>JAPDOI010000836.1:97500-267596 GCA_029168955.1 Aplectana chamaeleonis | reverse complement strand
TTCCTGATCGTGAGAGATCTAATTTGTACAGAAAAGCCACAAAGCTTCTGAACAGAGCGCCGCGAAGCGGCGCGAACCCCCCGGCTCATTGTTGGCCGGGGTTTTCCTGATTGTGAGAGATCTAATTTGTTCAGAAAAGCCACAAAGTTTCTGAACAGAGCGCCGCGAAGCAGCACGCGAACCCCCGGCTTATTGTTGGCCGGGGTTTTCCTGATTGTGAGAGATCTAATTTGTTCAGAAAAGCCACAAAGTTTCCGGACAGAGCGCCGCGAAGCGGCGCGAACC
Source organism: Aplectana chamaeleonis (assembly GCA_029168955.1). NCBI lineage: Eukaryota > Metazoa > Nematoda > Chromadorea > Rhabditida > Cosmocercidae > Aplectana > Aplectana chamaeleonis. Next base: position 267,311 of record JAPDOI010000836.1, on the reverse strand, counting down.
CGCGGCTCATTGTTGGCCGGGGTTTTCCTGATCGTGAGAGATCTAATTTGTTCTGAAAGGCCACAAAGTTTCCGAACAGAGCGCCGCGGAGCGGCGCGAACCCCCGGCTCATTGTTGGCCGGGGTTTTCCTGATCGTGAGAGATCTAATTTGTTCAGAAAAGCCACAAAGTTTCCGAACAGAGCGCCGCGAAGCGGCGCGAACCCCCGGCTCATTGTTGGCCGGGGTTTCCTGATTGTGAGATCTAATTTGTTCAGAAAAGCCACAAAGCTTGAACAGAGCGCCGCGAGCGGCGCGAAGCGTCGCTCATTGTTGCCGGGGTTTTCTGATCGTGAGAGATCTAATTTGTTCAGAAAAGCCACAAAGTTTCCGAACAGAGCGCCGCGAAGCGGAAGCGGTTCCCGGAACCCCCGGCTCATTGTTGGCCGGGGTTTTCCTGATCGTGAGAGATCTAATTTGTTCAGAAAAGCCACAAAGTTTCCGAACAGAGCGCCGCGAAGCGGCGCGAACCCGCGGCTCATTGTTGGCCGGGGTTTCCCTGATTGTGAGAGATCTAATTTGTTCAGAAAAGCCACAAAGTTTCCGAACAGAGCGCCGCGGAGCGGCGCGAACCCCCGGCTCATTGTTGGCCGGGGTTTTCCTGATCGTGAGAGATCTAATTTGTACAGAAAAGCCACAAAGTTTCCGAACAGAGCGCCGCGAAGCGGCGCGAACCCCCGGCTTATTGTTGGCCGGGGTTTTCCTGATCGTGAGAGATCTAATTTGTTCAGAAAAGCCACAAAGTTTCCGGACAGAGCGCCGCAAAGCGGCGCGAACCCCCGGCTTATTGTTGGCCGGGGTTTTCCTGATCGTGAGAGATCTAATTTGTTCAGAAAAGCCACAAAGTTTCCGAACAGAGCGCCGCGAAGCGGCGCGAACCCGCGGCTCATTGTTGGCCGGGGTTTTCCTGATTGTGAGAGATCTAATTTGTTCAGAAAAGCCACAAAGTTTCCGAACAGAGCGCCGCGAAGCGGCGCGAACCCCCGGCTCATTGTTGGCCGGGGTTTTCCTGATTGTGAGAGATCTAATTTGTTCAGAAAAGCCACAAAGTTTCCGAACAGAGCGCCGCGGAGCGGCGCGAACCCCCGGCTCATTGTTGGCCGGGGTTTTCCTGATCGTGAGAGATCTAATTTGTTCAGAAAAGCCACAAAGTTTCCGAACAGAGCGCCGCGATGAACGGAAAGCGAACCCCGGCCTGGCTTATGGTTCCCGGAACGCGTTTTCCTGACGTATGGTTCCTGCCCGGATAAGCGCCAGCTTGAAGAGCGGCGCTGTCCCCGCTCATTGTTGGCCGGGGTTTTCCTGATCGTGAGAGATCTAATTTGTTCAGAAAAGCCACAAAGTTTCCGAACAGAGCGCCGCGAAGCGGCGCGAACCCCCGGCTCATTGTTGGCCGGGGTTTTCCTGATCGTGAGAGATCTAATTTGTTCAGAAAAGCCACAAAGTTTCCGAACAGAGCGCCGCGAAGCGGCGCGAACCCCCGGCTCATTGTTGGCCGGGGTTTTCCTGATCGTGAGAGATCTAATTTGTTCAGAAAAGCCACAAAGTTTCCGAACAGAGCGCCGCGGAGCGGCGCGAACCCCCGGCTCATTGTTGGCCGGGGTTTTCCTGATTGTGAGAGATTTAATTTGTTCTGAAAAGCCACAAAGTTTCCGAACAGAGCGCCGCGAAGCGGCGCGAACCCCCGGCTCATTGTTGGCCGGGGTTTTCCTGATTGTGAGAGATCTAATTTGTTCAGAAAAGCCACAAAGTTTCCGAACAGAGCGCCGCGAAGCGGCAGGAACCCCTGCCTTATGGTTCCTGGACAAAGCGCCGCTGAAGCGGCGCTTTGGCCGGGGTTTTCCTGATCGTGAGAGATTTAATTTGTTCAGAAAAGCCACAAAGTTTCTGAACAGAGCGCCGCGAAGCGGCGCGAACCCCCGGCTTATGGTTCCCGGACAAAGCGCCGCGAAGCGGCGCTTTTGGCGGTTTTCTGATTGTGAGAGATCTAATTTGTTCTGAAAAGCCACAAAGTTTCCGAACAGAGCGCCGCGAAGCGGCGCGAACCCCCGGCTCATTGTTGGCCGGGGTTTTCCTGATCGTGAGAGATCTAATTTGTTCTGAAAAGCCACAAAGTTTCCGAACAGAGCGCCGCGAAGCGGCGCGAACCCCCGGCTCATTGTTGGCCGGGGTTTTCCTGATCGTGAGAGATCTAATTTGTTCAGAAAAGCCACAAAGTTTCCGAACAGAGCGCCGCGAAGCGGCGCTTATGGTTCCCGGACAAAGCGCCGCGAAAGCGGCGCTTTGGCCGGGGTTTTCCTGATCGTGAGAGATCTAATTTGTACAGAAAAGCCACAAAGTTTCCGGACAGAGCGCCGCGAAGCGGCGCGAACCCGCGGCTCATTGTTGGCCGGGGTTTTCCTGATCGTGAGAGATCTAATTTGTTCTGAAAAGCCACAAAGTTTCCGAACAGAGCGCCGCGAAGCGGCGCGAACCCCCGGCTCATTGTTGGCCGGGGTTTTCCTGATCGTGAGAGATCTAATTTGTTCTGAAAAGCCACAAAGTTTCCGAACAGAGCGCCGCGAAGCGGCGCGAACCCGCGGCTCATTGTTGGCCGGGGTTTTCCTGATTGTGAGAGATCTAATTTGTTCAGAAAAGCCACAAAGTTTCCGAACAGAGCGCCGCGAAGCGGCCTGAACTCAACTTATCGTTCCCGGACAAAGCGCCGCGAAGCGTCGCTTCGGCCGGGGTTTTCCTGATCGTGAGAGATTTAATTTGTTCAGAAAAGCCACAAAGTTTCTGAACAGAGCGCCGCGAAGCCAGACCCGGCTTATGGTTCCCGGAACGCGCGAACCCCCGGCTTATGGTTCCCGGACGAAGCGGCAGGCGCTTTGGCCGGGGTTTTCCTGATCGTGAGAGATTTAATTTGTTCAGAAAAGCCACAAAGTTTCTGAACAGAGCGCCGCGAAGCGGCGCGAACCCCGGCTTATGATTCCGGACAAAGCGCCGCGAAGCGGCGCTTTGGCCGGGGTTTTCCTGATCGTGAGAGATCTAATTTGTTCAGAAAAGCCACAAAGTTTCTGAACAGAGCGCCGCGAAGCGGCGCGAACCCGCGGCTCATTGTTGGCCGGGGTTTTCCTGATCGTGAGAGATCTAATTTGTTCAGAAAAAGCCACAAAGTTTCTGAACAGAGCGCCGCGAAGCGGCGCGAACCCCCGGCATTGTTGGCCGGGGTTCTGATCGTGAGAGATCTAATTTGTCCCAGAAAAGCCTATGGTTCGAACAGAGCGCCGCAAAGCGGCGCTTTTGTTGGCCGGGGTTTTCCTGATCGTGAGAGATTTAATTTGTTCAGAAAAGCCACAAAGTTTCCGAACAGAGCGCCGCGAAGCGCGCTTGGTTCCCGGAACGCCGAACCCCGGCTTATGGTTCCCGGACAAAGCGCCGCGAAGCGGCGCTTCGGCCGGAGTTTTCCTGATCGTGAGAGATTTAATTTATTCAGAAAAGCCACAAAGTTTCCGAACAGAGCGCCGCGAAGCGGCCCAACCCGGCTGGTTCCCGGACAAAGCGCCGCGAAGCGGCGCTTTGGCCGGATTTTCCTGATCGTGAGAGATTTAATTTGTTCAGAAAAGCCACAAAGTTTCCGAACAGAGCGCCGCGAAGCGGCGCGAACCCGCGGCTTATGGTTCCCGGACAAAGCGCGCCGCGAAGCGGCGCTTTGGCCGGGGTTTTCCTGATCGTGAGAGATTTAATTTGTTCAGAAAAGCCACAAAGTTTCCGAACAGAGCGCCGCGAAGCGGCGCGAACCCCCGGCTCATTGTTGGCCGGGGTTTTCCTGATCGTGAGATTTAATTTGTTCAGAAAAGCCACAAAGTTTCCGAACAGAGCGCCGCGAAGCGGCGCGAACCCCGGCTTATGGTTCCCGGACAGCGCGCGAAGCGGCGCTTTGGCCGGGGTTTTCCTGATCGTGAGAGATTTAATTTGTTCAGAAAAGCCACAAAGTTTCTGAACAGAGCGCCGCGAAGCGGCGCGAACCCCGGCTTATGGTTCCCGGACAAAGCGCCGCGAAGCGGCGCTTTGGCCGGGTTTTCCTGATCGTGAGAGATTTAATTTGTTCAGAAAAGCCACAAAGTTTCTGAACAGAGCGCCGCGAAGCGGCGCGAACTCCCCCCCGGAACGCGCGAGCCTATGGTTCCCGGACAAAGCGCCGCGAAGCGTCGCGTTAGCTGGGGTTTTCCTGATCGTGAGAGATTTAATTTGTTCAGAAAAGCCACAAAGTTTCCGAACAGAGCGCCGCGAAGCGGCGCGAACCCCCCGGCTTATGGTTCCCGGACAAAGCGCCGCGAAGCGGCGCTTTGGCCGGGGTTTTCCTGATCGTGAGAGATTTAATTTGTTCAGAAAAGCCACAAAGTTTCCGAACAGAGCGCCGCGAAGCGGCGCGATCCCCAATCTATGGTTCCCGGAACGCGCGAACCCCCGGCCTATGGTTCCCGGAAAAAGCGCCAACAGCGGCGGTTTGGCCTTGGTTTTCCTGATCGTGAGAGATTTAATTTGTTCAGAAAATCCACAAAGTTTCCGAACAGAGCGCCGCGAAGCGGCGCTTTGGCCAGGGTTTTCCTGATCGTGAGAGATTTAATTTGTTCAGAAAAGCCACAAAGTTTCCGAACAGAGCGCCGCGAAGCGGCGCGACCCCGCGGCTCTTTGTGGGCCGGGGTTTTCCTGATCGTGAGAGATCTAATTTGTTCAGAAAAGCCACAAAGTTTCCGGACAGAGCGCCGCGAAGCGGCGCGAACCACGGCTTATGGTTCCCGGACAAAGCGCCGCGAAGCGGCGCTTTGGCCGGGGTTTTCCCTGATCGTGAGAGATTTAATTTGTTCAGAAAAGCCACAAGGTTTCCGACCAGAGCGCCGCGAAGCGGCGGGAACCCCCGGCTTATGGTTCCCGGACAAAGCGCCGCGAAGCGGCGCTTTGGCCGCGGTTTTCCTGATCGTGAGAGATTTAATTTGTTAAGAAAAGCCAGAAAGTTTCTGAACAGAGCGCCGCAAAGCGGCGCGACCGGCCCTGGCTTATGGTTCCCGGAACGCGCGAACCCCGGCCTTATGGTTCCCGGACAAAGCGCCGCGAAGCGGCGCTTTGGCCGGGGTTTTCCTGATCGTGAGACATTTAATTTGTTCACAACACCCACAAACTTTCCGAACAGAGCGCCGCGAGCGGCGCGAACCCCGCGGCTCATTGTTGGACAAAGCGGGGGTTTTCCTGATTGAGAGATCTAATTTGTTCAGAAAAGCCACAAAGTTTGAACAGAGCCCGGCCTATGGTTCGGACAAAAGCGCCGCGAAGCGGCGCTTTGGCCGGAGTTTTCCTGATCGTGAGAGATTTAATTTGTTCAGAAAAGCCACAAATTTCCCGAACAGAGCGCCGCGAAGCGGCGCGAACCCTCCGGCTTATGGTTCCCAGACAAAGCGCCGCGAAGCGGCGCTTTGGCCGGGGTTTTCCTGAGTGTAAGAGATTTAATTTGTTCAGAAAAGCCACTAAGCTTCTGAACAGAGCGCCGCGAAGCGGCGCGAACTCCCCGGCTTATGGTTCCCGGACAAAGCGCAGCAAAGCGGCGCTTTGGCCGGGGTTCTCCTGATCGTAAGAGAGTTAATTTTTTCAGAAAAGCCACAAAGTTTCTGAACAGAGCGCCGCGAAGCGGCGCGAACCGGCTTATGGTTCCCGGACAAAGCGCCGCGAAGCGGCGCTTTGGCCGGGGGTTTTTCTGATCGTGAGAGATTTAATTTGTTCAGAAAAGCCACAAAGTTTCCGAACAGAGCGCCGCGAAGCGGCGCAAACCCCCGGCTTATGGTTCCCGGACAAAGCGCCGCGAAGCGGCGCTTTGGCCGGGGTTTTCCTGATCGTGAGAGATTTAATTTGTTCAGAAGAGCCACAAAGTTTCCGAACAGAGCACCGCGAAGCGGCGCGAACCTCCCGGCTTAAGGTTCCCGTACAAAGCGCTGCGAAGCGGCGCTTTGGCCGGGGTTTTTCTGATCGTGAGAAATTTAATTTGTTCAGAAGAGCCACAAAGTTTCCGAACAGAGCGCCGCGAAGCGGCGCGAACCTCCTGGCTTATGGTTCCCAGACAAAGCGCCGCGAAGCGGCGCTTTGGCCGGGGTTTTCCTGATCGTTAGAGATTTAATTTGTTCAGAAAAGCCACAAAGTTCCCGAACAGGGCGCCGCGAAGCGGCCCGAACCCCTGGGCTTATGGTTCCCGGCCAAAGCGCCGCGAAGCGTCGCTTTGGCCAGGGTTTTCCTGATCGTGAGAGATTTAATTTGTTCAGAAAAGCCACAAAGTTTCGAACAGAGCGCCGCGAAGCGGCGCGAACCCCCGGCTCATTGGTTGGCCGGAACGCGCTGAGAGATCCTAATTTGGTTCTGAAAAAGCCACAAAGTTTCTGAACAGAGCGCCGCGAAGCGAACCCCGCTCATTGTTGGCCGGTGTTTTCCTGATCGTGAGAGATTTAATTTGTTCAGAAAAGCCACAAAGTTTCCGAACAGAGCGCCGCGAAGCGGCGCGACCCCCCCCCCCCCCCCCCCCTTATGGTTCCCGCAACGCGCGAACCCCCCCGCTTATGCTTCCCGGACGAAGCGCCGCGAAGCGGCGCTTTGGCCGGGGTTTTCTGATCGTGAGAGATTTAATTTGTTCAGAAAAGCCACAAAGTTTCTGAACAGAGCGCCGCGAAAGCGGCGCGACGCGCTTATGGTTCCCGGAACGCGCGAACCCCGGCCTATGGTTCCCGGACAAAGCGCCACGAAGCGGCGCTTTGGCCGGGGTTTTCCTGATCGTGAGAGATTTAATTTGTTCAGAAAAGCCACAAAGTTTCTGAACAGAGCGCCGCGAAGCGGCGCGAACCCCCGGCTTATGGTTCCCGGAACGCGCGAAAGCCCGGAAAAGCGCCACGAAGCGGCGCTTTGGCCGGGGTTTTCCTGATCGTGAGAGATTTAATTTGTTCAGAAAAGCCACAAAGTTTCCGAACAGAGCGCCGCAAAGCGGCGCGAACCCCCGGCTCATTGTTGGCCGGGGTTTTCCTGATTGTGAGAGATCTAATTTGTTCAGAAAAGCCACAAAGTTTCTGAACAGAGCGCGAAGCGGAGCGCGCGAACGCGCCGCGGCTCATTGTTGGCCGGGGTTTTCCTGATCGTGAGAGATTTAATTTGTTCAGAAAAAGCCACAAAGTTTCTGAACAGAGCGCCGCGAAGCGGCGCGAACCCCGGCTTATGGTTCCCGGACAAAGCGCCGCGAAGCGGCGCTTTGGCCGGGGTTTTCCTGATCGTGAGAGATTTAATTTGTTCAGAAAAAGCCACAAAGTTTCCGAACAGAGCGCCGCGAAGCGGCGCGAACCCCCGGCTTATGGTTCCCGGACAAAGCGCCGCGAAGCGGCGCTTTGGCCGGGGTTTTCCTGATCGTGAGAGATTTAATTTGTTCAGAAAAGCCACAAAGTTTCTGAACAGAGCGCCGCGAAGCGGCGGCTTATGGTTCCGGAACGCGCGAACCCCCGGCTTATGGTTCCCGGACAAAGCGCCGCGAAGCGTCGCTTTGGCCGGTTTCCTGATCGTGAGAGATTTAATTTGTTCAGAAAAAGCCACAAAGTTTCTGAACAGAGCGCCGCGAAGCGGCGCGAACCCCGGCTTATGGTTCCCGGACAAAGCGCCGCGAAGCGGCGCTTTGGCCGGGGTTTTCCTGATCGTGAGAGATTTAATTTGTTCAGAAAAGCCACAAAGTTTCTGAACAGAGCGCCGCGAAGCGGCGCGAACCCCCGGCTTATGGTTCCCGGACAAAGCGCCGCGAAGCGGCGCTTTGGCCGGGGTTTTCCTGATCGTGAGAGATTTAATTTGTTCAGAAAAGCCACAAAGTTTCCGAACAGAGCGCCGCGAAGCGGCGCGAACCCCGGCTTATGGTTCCCGGAACGCGCGAACCGGCCTATGGTTCCCGGACAAAGCGCCACGAAGCGGCGCTTTGGCCGGAGTTTTCCTGATCGTGAGAGATTTAATTTGTTCAGAAAAGCCACAAAGTTTCTGAACAGAGCGCCGCGAAGCGACCGGCTTATGGTTCCCGGAACGCGAACCCCCGGCTTATGGTTCCCGGACAAAGCGCCGCGAAGCGGCGCTTTGGCCGGGGTTTTCCTGATCGTGAGAGATTTAATTTGTTCAGAAAAGCCACAAAGTTTCTGAACAGAGCGCCGCGAAGCGGCGCGAACCCCCGGCTTATGGTTCCCGGACAAAGCGCCGCGAAGCGGCGCTTTGGCCGGGTTTTCCTGATCGTGAGAGATTTAATTTGTTCAGAAAAGCCACAAAGTTTCGAACAGAGCGCCGCGAAGCGGCGCGAACCCCGGCTCATTGTTGGCCGGGGTTTCTGATTGTGAGCGCGAAGGCCTATGGTTCCCGGACAAAGCGCCGCGCGAAGCGGCGCTTTGGCCGGGGGTTTTCCTGATCGTGAGAGATTTAATTTGTTCAGAAAAGCCACAAAGTTTCTGAACAGAGCGCCGCGAAGCGGCGCGAACCCCGGCTTATGGTTCCCGGACAAAGCGCCGCGAAGCGGCGCTTTGGCCGGGGTTTTCCTGATCGTGAGAGATTTAATTTGTTCAGAAAAGCCACAAAGTTTCCGAACAGAGCGCCGCGAAGCGGCGCGAACCCCCGGCTTATGGTTCCCGGACAAAGCGCCGCGAAGCGGCGCTTTGGCCAGGGTTTTCCTGATCGTGAGAGATTTAATTTGTTCAGAAAAGCCACAAAGTTTCCGAACAGAGCGCCGCGAAGCGGCGCGAACCCCCCGGCTTATGGTTCCCGGACAAAGCGCCGCGAAGCGTCGCTTTCGCCGGGGTCTTCCTGGTCGTGAGAGATTTAATTTGTTCAGAAAAGCCACAAAGTTTCTGAACAGAGCGCCGCGAAGCGGCGCGAACCCCCGGCTTATGGTTCCCGGACAAAGCGCCGCGAAGCGGCGCTTCGGCCGGGGTTTTCCTGATCGTGAGAGATTTAATTTGTTCATAAAAGCCACAAAGTTTCCGAACAGAGCGCCGCGAAGCGGAGCGAACCCCTCGACTTATGGTTCCCGGACAAAGCGCCGCGAAGCGGCGCTTTGGCCGGGGTTTTCCTGATCGTGTGAGGGTTAATTTGTTCACGAAAGCCACAAAGTTTCGACCAGCGCGCCGCGAAGCGGCCCGACCTCCTCCCGGCTTATGGTTCCCGGAACGCGCGAACCCCCCGGCTTATGGTTCCCGGACAAAGCGCCACGAAGCGGCGCTTTGGCCAGGGTTTTCCTGATCGTGAGAGATTTAATTTGTTCAGAAAAGCCACAAAGTTTCCGAACAGAGCGCCGCGAAGCGGCGCGACCTCCTCCCGGCTTATGGTTCCCGGAACGCGCTAAACCCCCCGGCTTATGGTTCCCGGATAAAGCGCCACGAAGCGGCGCTTTGGCCGGGGTTTTCCTGATCGTGAGAGATTTAATTTGTTCAGAAAAGCCACAAAGTTTCCGAACAGAGCGCCGCGAAGCGGCGCGAACCCCCCGGCTTATGGTTCCCGGACAAAGCGCCGCGAAGCGGCGCTTTGGCCGGGGTTTTCCTGATCGTGAGAGATTTAATTTGTTCAGAAAAGCCACAAAGTTTCCGAACAGAGCGCCGCGAAGCGGCGCGAACCCCCCGGCTTATGGTTCCCGGAACGCGCGAACCCCCCGGCTTATGGTTCCCGGATAAAGCGCCACGAAGCGGCGCTTTGACCGGGGTTTTCCTGATCGTGAGAGATTTAATTTGTTCAGAAAAGCCACAAAGTTTCCGAACAGAGCGCCACGACCCCCCCCGGCTTATGGTTCCCGGACAAAGCGCCGCGAAGCGGCGCTTTGGCCAGGGTTTTCCTGATCGTGAGAGATTTAATTTGTTCAGAAAAGCCACAAAGTTTCTGAACAGAGCGCCGCGAGCGGATGCCGAACCCCGGCTTATGGTTCCCGGACAAAGCGCCGCGAAGCGTCGCTTTGGCCGGGGTTTTCCTGATCGTGAGAGATTTAATTTGTTCAGAAAAGCCACAAAGTTTCCGAACAGAGCGCCGCGAAGCGGCGCGACCTCCTCCCGGCTTATGGTTCCCGGAACGCGCGAACCCCCCGGCTTATGGTTCCCGGACAAAGCGCCACGAAGCGGCGCTTTGGCCAGGGTTTTCCTGATCGTGAGAGATTTAATTTGTTCAGAAAAGCCACAAAGTTTCCGAACAGAGCGCCGCGAAGCGGCGCGAACCACTCGGCTTATGGTTCCCGGACAAAGCGCCGCGAAGCGGCGCTTCGGCAGGGGTTTTCCTGATCGTGAGAGATTTAATTTGTTCAGAAAAGCCACAAAGTTTCCGAACAGAGCGCCGCGAAGCGGCGCGAACCCCCCGGCTTATGGTTCCCGGAACGCGCGAACCCCCCGGCCTATGGTTCCCGGAAAAAGCGCCACGAAGCGGCGCTTTGGCCGGGGTTTTCCTGATCGTGAGAGATTTAATTTGTTCAGAAAAGCCACAAAGTTTCCGAACAGAGCGCCGCGAAGCGGCGCGACCCCCCTCCGGCTTATGGTTCCCGGAACGCGCGAACCCCCCGGCCTATGGTTCCCGGACAAAGCGCCACGAAGCGGCGCTTTGGCCGGGGTTTTCCTGATCGTGAGAGATTTAATTTGTTCAGAAAAGCCACAAAGTTTCCGAACAGAGCGCCGCGAAGCGGCGCGACCCCCCCCCCAGCTTATGGTTCCCGGAACGCGCGAACCCCCCGGCCTATGGTTCCCGGAAAAAGCGCCACAAAGCGGCGCTTTGGCCGGGGTTTTCCTGATCGTGAGAGATTTAATTTGTTCAGAAAAGCCACAAAGTTTCCGAACAGAGCACCACGAAGCGGCGCGAACCCCTCGGCTTATGGTTCCCGGAACGCGCGAACCCCCCGGCATATGGTTCCCGGACAAAGCGCCACGAAGCGGCGCTTTGGCCGGGGTTTTCCTGATCGTGAGAGATTTAATTTGTTCATAAAAGCCACAAAGTTTCCGAACAGAGCGCCGCGAAGCGGAGCGAACCCCTCGACTTATGGTTCCCGGACAAAGCGCCGCGAAGCGGCGCTTTGGCCAGGGTTTTCCTGATCGTGAGAGATTTAATTTGTTCAGAAAAGCCACAAAGTTTCCGAACAGAGCGCCGCAAAGCGGCCCCCCGGCTTATGGTTCCCGGACAAAGCGCCGCGAAGCGGCGCTTTGGCCAGGGTTTTCCTGATCGTGAGAGATTTAATTTGTTCAGAAAAGCCACAAAGTTTCTGGACAGAGCGCCTCGAAGCGGCGCGAGCCCCCGGCTTATGGTTCCCGGGCTAAGCGACGCGAAGCGGCGCTTTGGCCGGGGTTTTCCTGATCGTGAGAGATTTAATTTGTTCAGAAAAGCCACAAAGTTTCTGGACAGAGCGCCTCGAAGCGGCGCGAGCCCCCGGCTTATGGTTCCTGATCCTGATCGTGAGAGATTTAATTTGTTCAGAAAAGCCACAAAGTTTCTGAACAGAGCGCCGCAAAGCGGCGCGAACCCCCGGCTTATGGTTCCCGGACAAAGCGCCGCGAAGCGGCGTATTGGCCGGGGTTTTCCTGATTGTGAGAGATTTAGTTTGTTCAGAAAAGCCACAAAGTTTCCGGACAGAGCGCCGCGAAGCGGCGCGAACCCCCGGCTTATGGTTCCCGGACGAAGCGCCGCGAAGCGGCGCTTTGGCCGGGGTTTTCCTGATTGTGAGAGATTTAATTTGTTCAGAAAAGCCACAAAGTTTCTGGACAGAGCGCCGCGAAGCGGCGCGAACCCCCGGCTTATGGTTCCCGGACAAAGCGCCGCGAAGCGGCGCTTTGGCCGGGGTTTTTTCTAATCGTGAGAGATTTAATTTGTTCAGAAAAGCCACAAAGTTTCCGGACAGAGCGCCGCGAAGCGGCGCGAACTCCCCGGCTTATGGTTCCCGGAACGCGCGAACCCCTCGGCTTATGGTTCCCGGACAAAGCGCCGCGAAGCGGCGCTTTGGCCGGGGTTTTCCTGATCGTGAGAGATTTAATTTGTTCATGAAAGCCACAAAGTTTCCGGACAGAGCGCCGCGAAAGCGGCGCGACCCCCCCGGCTTATGGTTCCCGGAACGCGCGAACTCCCCGGCTTATGGTTCCCGGACGAAGCGCCGCAAAGCGTCGCTTTGGCTGGGGTTTTCCTGATCGTGAGAGATTTAATTTGTTCAGAGAAGCCACAAAGTTTCCGAACAGAGCGCCGCGAAGCGGCGCGAACCCCCCGGCTTATGGTTCCCGGGACGCGCGAACCCCCCGGCCTATGGTTCCCGAAAAAAGCGCCACAAAGCGGCGCTTCGGCCGGGGTTTTCCTGATCGTGAGAGATTTAATTTGTTCAGAAAAGCCACAAAGTTTCCGAACAGAGCGCCGCAAAGCGGGGCGAACCACTCGGCTTATGGTTCCCGGACAAAGCGCCGCGAAGCGGCGCTTCGGCCGGGGTTTTCCTGATCGTGAGAGATTTAATTTGTTCAGAAAAGCCACAAAGTTTCCGAACAGAGCGCCGCGGAGCGGCGCGACCCCCCCCCTCCCGGCTTATGGTTCCCGGAACGCGCGAACCCCCCGGCCTATGGTTCCCGGAAAAAGCGCCACGAAGCGGCGCTTTGGCTGGGGTTTTCCTGATCGTGAGAGATTTAATTTGTTCAGAGAAGCCACAAAGTTTCCGAACAGAGCGCCGCGAAGCGGCGCGAACTCCCCGGCTTATCGTTCCCGGACAAAGCGCCGCAAAGCGTCGCTTTGGCCGGGGTTTTCCTGATCGTGAGAGATTTGATTTGTTCAGAAAAGCCACAAAGTTTCCGAACAGAGCGCCGCGAAGCGGCGCGACCCCCGCCCCCTCCTTCGGCTTATGGTTCCCGGAACGCGCGAACTCCCCGGCTTATGGTTCCCGGACGAAGCGCCGCAAAGCGTCGCTTTGGCTGGGGTTTTCCTGATCGTGAGAGATTTAATTTGTTCAGAGAAGCCACAAAGTTTCCGAACAGAGCGCCGCGAAGCGGCCCGAACCCCCCGGCTTATGGTTCCCGGAACGCGCGAACCCCCCGGCTTATGGTTCCCGGACAAAGCGCCGCGAAGCGTCGTTTTGGCCGGGGTTTTCCTGATCGTGAGAGATTTAATTTGTTCAGAAAAGCCACAAAGTTTCCGAACAGAGCGCCGCGGAGCGGCGCGACCCCCCCTCGGCTTATGGTTCCCGGGACGCGCGAACCCCCCGGCCTATGGTTCCCGGAAAAAGCGCCACAAAGCGGCGCTTTGGCCGGGGTTTTCCTGATCGTGAGAGATTTAATTTGTTCAGAAAAGCCACAAAGTTTCCGAACAGAGCGCCGCAAAGCGGCGCGACCTCCTCCCGGCTTATGGTTCCCGGAACGCGCGACCCCCCCTGCCTATGGTTCCCGGCCAAGGCGCCACGAAGCGGCGCTTTGGCCGGGGTTTTCCTAATCGTGAGAGATTTAATTTGTTCAGAAAAGCCACAAAGTTTCCGAACAGAGCGCCGCGAAGCGGCGCGACCCCCCCCCCCGGCTTATGGTTCCCGGAACGCGCGAACCCCCCGGCCTATGGTTCCCGGACAAAGCGCCACGAAGCGGCGCTTTGGCCGGGGTTTTCCTGATCGTGAGAGATTTAATTTGTTCAGAAAAGCCACAAAGTTTCCGAACAGAGCGCCGCGAAGCGGCGCGAACCCCGGCTTATGGTTCCCGGAACGCGCGAACCCCGGCTTATGGTTCCCGGACAAAGCGCCGCGAAGCGTCGCTTTGGCCGGGGTTTTCCTGATCGTGAGAGATTTAATTTGTTCAGAAAAGCCACAAAGTTTCCGAACAGAGCGCCGCGAAGCGGCGCGACCTCCTCCCGGCTTATGGTTCCCGGAACGCGCGAACCCCCCGGCTTATGGTTCCCGGATAAAGCGCCACGAAGCGGCGCTTTGGCCGGGGTTTTCCTGATCGTGAGAGATTTAATTTGTTCAGAAAAGCCACAAAGTTTCCGAACAGAGCGCCGCGAAGCGGCGCGACCCCCCCCGGCTTATGGTTCCCGGAACGCGCGAACCCCCCGGCCTATGGTTCCCGGAAAAAGCGCCACGAAGCGGCGCTTTGGCCGGGGTTTTCCTGATCGTGAGAGATTTAATTTGTTCAGAAAAGCCACAAAGTTTCCGAACAGAGCGCCGCGAAGCGGCGCGACCCCCCCCCAGCTTATGGTTCCCGGAACGCGCGAACCCCCCGGCTTATGGTTCCCCGCCAAAGCGCCGCCAAGCGGCGCTTTGGCTGGGGTTTTCCTGATCGTGAGAGATTTAATTTGTTCAGAAAAGCCACAAAGTTTCCGAACAGAGCGCCGCGAAGCGGCGCGAGACCCCGGCTTATGGTTCCCGGAACGCGCGAACCCCTCGGCTTATGGTTCCCGGACAAAGCGCCGCGAAGCGTCGCTTTGGCCGGGGTTTTCCTGATCGTGAGAGATTTAATTTGTTCAGAAAAGCCACAAAGTTTCCGAACAGAGCGCCGCGAAGCGGCGCGAACCCCCCGGCTTATGGTTCCCGGACAAAGCGCCGCGAAGCGGCGCTTTGGCCGGGGTTTTCCTGATCGTGAGAGATTTAATTTGTTCAGAAAAGCCACAAAGTTTCCGAACAGAGAGCCGCGAAGCGGCGCGACCCCCCCCCCCCCCCGGCTTATGGTTCCCGGAACGCGCGAACCCCCCGGCTTATGGTTCCCGGACAAAGCGCCACGAAGCGGCGCTTTGGCCGGGGTTTTCCTGATCGTGAGAGATTTAATTTGTTCAGAAAAGCCACAAAGTTTTTGAACAGAGCGCCGCGAAGCGGCCCGACCTCCTCCCGGCTTATGGTTCCCGGAACGCGCGAACCCCCCGGCTTATGGTTCCCGGACAAAGCGCCGCGATGCGTCGCTTTGGCCGGGGTTTTCCTGATCGTGAGAGATTTAATTTGTTCAGAAAAGCCACAAAGTTTCCGAACAGAGCGCCGCGAAGCGGCGCGACCCCGGCTTATGGTTCCCGGAACGCGCGAACCCCCCGGCCTATGGTTCCCGGACAAAGCGCCGCGAAGCGGCGCTTTGGCCGGGGTTTTCCTGATCGTGAGAGATTTAATTTGTTCAGAAAAGCCACAAAGTTTCCGAACAGAGCGCCGCGAAGCGGCGCGACCCCCCCCCTCTCCCCGGCTTATGGTTCCCGGAACGCGCGAACCCCCCGGCTTATGGTTCCCGGACGAAGCGCCGCTAAGTGGCGCTTTGGCCGGGGTTTTCCTGATCGTGAGAGATTTAATTTGTTAGCCACAAAGTTTCCGAACAGAGCGCCGCGAAACGGCGCGACCCCCCCCCGTCTTATGGTTCCCGGAACGCGCGAACCCCCCGGCTTATGGTTCCCGGACAAAGCGCCACTAAGCGGCGCTTTGGCCGGGGTTTTCCTGATCGTGAGAGATTTAATTTGTTCATAAAGCCACAAAGTTTCCGGACAGAGCGCCGCGAAGCGGCGCGAACCCCCGGCCTATGGTTCCCGGACAAAGCGCCACTAAGCGGCGCTTTGGCCGGGGTTTTCCTGATCGTGAGAGATTTAATTTGTTCATAAAAGCCAGAAAGTTTCCGGACAGAGCGCCGCGAAGAGCGGCCGACCCGGCTTATGGTTCCCGGAACGCGCGAACCCCCCGGCCTATGGTTCTTGGAAAAACCGCCACGAAGCGGCGCTTTAGCCGGGGTTTTCCTGATCGTGAGAGATTTGATTTGTTCAGAAAAGCCACAAAGTTTCCGAACAGAGCGCCGCGAAGCGGCGCGACCCCCGCCCCCTCCTTCGGCTTATGGTTCCCGGAACGCGCGAACTCCCCGGCTTATGGTTCCCGGACGAAGCGCCGCAAAGCGTCGCTTTGGCTGGGGGTTTCCTGATCGTGAGAGATTTAATTTGTTCAGAAAAGCCACAAAGTTTCTGAACAGAGCGCCGCGAAGCGGCGACCCCGGCTTATGGTTCCCGGAACGCGCGAACCCCCCGGCCTATGGTTCCCGGACAAAGCGCCACGAAGCGGCGCTTTGGCCGGGGTTTTCCTGATCGTGAGAGATTTAATTTGTTCAGAAAAGCCACAAAGTTTCCGAACAGAGCCGGCGCGAAGCGGCGCGAACCCCTCGGCTTATGGTTCCCGGGACGCGCGAACCCCCGGCCTATGGTTCCCGGACAAAGCGCCACTAAGCGGCGCTTTGGCCGGGGTTTTCCTGATCGTGAGAGATTTAATTTGTTCAGAAAAGCCACAAAGTTTCCGAACAGAGCGCCGCGAAGCGGCGCGAACCCCCCGGCTTATGGTTCCCGGACAAAGCGCCGCGAAGCGTCGTTTTGGCCGGGGTTTTCCTGATCGTGAGAGATTTAATTTGTTCAGAAAAGCCACAAAGTTTCCGAACAGAGCGCCGCGAAGCGGCGCGAACCCCCCGGCTTATGGTTCCCGGAACGCGCGAACCCCTCGGCTTATGGTTCCCGGACAAAGCGCCGCGAAGCGGCGCTTTGGCCGGGGTTTTCCTGATCGTGAGAGATTTAATTTGTTCATAAAAGCCACAAAGTTTCCGGACAGAGCGCCGCGAAGCGGCGCGAACCCCCGGCTTATGGTTCCCGGACAAAGCGCCGCGAAGCGGCGCTTTGGCCGGGGTTTTCCTGATCGTGAGAGATTTAATTTGTTCAGAAAAGCCACAAAGTTTCCGAACAGAGCGCCGCGAAGCGGCGCGAACCCCCGGCTTATGGTTCCCGGACAAAGCGCCGCGAAGCGGCGCTTTGGCCGGGGTTTTCCTGATCGTGAGAGATTTAATTTGTTCAGAAAAGCCACAAAGTTTCCGAACAGAGCGCCGCGAAGCGGCGCGAACCCCCGGCTTATGGTTCCCGGACAAAGCGCCGCGAAGCGGCGCTTTGGCCGGGGTTTTCCTGATCGTGAGAGATTTAATTTGTTAAGAAAAGCCACAAAGTTTCCGAACAGAGCGCCGCGAAGCGGCGCGAACCCCGGCTTATGGTTCCCGGAACGCGCGAACCCCGGCTTATGGTTCCCAGACAAAGCGCCGCGAAGCGGCGCTTTGGCCGGGGTTTTCCTGATCGTGAGAGATTTAAATTGTTAAGAAAAGCCACAAAGTTTCTGGACACATCGCCGCGAAGCGGCGCTAACTCCCCAGCTTATGGTTCCCGGGAACGCGCGAACCCCTCGGCCTATGGTTCCCGGACAAAGCGCCGCGAAGCGGCGCATTGGCCGGGGTTTTCCTGATCGTGAGAGATTTAATTTGTTCAGAAAAGCCACAAAGTTTCCGAACAGAGCGCCGCGAAGCGGCGCGAACCCCCCGGCTTATGGTTCCCAGACAAAGCGCCGCGAGGCGGCGCTTTGGCCGGGGTTTTCTTGATCGTGAGAGATTTAATTCGTTCAGAAAAGCCACAAAGTTTCCGAACAGAGCGCCGCGAAGCGGCGGGAACTCCCCGGCTTATGGTTCCCGGACAAAGCGCCGCGAAGCGTCGCTTTGGACGGGGTTTTCCTGATCGTGAGAGATTTAATTTGTTCAGAAAAGCCACAAAGTTTCTGAACAGAGCGCCGCGAAGCGGCGCGACCCAGCTTATGGTTCCCGGAACGCGCGAACCCCCCGGCTTACGGTTCCCGGACAAAGCGCCACGAAGCGGCGCTTGGGCCGGGGCTTTCCTGATCGTGAGAGATTTAATTTGGTCATAAAAGCCACAGTTGCCGAAGACAGCGCCGCGGAGCAGCTGACCCAACTTATGGCCCCCGGACCGCCCGAACCCCCCGGCTTACGGTTCCCGGACAAAGCGCCACGAAGCGGCGCTTCGGCCGGGGTTTTCCTGATCGTGAGAGATTTAATTTGTTCATAAAAGCCACAGTTTCCGAACAGAGCGCCGCAAAGCGGCGCGAGCCCCTCCCCCCCCGCTTATGGTTCCCGGAACGCGCGAACCCCCCGGCTTATGGTTCCCGGACGAAGCGCCGCTAAGTGGCGCTTTGGCCGGGGTTTTCCTGATCGTGAGAGATTTAATTTGTTAGCCACAAAGTTTCCGAACAGAGCGCCGCGAAGCGGCGCGAACTCCTCGGCTTATGGTTCCCGGACAAAGCGCCGCGAAGCGGCGCTTTGGCCGGGGTTTTCCTGATCGTGAGAGATTTAATTTGTTCATAAAAGCCAAAAAGTTCACGGACAGAGCGCCGCGAAGCGGCCAAAACCCCCCGGCTTATGGTTCCCGGACAAAGCGCCGCGAAGCGGCGCTCTGGCCGGGGTTTTCCTGATCGTGAGAGATTTAATTTGTTCAGAAAAGCCACAAAGTTTCCGAACAGAGCGCCGCGAAACGGCGCGACCCCCCCCCGTCTTATGGTTCCCGGAACGCGCGAACCCCCTCGGCTTACGGTTCCCGGACGGAGCGCCGCGAAGCGGCACTTCGGCCGGGGTTTTCCTGATCGTGAGAGATTTAATTTGTTCAGAAAAGCCACAGAGCTTCCGAACAGAGCGCCGCGAAGCGGCGCGAGCCCCCCTGCTTATGGTTCCCGGACAAAGCGCCGCGAAGCGTCGTTTTGGCCGGGGTTTTCCTGATCGTGGGAGATTTAATTTGTTCAGAAAAGCCACAAAGTTTCTGAACAGAGCGCCGCAAAGCGGCGCGAACCCCCGGCTTATGGTTCCCGGACAAAGCGCCGCGAAGCGGCGCTTTGGCCGGGGGTTTCCTGATCGTGAGAGATTTAATTTGTTCAGAAAAGCCACAAAGTTTCGAACAGAGCGCCGCGAAGCGGCGCGAACCCCGGCTTATGGTTCCCGGACAAAGCGCCGCGAGGCGGCGCTTTGGCCGGGGTTTTCCTGATCGTGAGAGATTTAATTTGTTCAGAAAATCCACAAAGTTTCCGCACAGAGCGCCGCGAAGCGGCGCGAACCCCGGCTTATGGTTCCCGGACAAAGCGCCGCGAAGCGGCGCTTCGGCCGGGGTTTTCCTGATCGTGAGAGATTTAGTTTGTTCAGAAAAGCCACAAAGTTTCCGAACAGAGCGCCGCGAATTCCCGGACAAAGCGCCGCGAAGCGGCGCTTTGGCCGGGGTTTTCCTGATCGTGAGAGATTTAATTTGTTCAGAAAAGCCACAAAGTTTCCGAACAGAGCGCCGCGAAGCGGCGCGAACCCCCCGGCTTATGGTTCCCGGACAAAGCGCCGCGAAGCGTCGCTTTGGCCGGGGTTTTCCTGATCGTGAGAGATTTAATTTGTTCAGAAAATCCACAAAGTTTCCGAACAGAGCGCCGCGAAGCGGCGCGAGCCCCCCTGCTTATGGTTCCCGGACAAAGCGCCGCGAAGCGGCGCTTTGGCCGGGGTTTTCCTGATCGTGAGAGATTTAATTTGTTCAGAAAAGCCACAAAGTTTCCGAACAGAGCGCCGCGAAGCGGCGCGAACCCCTCGGCTTATGGTTCCCGGACAAAGCGCCGCGAAGCGTCGCTTTGGCCGGGGTTTTCCTGATCGTGAGAGATTTAATTTGTTCAGAAAAGCCACAAAGTTTCCGAACAGAGCGCCGCGAAGCGGCGCGAACCCCTCGGCTTATGGTTCCCGGAACGCGCGAACCCCCCAGCTTATGGTTCCCGGACAAAGCGCCGCGAAGTGGCGCTTTGGCCGGGGGTTTCCTGATCGTGAGAGATTTAATTTGTTCAGAAAAGCCACAAAGTTTGCGGACAGAGCGCCGCGAAGCGGCGCGAACCCCCCGGCTTATGGTTCCCGGAACGCGCGAACCCCTCGGCTTATGGTTCCCGGACAAAGCGCCGCGAAGCGGCGCTTTGGCCGGGGTTTTCCTGAGCGTGAGAGATTTAATTTGTTCATAAAAGCCACAAAGTTTCCGGACAGAGCGCCGCGAAGCGGCGCGAACCCCCGGCTTATGGTTCCCGGAACGCGCGGGCCCCTCGGCCTATGGTTCCCGGAAAAAGCGCCGCGAAGCGGCGCTTTGGCCGGGTTTTCGTGATTGTGAGAGATTTAATCCGTTCAGAAAAGCCACAAAGTTTCCGAATAGAGCGCCGCGAAGCGGCGCGAACCCCGGCTTATGGTTCCCGGAACGCGCCAACCCCCCGGCCTATGGTTCCCGGACAAAGCGCCGCGAAGCGGCGCTTTGGCCGGGGTTTTCCTGATCGTGAGAGATTTAATTTGTTCAGAAAAGCCACAAAGTTTCCGAACAGAGCGCCGCGAAGCGGCGCGAACCCCCCGGCTTATGGTTCCCGGACAAAGCGCCGCGAAGCGGCGCTTTGGCCGGGGTTTTCCTGATCGTGAGAGATTTAATTTGTTCAGAAAAGCCACAAAGTTTCCGAACAGAGCGCCGCGAAGCGGCGCGAACCACCGGCTTATTGTTCCCGGGCAAAGCGCCACGAAGCGGCGCTTTGGCCGGGGTTTTCCTGATCGTGAGAGATTTAATTTGTTCAGAAAAGCCACAAAGTTTCCGAACAGAGCGCCGCAAAGCGGCGCGACCCCCCTCCGGCTTATGGTTCCCGGAACGCGCGAACCCCCCGGCCTATGGTTCCCGGAAAAAGCGCCACAAAGCGGCGCTTTGGCCGGGGTTTTCCTGATCGTGAGAGATTTAATTTGTTCAGAAAAGCCACAAAGTTTCCGAACAGAGCGCCGCGAAACGGCGCGACCCCCCCCCCCGTCTTATGGTTCCCGGAACGCGCGAACCCCCCGGCTTATGGTTCCCGGACAAAGCGCCGCGAAGTGGCGCTTTGGCCGGGGTTTTCCTGATCGTGAGAGATTTAATTTGTTCATAAAAGCCAAAAAGTTTGCGGACAGAGCGCCGCGAAGCGGCGCGAACCCCCGGCTT
Source organism: Aplectana chamaeleonis (assembly GCA_029168955.1). Lineage (NCBI taxonomy): Eukaryota > Metazoa > Nematoda > Chromadorea > Rhabditida > Cosmocercidae > Aplectana > Aplectana chamaeleonis. The sequence continues at coordinate 246,495 of JAPDOI010000836.1, read as the reverse complement.
ATGGTTCCCGGAACGCGCGAACCCCCCGGCCTATGGTTCCCGGAAAAAGCGCCACGAAGCGGCGCTTTGGCCGGGGTTTTCCTGATCGTGAGAGATTTAATTTGTTCAGAAAAGCCACAAAGTTTCCGAACAGAGCGCCGCGAAGCGGCGCGACCCCCCCCTTCGGCTTATGGTTCCCGGAACGCGCGAACCCCCCGGCCTATGGTTCCCGGACAAAGCGTCACGAAGCGGCGCTTTGGCCGGGTTTTCCTGATCGTGAGAGATTTAATTTGTTCAGAAAAGCCACAAAGTTTCCGAACAGAGCGCCGCGAAGCGGCGCGACCTCCTCCCGGCTTATGGTTCCCGGAACGCGCGAACCCCCCGGCTTATGGTTCCCGGACAAAGCGCCACGAAGCGGCGCTTTGGCCGGGGTTTTCCTGATCGTGAGAGATTTAATTTGTTCAGAAAAGCCACAAAGTTTCCGAACAGAGCGCCGCGAAGCGGCGCGAACCCCCCCGGCTTATGGTTCCCGGACAAAGCGCCGCGAAGCGGCGCTTTGGCCGGGGTTTTCCTGATCGTGAGAGATTTAATTTGTTCAGAAAAGCCACAAAGTTTCCGAACAGAGCGCCGCGAAGCGGCGCGACCCCCCCCCAGCTTATGGTTCCCGGAACGCGCGAACCCCCCGGCCTATGGTTCCCGGAAAAAGCGCCACGAAGCGGCGCTTTGGCCGGGGTTTTCCTGATCGTGAGAGATTTAATTTGTTCAGAAAAGCCACAAAGTTTCCGAACAGAGCGCCGCAAAGCGGCGCGACCCCCCCCCCCTCCCCCCGGCTTATGGTTCCCGGAACGCGCGAACCCCCCGGCCTATGGTTCCCGGACAAAGCGCCACAAAGCGGCGCTTTGGCCGGGGTTTTCCTGATCGTGAGAGATTTAATTTGTTCAGAAAAGCCACAAAGTTTCCGAACAGAGCGCCGCGAAGCGGCGCGACCCCCCCCCGGCTTATGGTTCCCGGAACGCGCGAACTCCCCGGCTTATGGTTCCCGGACAAAGCGCCGCCAAGCGTCGCTTTGGCTGGGGTTTTCCTGATCGTGAGAGATTTAATTTGTTCAGAGAAGCCACAAAGTTTCCGAACAGAGCGCCGCGAAGCGGCGCGAACCCCCGGCTTATGGTTCCCGGACAAAGCGCCGCGAAGCGGCGCTTTGGCCGGGGTTTTCCTGATCGTGAGAGATTTAATTTGTTCAGAAAAGCCACAAAGTTTCCGAACAGAGCGCCGCGAAGCGGCGCGAACCCCTCGGCTTATGGTTCCCGGACAAAGCGCCGCGAAGCGGCGCTTTGGCCGGGGTTTTCCTGATCGTGAGAGATTTAATTTGTTCAGAAAAGCCACAAAGTTTCCGGACAGAGCGCCGCGGAGCGGCGCGAATTCCCCGGCTTCTGGTTCCCGGACAGTGCGCCGCGAAGCGGAGCTCTGGCCGGGGTTTTCCTGATTGTGAGAGATTTAATTTGTTCAGAAAGGCCACAAAGTTTCCGAACAGAGCGCCGCGAAGCGGCGCGACCGGCTTATGGTTCCCGGAACGCGCGAACCCCCGGCCTATGGTTCCCGGACAAAGCGCCGCGAAGCGGCGCTTTGGCCGGGGTTTTCCTGATCGTGAGAGATTTAATTTGTTCAGAAAATCCACAAAGTTTCCGAACAGAGCGCCGCGAAGCGGCGCCGGAACGCGCGAACCCCCGGCTTATGGTTCCCGGACAAAGCGCCGCGAAGTGGCGCTTTGGCCGGGGGTTTCCTGATCGTGAGAGATTTAATTTGTTCAGAAAAGCCACAAAGTTTGCGGACAGAGCGCCGCGAAGCGGCGCGAACCCCCCGCTTTATGGTTCCCGGAACCCGCGAACCCCTCGGCTTATGGTTCCCCGACAAAGCGGCGCGGAGCGGCGCTTTGGCCGGGTTTTTCCTGATCGTGGGAGATTTAATTTGTTCAGAAAAGCCACAAAGTTTCCGAACAGAGCGCCGCGAAGCGGCGCGAACCCCCGGCTTATGATTGCCGGCCAAAGCGCCGCGAAACGGCGCTTTGGCCGGGGATTTTTCTAATCGTGAGAGATTTAATTTGTTCAGAAAAGTCACAAAGTTTCCGGACATAGCGCCGCGAAGCGGCCCGAACCCCCCGGCTTATGGTTCCCGGGACGCGCGAACCCCCCGGCCTATGGTTCCCGAAAAAAGCGCCACAAAGCGGCGCTTTGGCCGGGGTTTTCCTGATCGTGAGAGATTTAATTTGTTCAGAAAAGCCACAAAGTTTCCGAACAGAGCGCCGCGAAGCGGCGCGACCCCCCCCCCCCGGCCTATGGTTCCCGGAAAAACCGCCACGAAGCGGCGCTTTGGCCGGGGTTTTCCTGATCGTGAGAGATTTAATTTGTTAAGAAAAGCCACAAAGTTTCCGAACAGAGCGCCGCAAAGCGGCGCGAACCCCGGCTTATGGTCCCCGGAACGCGCGAACCCCCCGGCCTATGGTTCCCGGAAAAAGCGCCGCGAAGCGGCGCTTTGGCCGGGGTTTTCCTGATCGTGAGAGATTTAATTTGTTCAGAAAAGCCACAAAGTTTCTGGACAGAGCGCCTCGAAGCGGCGCGAGCCCCCGGCTTATGGTTCCCGGGTTAAGCGTCGCGAAGCGGCGCTTTGGCCGGGGTTTTCCTGATCGTGAGAGATTTAATTTGTTCAGAAAAGCCACAAAGTTTCTGGACAGAGCGCCTCGAAGCGGCGCGAGCCCCCGGCTTATGGTTCCCGGACAAAGCGCCGCGAAGCGGCGTATTGGCCGGAGTTTTCCTGATTGTGAGAGATTTTGTTTGTTCAGAAAAGCCACAAAGTTTCCGAACAGAGCGCCGCGAAGCGCGCGACCCAACTTATGGTTCCCGGAACGCGCGAACCCCGGCCTATGGTTCCCGGAAAAAGCGCCGCGAAGCGGCGCTTTGGCCGGGGTTTTCCTGATCGTGAGAGATTTAATTTGTTCAGAAAAGCCACAAAGTTTCTGAACAGAGCGCCGCGAAGCGCCACCAACCCCCGGCTTATGGTTCCCGGACAAAGCGCCGCGAAGCGACGCTTTGGCCGGGGTTTTCCTGATCGTGAGAGATTTAATTTGTTCAGAAAATCCACAAAGTTTCCGAACAGAGCGCCGCGAAACGGCGCGAACCCCCCGGCTTATGGTTCCCGGACAAAGCGCCGCGAAGCGACGCTTCGGCCGGGGTTTTCCTGATCGTGAGAGATTTAATTTGTTCAGAAAATCCACAAAGTTTCCGAACAGAGCGCCGCGAAACGGCGCGAGCCCCCGGCTTATGGTTCCCGGACAAAGCGCCGCGAATAGCGCTAGGGGCGGGGTTTTCCTGATCGTGAGAGATTTAATTTGTTCATAAAAGCCACAAAGTTTCCGGACAGAGCGCCGCGAAGCGGCGCGAAGGCTTATGGTTCCCGGAACGCGCGAACCCCCGGCCTATGGTTCCCGGACAAAGCGCCGCGAAGCGGCGCTTTGGCCGGGTTTTCCTGATCGTGAGAGATTTAATTTGTTCAGAAAAGCCACAAAGTTTCTGAACAGAGCGCCGCGAAGCGGCGCGAACCCCGGCTTATGGTTCCCGGACAAAGCGCCGCGAAGCGGCGCTTTGGCCGGGGTTTTCCTGATCGTGAGAGATTTAATTTGTTCAGAAAAGCCACAAAGTTTCCGGAACAGAGCGCCGCGAAGCGGCGCGAACCCCCGGCTTATGGTTCCCGGACAAAGCGCCGCGAACCGGCGCTTTGGCCGGGGTTTTTCCAAATCGTGAGAGATTTAATTTGTACAGAAAAGCCACAAAGTTTCCGAACAGAGCGCCGCGAAGCGCCGCGAACCCCCGGCTTATGGTTCCCGGACAAAGCGCCGCGAAGCTGGCTTATGGCCGGGGTTTTCTGATCGTGAGAGATTTAATTTGTTCAGAAAAGCCACAAAGTTTCCGGAACAGAGCGCCGCGAAGCGGCGCGAACCCCCCGGCCTATGGTTCCCGGACAAAGCGCCGCGAAGCGGCGCTTTGGCCGGGGTTTTCCTGATCGTGAGAGATTTAATTTGTTCAGAAAAGCCACAAAGTTTCCGAACAGAGCGCCGCGAAGCGGCGCGAGCCCCCCGGCTTTTGGTTCCCGGACAAAGCGCCGTTTTTTTTCGGGGTTTTCCTGATCGTGAGAGATTTGATTTGTTCAGAAAAGCCACAAAGTTTCCGAACAGAGCGCCGCGAAGCGGCGCGAACCCCCCCGGACTATGGATCCCGGACAAAGCGCCGCGAAGCGGCACTTTGGCCGGGGTTTTCCTGATCCCGAGAGATTTAATTTGTTCAGAAAAGCCACAAAGTTTCTGAACAGAGCGCCGCGAAGCGGCGCGAACCCCGGCTTATGGTTCCCGGACAAAGCGCCGCGAAGCGGCGCTTTGGCCGGGTTTTCCTGATCGTGAGAGATTTAATTTGTTCAGAAAAGCCACAAAGTTTCCGAACAGAGCGCCGCGAAGCGGCAAGAACCCCCCGGCCTATGGTTCTCGGACAAAGCGCCGCGAAGCGGCGCTTTGGCCGGGTTTTTCCTGATCGTGAGAGATTTAATTTGTTCAGAAAAGCCACAAAGTTTCTGAACAGAGCGCCGCGAAGCGGCGCGAACCCCGGCTTATGGTTCCCGGACAAAGCGCCGCGAAGCGGCGCTTTGGCCGGGGTTTTCCTGATCGTGAGAGATTTAATTTGTTCAGAAAAACCACAAAGTTTCCGGATAGAGCGCCGCGAAGCGGCGCGAACCCCCGGCTTATGGTTCCCGGACAAAGCGCCGCGAAGCGGCGCTTTGGCCGTGGTTTTCCTGATCGTGAGAGATTTAATTTGTTCAGAAAAGCCACAAAGTTTCTGAATAGAGCGCCGCGAAGCGGCGCGAACCCCCCGGCTTATGGTTCCCGGACAAAGCGCCGCGAAGCGGCGCTTTGGCCGGGGTTTTCCTGATCGTGAGAGATTTAATTTGTTCAGAAAAGCCACAAAGGTTCTGAACAGAGCGCCGCGAAGCGGCGCGACCCCGGCTTATGGTTCCCGGAACGCGCGAACCCCCGGCCTATGGTCCCCGGACAAAGCGCCGCGAAGCGGCGCTTTGGCCTGGGTTTTCCTGATCGTGAGAGATTTAATTCGTTCAGAAAAGCCACAAAGTTTCCGGACAGAGCGCCGCGAAGCGGCGCGAACCCCCCGGCCTATGGTCCCCGGACAAAGCGGCGCGAACCCACCGGCTTATGGTTCCCGGACAAAGCGTCGCGAAGCGGTGCTTTTGCCGGGGTTTTCCTGATCGTGAGAGATTTAAATTGTTAAGAAAAGCCACAAAGTTTCTGTACAGAGCGCCGCGAAGCGGCGCTAACTCCCCAGCTTATGGTTCCCGGAACGCGCGCCGCGAAGCGTCGCGAACCCCCCCCCCCCAACTTATGGTTCCCGGACAAAGCGCCGCGAAGCGGCGCTTTGGCCGGGGTTTTCCTGATCGTGAGAGATTCAATTTGTTCAGAAAAGCCACAAAGTTTTCGAACAGAGCGCCGCGAAGCGGCGCGAACCCCCCGGCTCATGGTTCCCGGACAAAGCGCCGCGAAGCGTCGCGAACCCCCCAACTTATGGTTCCTGGACAAAGCGCCGCGAAGCGGCGCTTTGGCCGGGGTTTTCCTGATCGTGAGAGATTCAATTTGTTCAGAAAAGCCACAAAGTTTCCGAACAGAGCGCCGCGAAGCTGCGCGAACCCCCGGTTTATGGTTCCTGGACAAAGCGCCGCGAAGCGGCGCTTTGGCCGGGGTTTTCTGATCGTGAGAGATTTAATTTGTTCAGAAAAGCCACAAAGTTTGAACAGAGCGCGGCGAAGCGGGACGAACCCCCACCAGGCTTATGGCCCCCGGAGAAAGCGCCGGGAAGCGGGGCTTTGGCCGGGATTTTCCTGATCGTAAGAGATTTAATTTGTTCAGAAAAGCCACAATGTTTCTGGACACAGCGCCGCGAAGCGGCGCGAACCCCGGCCTATGGTTCCCGGACAAAGCGCCGCGAGGCGGCGCTTTGGCCGGGGTTTTCTTGATCGTGAGAGATTTAATTTGTTCAGAAAAGCCACAAAGTTTCCGAACAGAGCGCCGCGAAGCGGCGCGAACCCCCCGGCCTATGGTTCCCAGACAAAGCGCCGCGAGGCGGCGCTTTGGCCGGGGTTTTCCTGATCGTGAGAGATTTAATTTGTTCAGAAAAGCCACAAAGTTTCCGAACAGAGCGCCGCGAGGCGGCGCGAACCAACCGGCTTATGGTCCCCGGACAGAGCGCCGCGAAGCGGCGCTTTGGCCGGGGTTTTGCTGATCGTGAGAGATTTAATTTGTTCAGAAAAGCCACAAAGTTTCCGAACAGAGCGCCGCGAAGCGGCGCGAACCCCCCGGCTTATGGTTCCCGGACAAAGCGCCGCGAAGCGTCGCTTTGGCCGGGGTTTTCCTGATCGTGAGAGATTTAATTTGTTCAGAAAAGCCACAAAGTTTCCGAACAGAGCGCCGCGAAGCGGCGCGAACCCCCCGGCCTATGGTTCTCGGACAAAGCGCCGCGAAGCGGCGCTTTGGCCGGGTTTTTCCTGATCGCGAGAGATTCAATTTGTTCAGAAAAGCCACAAAGTTTCCGAACAGAGCGCCGCGAAGCGGCGCGACCCCCCCCGGCTTATGGTTCCCGGAACGCGCGAACCCCCCGGCCTATGGTTCCCGGACAAAGCGCCGCGAAGCGGCGCTTTGGCCGGGGTTTTCCTGATCGTGAGAGATTTAATTTGTTCAGAAAAGCCACAAAGTTTCCGAACAGAGCGCCGCGAAGCGGCGCGAACCCCCGGCTTATGGTTCCCGGACAAAGCGCCGCGAAGCGGCGCTTTGGCCGGGGTTTTCCTGATCGTGAGAGATTTAATTTGTTCAGAAAAGCCACAAAGTTTCCGAACAGAGCGCCGCGACCTCTCCCCCCCCGGCTTATGGTTCCCGGAACGCGCGAACCCCCCGGCTTATGGTTCCCGGACAAAGCGCCGCGAAGCGGCGCTTTGGCCGGGGTTTTCCTGATCGTGAGAGATTTAATTTGTTCAGAAAAGCCACAAAGTTTCCGAACAGAGCGCCGCGAAGCGGCGCGAACCCCTCGGCTTATGGTTCCCGGACAAAGCGCCGCGAAGCGGCGCTTTGGCCAGGGTTTTCCTGATCGTGAGAGATTTAATTTGTTCAGAAAAGCCACAAAGTTTCTGAACAGAGCGCCGCAAAGCGGCGCAAACCCCCGGCTTATGGTTCCCGGACAAAGCGCCGCGAAGCGCCTCTTTGGCCGGGGTTTTCCTGATCGTGAGAGATTTAATTTGTTCAGAAAAGCCACAAAGTTTCTGAACAGAGCGCCGCAAAGCGGCCCGAACCCCCGGCTTATGGTCCCCGGACAAAGCGCCGCGAAGCGGCGCTTTGGCCGTGGTTTTCCTGATCGTGAGAGATTTAATTTGTTCAGAAAAGCCACAAAGTTTCTGGACAGAGCGCCGCGAAGCGGCGCGAACCCCCGGCTTATGGTTCCGGACAAAGCGCCGCGAAGCGGCGCTTTGGCCGGGGTTTTCCTGATCGTGAGAGATTTAATTTGTTCAGAAAAGCCACAAAGTTTCTGAACAGAGCGCCGCGAAAGCGCGATACCCGGCTTATGGTTCCCGGAACGCGAACCCCGGCTTATGGTTCCCGGACAAAGCGCCGCGAAGCGGCGCTTTGGCCGGGGTTTTCCTGATCGTGAGAGATTTAATTTGTTCAGAAAAGCCACAAAGTTTCCGAACAGAGCGCCGCGAAGCGGCGCGAACCCCCCGGCTTATGGTTCCCGGACAAAGCGCCGCGAAGCGGCGCTTTGGCCGGGGTTTTCCTGATCGTGAGAGATTCAATTTGTTCAGAAAAGCCACAAAGTTTCCGAACAGAGCAAGCGGCGCGAGCCCCCCGGCTTATGGTCCCCGGACAAAGCGGCGCGAACCCCCCGGCTTATGGTTCCCGGACAAAGCGTCGCGAAGCGGTGCTTTTGCCGGGGTTTTCCTGATCGTGAGAGATTTAATTCGTTCAGAAAAGCCACAAAGTTTCCGGACAGAGCGCCGCGAAGCGGCGCGAACCCCCCGGCCTATGGTTCCCGGACAAAGCGCCGCGAAGCGGTGCTTTTGCCGGGGTTTTCCTGATCGTGAGAGATTTAATTCGTTCAGAAAAGCCACAAAGTTTCCGTACAGAGCGCCGCGAAGCGGCGCGAACCCCCCGGCCTATGGTTCCCGGACAAAGCGCCGCGAAGCGGCGCTTTGGCCGGGTTTCCCTGATCGTGAGAGATTTAATTTGTTCAGAAAAGCCACAAAGTTTCTGAACAGAGCGCCGCGAAGCGGCGCGAACCCCGGCTTATGGTTCCCGGACAAAGCGCCGCGAAGCGGCGCTTTGGCCGGGGTTGTGCTGATCGTGAGAGATTTTATTTGTTCAGAAAAGCCACAAAGTTTCTGAACAGAGCGCCGCGAAGCGGCGCTAACCCCCCGGCATCTGGTTCCCGGACAGTGCGCCGCGAAGCGGAGCTCTGGCCGGGGTTTTCCTGATTGTGAGAGATTTAATTTGTTCAGAAAAGCCACAAAGTTTCCGTACAGAGCGCCGCGAAGCGGCGCGACCCCCCGGCTCATGATTCCCGGAAAAAGCGCCGCTAAGCGGCGCTTTGGCCGGGGTTTTCCTGATCGTGAGAGATTTAATTTGTTCAGAAAAGCCACAAAGTTTCCGTACAGAGCGCCGCGAAGCGGCGCGACCCCCCGGCTCATGATTCCCGGAAAAAGCGCCGCTAAGCGGCGCTTTGGCCGGGGTTTCCTGATCGTGAGAGATTTAATTTGTTCAGAAAAGCCACAAAGTTTCTGAACAGAGCGCCGCGAAGCGGCGCGAACCCCCCCGGCTTATGGTTCCCGGACAAAGCGCCGCGAAGGCGCATGGTTTTCCTGATCGTGAGAGATTTAATTTGTTCAGAAAAGCCACAAAGTTTCTGAACAGAGCGCCGCGAAGCGGCGCGAACCCCCGGCTTTTGGTTACCGGAACGCGCGAACCCCGGCCTCATGGTTCCCGGACAAAGCGCCGCGAAGCGGCGCTTTGGCCGGGGTTTTTTTCTGATTGTGAGAGATTTAATTTGTTCAGAAAAGCCACAAAGTTTCCGGACAGAGCGCCGCTGAGCGGCGCAAAGCCCCCGGCTTATGGTTCCCGGACAAAGCGCCGCGAAGCGGCGCTTCGGCCGGGGTTTTCCTGATCGTGAGAGATTTAATTTGTTCAGAAAATCCACAAAGTTTCCGAACAGAGCGCCGCGAAGCGGCGCGAGCCCCCCGGCTTATGGTTCCCGGACAAAGCGCCGCGAAGTGGCGCTTTGGCCGGGGTTTTCCTGATCGTGAGAGATTTAATTTGTTCATAAAAGCCACAAAGTTTCCGGACAGAGCGCCGCGAAGCGGCGCGAACCCCCCGGCTTATGGTTCCCGGACAAAGCGGCGCGAGCCCCCCGGCTTATGGTTCCCGGACAAAGCGCCGCGAAGCGGCGCTTTGGCCGGGGTTTTCCTGATCGTGAGAGATTTAATTTGTTCAGAAAAGCCACAAAGTTTCCGAACAGAGCGCCGCGAAGCGGCGCGAACCCCCCGGCCTATGGTTCCCGGACAAAGCGCCGCGAAGCGTCGCAAACCCCCCCCCAACTTATGGTTCCCGGACAAAGCGCCGCGAAGCGGCGCTTTGGCCGGGGTTTTCCTGATCGTGAGAGATTTAATTTGTTCAGAAAAGCCACAAAGTTTCCGAACAGAGCGCCGCGAAGCGGCGCGAACCCCCCGGCTTATGGTTCCCGGACAAAGCGCCGCGAAGCGGCGCTTTGGCCGGGGTTTTCCTGATCGTGAGAGATTTAATTTGTTCAGAAAAGCCACAAAGTTTCCGAACAGAGCGCCGCGAAGCGGCGCGAACCCCTCGGCTTATGGTTCCCGGACAAAGCGCCGCGAAGCGTCGCTTTGGCCGGGGTTTTCCTGATCGTGAGAGATTTAATTTGTTCAGAAAAGCCACAAAGGTTCCGAACAGAGCGCCGCGAAGCGGCGCGAACCCCCGGCTTATGGTTCCCGGACAAAGCGCCGCGAAAGCGCGCTTTGGACGCGCCGCGAAGCGGCCTGATCGTGAGAGATTTAATTTGTTCAGAAAATCCACAAAGTTTCCGAACAAAGCGCCGCGAAGCGGCGCGAGCCCCAACTTATGGTTCCCGGACAAAGCGCCGCGAAGCGGCGCTTTGGCCGGGTTTTCCTGATCGTGAGAGATTTAATTTGTCCAGAGAAGCCCCAAAGTTTCGGAACAGGGCGCCCCGAAGCGGCGCGAACCCCCCGGCTTATGGTTCCCGGACAAAGCGCCGCGAAGCGGCGCTTCGGCCGGGGTTTTCCTGATCGTGAGAGATTTAATTTGTTCAGAAAAGCCACAAAGTTTCCGAACAGAGCGCCGCGAAGCGGCGCGAACCCCCGGCTTATGGTTCCCAGACAAAGCGCCGCGAAGCGGCGCTTTGGCCGGGGTTTTCCTGATCGTGAGAGATTTAATTTGTTAAGAAAAGCCCCAAAGCTTCCGGACCGAGCGGCGCGAAGCGGCGCGACCCAACTTATGGTTCCCGGACAAAGCGCGCGAACCCCGGCATGGTTCCCGGAACGCGCGAACCCCCGGCTTATGGTTCCGGACAAAGCGCCACGAAGCGGCGCTTTGGCCGGGTTTTCCTGATCGTGAGATTTAATTTGTTCAGAAAAGCCACAAAGTTTCGAACAGAGCGCCGCGAAGCGCGAACCCGCTTATGGTTCCCGGAACGCGCGAACCCCGGCTTATGGTTCCCGGACAAAGCGCCACAAGCGGCGCTTTGGCCGGGTTTTCCTGATCGTGAGAGATTTAATTTGTTCAGAAAAGCCACAAGTTTTCGGACAGAGCGCCGCGAAGCGGCGCGAACCCCCGGCTTATGGTTCCCGGACAAAGCGCCGCGAAGCGGCGCTTTGGCCGGGGTTTCCTGATCGTGAGAGACTAAATTTGTCCAGAAAAGCCACAAAGATTCCTGACAGAGCGCCCAGAAGCAGCCCAAACCCCCCGGACTATGGACCCCGGACAAAGCGGCGCGAGCCCCCCGGCTTATGGTCCCCGGACAAAGCGTCGCGAAGCGGTGCTTTTGCCGGGGTTTTCTTGATCGTGAGAGATTTAATTTGTTCAGAAAAGCCACAAAGTTTCCGAACAGAGCGCCGCGAAGCGGCGCGAACCCCGGCCTATGGTTGGCCGGACAAAGCGCCGCGAAGCGATCGCCCAGAAACCCCAGTTTCCCGGACAGAGCGCCGCAAAGCGGCGCTTTGGCCGGGGTTTTCCTGATCGTGAGAGATTTAATTTGTTCAGAAAAGCCACAAAGTTTCCGAACAGAGCGCCGCGAAGCGGTGCGAACCCCCCCGGCTTATGGTTCCCGGACAAAGCGCCGCGAAGCGGCGCTTTGCCGGGGTTTTCCTGATCGTGAGAGATTTAATTTGTTCAGAAAAGCCACAAAGTTTCCGAACAGAGCGCCGCGAAGCGGCGCGAACCCCGGCTTATTGGTTGGACAAAGCGCCGGGTTTTCCGGGTTTTCCTGACCGTGAGAGATTTAGTTTGTTAACAAAAGCCCCAAAGTTTGCGAACAGAGCGCCGCGGAGCGGCGCAAATTCCCCGGCTTCTGGTTCCCGGACAAAGCGCCGCGAACCCCGGCTCATGGTTCGGACAGGGTTTTCTGATCGTGAGAGATTTAATTTGTTCAGAAAAGCCACAAAGTTTCGAACAGAGCGCCGCGAACCCCCCAACTTATGGTTCCCGGACAAAGCGCCGCGAAGCGGCGCTTTGCCGGGGTTTTCCTGATCGTGAGAGATTTAATTTGTTCAGAAAAGCCACAAAGTTTCTGAACAGAGCGCCGCGAAGCGGCGCGAACCCGCTTATGGTTCCCGGACAGAGCGCCGCGAAGCGGCGCTTTGTCCGAGGTTTTCCTGATCGTGAGAGATTTAATTTGTTCAGAAAAGCCACAAAGTTTCCGAACAGAGCGCCGCGAAGCGGCGCGAACCCCCCGGCTTTTGGTTACCGGACAAAGCGCCGCGAACCCCCCGGCTCATGGTTCCCGGACAAAGCGCAGCGAGCGGAAAGCGCCAGCGGAGTTTTCCTGATCGTGAGAGATTTAATTTGTTCAGAAAAAGCCACAAAGTTTCCGAACAGAGCGCCGCGAAGCGGTTACGAACCCGCCCGGCTTATGGTTCCCGGAACGCGAAGCGTCGCGAACCCCCCAACTTATGGTTCCCGGACAGAGCGCCGCGAAGCGGCGCGAACCCCCCGGCTTTTGGTTACCGGACAAAGCGCCGCGAACCCCCCGGCTTATGGTTCCCGGACAAAGTGGCGCGAACCCCCCGGCTTATGGTTCCCGGACAAAGCGCCGCGAAGCGTCGCGAACCCCCCGGCCTATGGATCCCGGACAAAGCGCCGCGAAGCGGCGCTTTGGCCGGGGTTTTCCTGATCGTGAGAGATTTAATTCGTTCAGAAAAGCCACAAAGTTTCCGGACAGAGCGCTGCGAAGCGGCGCGAACCCTCCGGCTTATGGTTCCCGGACAAAGCGCCGCGAAGCGGCGCTTTGGCCGGGGTTTTCCTGATCGTGAGAGATTTAATTTGTTCAGAAAAGCCACAAAGTTTCCTGACAGAGCGCCGCGAAGCGGCGCGAACCCCCCGGCCTACGGATCCCGGACAAAGCGCCGCGAAGCGGCGCTTTGGCGAGTTTTCCTGATCGTGAGAGATTTAATTTGTTCAGAAAAGCCACAAAGTTTCCGGACAAAGCGCGGCGAAGCGTCGGGAACCCCCCGACCTATGGTTCCCGGACAAAGCGCCGCGAAGCGGCGCTTTGGCCGGGGTTTTGCTGATCGTGAGAGATTTAATTTGTTCAAAAAAGCCACAAAGTTTCCGAACAGAGCGCCGCGAAGCGGCGCGAACCCCCCGGCTTTTGGTTCCCGGACAAAGCGCCGCGAACCCCCCGGCTTATGGTTCCCGGACAACGCGCCGCGAACCCCCCGGCTTATCAAGGGGACACCCCCTATGGTTCCCGGACAAAGCGCTGCGAAGCGCCGTTTTTTTTTTTCGGGGTTTTCCTGATCGTGAGAGATTTAATTTGTTCAGAAAAGCCACAAAGTTTCCGAACAGAGCGCCGCGAAGCGGCGCGAACCCCCCGGCTTATGGTTCCCGGACAAAGCGCCGCGGAGCTACGCTTTTGCCGGGGTTTTCCTGATCGTGAGAGATTTAATTCGTTCAGAAAAGCCACAAAGTTTCCGGACAGAGCGCCGCGAAGCGGCGCGAACCACCCGGCTTATGGTTCCCGGACAAAGCGCCGCGAAGCGGCGCTTTGGCCGGAGTTTTCCTGATCCCGAGAGATTTAATTTGTTCAGAAAAGCTACAAAGTTTCCGGATAGAGCGCCGCGAAGCGGCGCGAACCCCACGGCTTGAGGTTCCCGGACAAAGCGCCGCGAAGCGGCACTTTGGCCGGGGTTTTCCGGATCGTGAGAGATTTAATTTGTTCAGAAAAGCCACAAAGTTTCCGAACAGAGCGCCGCGAAGCGGCGCGAACCCCCCGGCTTATGGTTCCCGGACAAAGCGCCGCGAAGCTACGCTTTTGCCGGGGTTTTCCTGATCGTGAGAGATTTAATTCGTTCAGAAAAGCCACAAAGTTTCCGAACAGAGCGCCGCGAAGCGGCGCGAACCCCCCGGCTTATGGTTCCCGGACAAAGCGCCGCGAAGCGGCGCTTTGGCCGGAGTTTTCCTGATCCCGAGAGATTTAATTTGTTCAGAAAAGCCACAAAGTTTCCGAACAGAGCGCCGCGAAGCGGCGCGAACCCCCCGGACTATGGATCCCGGACAAAGCGCCGCGAAGCGGCGCTTTGGCCGGGGTTTTCCTGATCGTGAGAGATTTAATTTGTTCAGAAAAGCCACAAAGTTTCCGAACAGAGCGCCGCGAAGCGGCGCGAACCCCCCGGCTTTTGGTTCCCGGACAAAGCGCCGCGAGGCGGCGCTTTGGCCGGGGTTTTCTTGATCGTGAGAGATTTAATTTGTTCAGAAAAACCACAAAGTTTCCGAACAGAGCGCCGCGAAGCGTCGCGAACCCCGGCCTATGGTTCCGGACAAAGCGCCGCGAAGCGGCGCTTTGGCCGGGTTTTCCTGATCGAGAGATTTAATTTGTTCAGAAAAGCCACAAAGTTTCCGAACAGAGCGCCGCGAAGCGGCGCGACCTGGCGGCTGAACGCCTTATGGTTCCCGGACAAAGCGCCGCGAAGCGGCGCTTTGGCCGGGGTTTTCCTGATCGTGAGAGATTTAATTTGTTCAGAAAAGCCACAAAGTTTCCGAACAGAGCGCCGCGAAGCGGCGCGAACCCCCCGGCTTTTGGTTCCCGGACAAAGCGCCGCGAACCCCCCGGCTTATGGTTCCCGGACAAAGCGCCGCGAACCCCCCGGCTTATGGTTCCCGGACAAAGTGGCGCGAACCCCCCGGCTTATGGTTCCCGGACAAAGCACCGCGAAGCGGCGCGAACCCCCCGGCCTATGGTTCCCGGACAAAGCGCCGCGAAGCGGCGCTTTGGCCGGGGTTTTCCTGATCGTGAGAGATTTAATTTGTTCAGAAAAGCCACAAAGGTTCCGAACAGAGCGCCGCGACCCCCCCCCCGGCTTATGGTTCCCGGACAAAGCGCCGCGAAGCGCCGCTTTGGCCAGGGTTTTCCTGATCGTGAGAGATTTAATTTGTTCAGAAAAGCCACAAAGTTTCCGAACAGAGCGCCGCGAAGCGGCGCGAACCCCCCGGCTTATGGTTCCCGGACAAAGCGCCGCGAAGCGGCGCTTTGGCCGGGGTTTTCCTGATCGTGAGAGATTTAATTTGTTCAGAAAAGCCACAAAGTTTCCGAACAGAGCGCCGCGAAGCGGCGCGAACCCCCCGGCTTTTGGTTCCCGGACAAAGCGCCGCGAACCCCCCGGCTTATGGTTCCCGGACAAAGTGGCGCGAACCCCCCGGCTTATGGTTCCCGGACAAAGCGCCGCGAAGCGTCGGGAACCCCCCGGCCTATGGTTCCCGGACAAAGCGCCGCGAACCCCCCGGCTTATGGTTCCCGGACAAAGCGCCGCAGAACCCCGGCGTGGTTCCTGACAAAGCGCGCGAAGCGGCGCGAACTCGGCTTATGGTTCCCGAACAAAGCGCCGCGAAGCCGCGCTTTGGCCGGGTTTTTCCTGATCGCGAGAGATTCAATTTGTTCAGAAAAGCCACAAAGTTTCCGAACAGAGCGCCGCGAAGCGGCACGAACCCCCCGGCTTTTGGTTCCCGGACAAAGCGCCGCGAACCCCCTGGCTTTTGGTTCCCGGACAAAGCGCCGCGAACCCCGGCTTATGGTTCCCGGACAAAGTTTGCGCGCGAACGCGAAAGCTTATGGTTCGGACAAAGCACCGCGAAGCGGCGCGAACCCCGGCCTATGGTTCCCGGACAAAGCGCTGCGAAGCGCCCCTTTGGCCGGGGTTTTCCTGATCGTGAGAGATTTAAATTGTTCAGAAAAGCCACAAAGTTTCCGACCAGGGCGCCGCGAAGCGCCCGGAACCCCCCCCCCCCCCCCGGCTTATGGTTCCCGGACAAAGCGCCGCGAAGCTACGTTTTTGCCGGGGTTTTCCTGATCGTGAGAGATTTAATTCGTTCAGAAAAGCCACAAAGTTTCCGGACAGAGCGCCGCGAAGCGGCGCGAACCACCCGGCTTATGGTTCCCGGACAAAGCGCCGCGAAGCGGCGCTTTGGCCGGAGTTTTCCTGATCCCGAGAGATTTAATTTGTTCAGAAAAGCCACAAAGTTTCCGAACAGAGCGCCGCGAAGCGGCGCGAACCCCCCGGCTTATGGTTCCCGGACAAAGCGCCGCGAAGCGGCACTTTGGCCGGGGTTTTCCTGATCCCGAGAGACTTAATTTGTTCAGAAAAGCCACAAAGTTTCCGAACAGAGCGCCGCGAAGCGGCTCGAACCCCCCGGCTTATGGTTCCGCCGCGAAGCGGCGCTTTGGCCGGGGTTTTCCTGATCGTGAGAGATTTAAATTGTTAAGAAAAGCCACAAAGTTTCTGGACAGAGCGCCGCGAAGCGGCGCTAACTCCCCAGCTTATGGTTCCCGGGGCCGGGGTTCTCCTGATCGTGAGAGAATTAATTTGTTCAGAAAAGCCACAATGTTTCCGGACAGAGCGCCGCGAAGCGGCGCGAACCCCTCGGCTTATGGTTCCCGGACAGAGCGCCGCGAAGCGGCGCTTCGGCCGGGGTTCTCCTGATCGTAAGAGATTTAATTTGTTCAGAAAAGCCACAAAGTTTCCGAACAGAGCGCCGCGAAGCGGCTCGAACCCCGGCTTATGGTTCCCGGACAAAGCGCCGCGAACTCGCTTTGGGCCCTGATCGTGAGAGATTTAATTTGTTCAGAAAAGCCACAAAGTTTCCGAACAGAGCGCCGCGAAGCGTCGCGAACCCCGGCTTATGGTTCCCGGACAAAGCGCCGCGAAGCTGCTTATGGTTTTCTTGATCGTGAGAGATTTAATTCGTTCAGAAAAGCCACACAGTTTCCGGACAGAGCGCCGCGAAGCGTCGCGAACCCCCCGGCCTATGGTTCTCGGACAAAGCGCCGCGAAGCGGCGCTTTGGCCGGGTTTTTCCTGATCGCGAGAGATTCAATTTGTTCAGAAAAGCCACAAAGTTTCCGAACAGAGCGCCGCGAAGCGGCGCGAACCCCCCGGCTTTTGGTTCCCGGACAAAGCGCCGCGAACCCCCCGGCTTTTGGTTCCCGGACAAAGCGCCGCGAACCCCCCGGCTTATGGTTCCCGGACAAAGTGGCGCGAACCCCCCGGCTTATGGTTCCCGGACAAAGCACCGCGAAGCGGCGCGAACCCCCCGGCCTATGGTTCCCGGACAAAGCGCTGCGAAGCGCCGTTTTTTTTTCGGGGTTTTCCTGATCGTGAGAGATTTAATTCGTTCAGAAAAGCCACAAAGTTTCCGAACAGAGCGCCGCGAAGCGGCGCGAACCCCCCCTCCCCCCCCCCACCCGGCTTATGGTTCCCGGACAAAGCGCCGCGAAGCTACGCTTTTGCCGGGGTTTTCCTGATCGTGAGAGATTTAATTCGTTCAGAAAAGCCACAAAGTTTCCGGACAGAGCGCCGCGAAGCGGCGCGAACCACCCGGCTTATGGTTCCCGGACAAAGCGCCGCGAAGCGGCGCTTTGGCCGGGGTTTTCCTGATCCCGAGAGATTTAATTTGTTCAGAAAAGCCACAAAGTTTCCGAACAGAGCGCCGCGAAGCGGCGCGAACCCCCCGGCTTATGGTTCCCGGACAAAGCGCCGCGAAGCGGCACTTTGGCCGGGGTTTTCCTGATCCCGAGAGACTTAATTTGTTCAGAAAAGCCACAAAGTTTCCGAACAGAGCGCCGCGAAGCGGCGCGAACCCCCCGGCTTATGGTTCCCGGACAAAGCGCCGCGAAGCCACGCTTTTGCCGGGGTTTTCCTGATCGTGAGAGATTCAATTCGTTCAGAAAAGCCACAAAGTTTCCGAACAGAGCGCCGCGAAGCGGCGCGAACCCCCCGGCTTATGGTTCCCGGACAAAGCGCCGCGAAGCGGCGCTTTGGCCGGAGTTTTCCTGATCCCGAGAGATTTAATTTGTTCAGAAAAGCCACAAAGTTTCCTGACAGCGCCGCGAAGCGGCGCGAACCCCCCGGACTATGGATCCCGGACAAAGCGCCGCGAAGCGGCACTTTGGCCGGGGTTTTCCTGATCCCGAGAGATTTAATTTGTTCAGAAAAGCCACAAAGTTTCCGAACAGAGCGCCGCGAAGCGGCGCGAACCCCCCGGCTTATGGTTCCCGGACAAAGCGCCGCGAAGCGGCGCTATGGTCGGAGTTTTCCTGATCCCGAGAGATTTAATTTGTTCAGAAAAGCCACAAAGTTTCTGACAGAGCGCCGCGAAGCGGCGCGAACCCCGACTTATGGATCCCGGACAAAGCCCCGCAAAGCCGCGCTTTGACGGGGGTTTTCCTGATCGTGAGAGATTTAATTTGTTCAGAAAAGCCACAAAGTTTCCGAACAGAGCGCCGCGAAGCGGCCCCAACCCCCCCCCCCCCCCCCGGCTTATGGTTCCCGGACAAAGCGCCGCGAAGCTACGCTTTTGCCGGGGTTTTCCTGATCGTGAGAGATTTAATTCGTTCAGAAAAGCCACAAAGTTTCCGGACAGAGCGCCGCGAAGCGGCGCGAACCCCCCGGACTATGGATCCCGGACAAAGCGCCGCGAAGCGGCACTTTGGCCGGGGTTTTCCTGATCCCGAGAGATTTAATTTGTTCAGAAAAGCCACAAAGTTTCCTGACAGAGCGCCGCGAAGCGGCGCGAATCCCGGCCTATGGATCCCGGACAAAGCGCCGCGAAGCCTCTCTTTGCCCGTGGTTTTCCTGATCCCGAGAGATTTAATTTGTTCAGAAAAGCCACATAGTTTCCTGACAGAGCGCCGCGAAGCGACGCGAACCCCCCGGCTTATGGTTCCCGGACAAATCGCCGCGAAGCGGCGCTTTGGCCGGGTTTTTCCTGATCGCGAGAGATTCAATTTGTTCAGAAAAGCCACAAAGTTTCCGAACAGAGCGCCGCGAAGCGGCGCGAACCTCCCGGCTTTTGGTTCCCGGACAAAGCGCCGCGAACCCCCCGGCTTTCGGTTCTCGGACAAAGCGCCGCGAACCCCCCGGCTTATGGTTCCCGGACAAAGTGGCGCGAACCCCCCGGCTTATGGTTCCCGGACAAAGCACCGCGAAGCGGCGCGAACCCCCCGGCCTATGGTTCCCGGACAAAGCGCCGCGAAGCGCCGTTTTTTTTTTCGGGGTTTTCCTGATCGTGAGAGATTTAATTCGTTCAGAAAAGCCACAAAGTTTCCGGACAGAGCGCCGCGAAGCGACGCGAACCCCCCGGCTTATGGTTCACGGACAAAGCGCCGCGGGGCGGCGCTTTGGCAAGGGTTTTCTTGATCGTGAGAGATTTAATTCGTTCAGAAAAGCCACACAGTTTCTGACAGAGCGCCGCGAGGCGGCGCGACCCCCCCCCCCCGGCTTTTGGTTCCCGGACAAAGCGTCGCGAAGCGGTGCTTTTGCCGGGGTTTTCCTGATCGTGAGAGATTTAATTCGTTCAGAAAAGCCACAAAGTTTCCGGACAGAGCGCCGCGAAGCGGCGCGAACCCCCCGGCTCATGGTTCCCGGACAAAGCGCCGCGAAGCGTCGCGAACCCCCCAACTTATGGTTCCCGGACAAAGCGCAGCGAAGCGGCGCTTTTGCCGGGGTTTTCCTGATCCCGAGAGATTTAATTTGTTCAGAAAAGCCACAAAGTTTCCTGACAGAGCGCCGCGAAGCGGCGCGAACCCCCCGGCCTATGGTTCCCGGACAAAGCGCCGCGAGGCGGCGCTTTGGCCGGGGTTTTCTTGATCGTGAGAGATTTAATTTGTTCAGAAAAGCCACAAAGTTTCCGAACAGAGCGCCGCGAAGCGGCGCGAACCCCCCGGCCTATGGTTCCCAGACAAAGCGCCGCGAAGCTGCGCTTTGGCTGGGGTTTTCCTGATCGCGAGAGATTCAATTTGTTCAGAAAAGCCACAAAGTTTCCGAACAGAGCGCCGCGAAGCGCCCCCAACCCCCCGGCTTATGGTTCCCGGACAAAGCGCCGCAAAGCGGCGCTTTGACCGGGGTTTTCCTGATCGTGAGAGATTTAATTCGTTCAGAAAAGCCACAAAGTTTCCGGACAGAGCGCTGCGAAGCGGCGCGAACCCTCCGGCTTATGGTTCCCGGACAAAGCGCCGCAAAGAGGCGCTTTGGCCTGGGGTTTTCCTGATCGTAAGAGATTTAGTTCGTTCACAAAAGCCACAAAGTTTCCAAAAAGAGCGCCGCGAAGCGGCGCGAACCCCCCGGCTTATGGTTCCCGGACAAAGCGCCGCGAAGCGGCGCGAGCCCCCCGGCTTATGGTCCCCGGACAAAGCGGCGCGAACCCCCCGGCTTATGGTTCCCGGACAAAGCGTCGCGAAGCGGTGCTTTTGCCGGGGTTTTCCTGATCGTGAGAGATTTAATTCGTTCAGAAAAGCCACAAAGTTTCCGGACAGAGCGCGCGACCCCCCCGGCTTTTGGTTCCCGGACAAAGCGCCGCGAACCCCCCGGCTTATGGTTCCCGGACAAAGTGGCGCGAACCCCGGCTTATGGTTCCCGGACAAAGCGCCGCGAAGCGGCGCTTTGGCCGGGGTTTTCCTGATCGCGAGAGATGCAATTTGTTCAGAAAAGCCACAAAGTTTCCGGACAGAGCGCCGCGAAGCGGCGCGGACCCCCCGAACTATTGATCCCGGCCAAAGCGCCGCGAAGCGGTGCAAACCCCCCGGCTTATGCTCCGCGGACAAAGCGCCGCGAAGCTACGCTTATGCCGGGGTTTTCCTGATCGTGAGAGATTTAATTCGTTCAGAAAAGCCACAAAGTTTCCGGACAGAGCGCCGCGAAGCGGCGCGAACCCCCGAACTATTGATCTCGGACAGCGCCGCGAAGCGCCGCGTTGGCCGGGGTTTTCCTGATTCGGAGAGATTTAATTTGTTCAGAAAAGCCACAAAGTTTCCTGACAGAGCGCCGCGAAGCGCCGCGAACCCCCCGGCCTATGGTTCCCGGACAAAGCGCCGCGAAGCGGCGCGAACCCCCCGGCTTTTGGTTACCGGACAAAGCGCCGCGAACCCCCCGGCTCATGGTTCCCGGACAAAGCTCCGCGAAGCGTCGCGAACCCCCCAACTTATGGTTCCCGGACAAAGCGCAGCGAAGCGGCGCTTTTGCCGGGGTTTTCCTGATCCCGAGAGATTTAATTTGTTCAGAAAAGCCACAAAGTTTCCTGACAGAGCGCCGCGAAGCGGCGCGAACCCCCCGGCTTATGGTTCCCGGACAAAGCGCCGTGTGGCGGCGCTTTGGCAAGGGGTTTCTTGATCGTGAGAGATTTAATTCCTTCAGAAAAGCCACACAGTTTCCGGACAGAGCGCCGCGAAGCGGCGCGAACCCCCCGGCTTTCGGTTCCCGGACAAAGCGCCGCGAAGCGGCGCTTTGGCCGGGGTTTTCCTGATCCGGAGAGATTTAATTTGTTCAGAAAAGCCACAAAGTTTCCTGACAGAGCGCCGCGAAGCGGCGCGAACCCCCCGGCCTATGGTTCCCGGACAAAGCGCCGCGAAGCGGCGCTTTGGCCGGGGTTTTCTTGATCGTGAGAGATTTAATTCGTTTAGAAAAGCCACACAGTTTCCGGACAGAGCGCCGCGAAGCGGCGCGAACCCCCCGGCTTATGGTTCCCGGACAAAGCGCCGCAAAGCGGCGCTTTGGCCGGGGTTTTCTTGATCGTGAGAAATTTATTTCGTTCAAAAAAGCCACACAGTTTCCGGACAGAGCGCCGCGAAGCGGCGCGAACCTTCCGGCTTATGGTTCCCGGACAAAGCGCCGCAAAGAGGCGCTTTGGCCTGGGGTTTTCCTGATCGTAAGAGATTTAGTTCGTTCACAAAAGCCACAAAGTTTCCGAAAAGAGCGCCGCGAAGCGGCGCGAACCCCCCGGCTTATGGTTCCCGGACAAAGCGCCGCGAAGCGGCGCGAGCCCCCCGGCTTATGGTCCCCGGACAAAGCGGCACGAACCCCCCGGCTTATGGTTCCCGGACAAAGCGCCGCGAAGCGGCGCTTTTGCCGGGGTTTTCCTGGTCGTGAGAGATTTAATTCGTTCAGAAAAGCCACACAGTTTCCGGACAGAGCGCCGCGAAGCGTCGCGAACCCCCCAACTTATGGTTCCCGGAAAAAGCGCCGCGAAGCGGCCCTTTTGCCGGGGTTTTCCTAGTCGTGAGAGATTTAATTCGTTCAGAAAAGCCACACAGTTTCCGGACAGAGCGCCGCGAAGCGTCGCGAACCCCCCGGCTCATGGTTCCCGGACAAAGCGCCGCGAAGCGTCGCGAACCCCCCAACTTATGGTTCCCGGACAAAGCGCAGCGAAGCGGCGCTTTTGCCGGGGTTTTCCTGATCCCGAGAGATTTAATTTGTTCAGAAAAGCCACAAAGTTTCCTGACAGAGCGCCGCGAAGCGGCCCGAACCCCGGCTTATGAGCCTGACGCGCCGCGGGGCGGCGCTTTGGCAAGGGTTTTCTTGATCGTGAGAGATTTAATTCGTTCAGAAAAGCCACACAGTTTCCGGACAGAGCGCCGCGAAGCGGCGCGAACCCCCCGGCTTTCGGTTCCCGGACAAAGCGCCGCGAAGCGGCGCTTTGGCTGGGGTTTTCCTGATCGTGAGAGATTTGATTTGTTCAGAAAAGCCACAAAGTTTCCGAACAGAGCGCCGCGAAGCGGCGCGAACCCCCCGGCTTATGGTTCCCGGACAAAGCGCCGCAAAGCGGGGCTTTGGCCGGGGTTTTCCTGGTCGTGAGAGATTTATTTCGTTGAAAAAAGCCACACAGTTTCCGGACAGAGCGCCGCGAAGCGGCGCGAACCCTCCGGCTTATGGTTCCCGGACAAAGCGCCGCAAAGAGGCGCTTTGGCCTGGGGTTTTCCTGATCGTAAGAGATTTAGTTCGTTCACAAAAGCCACAAAGTTTCCAAAAAGAGCGCCGCGAAGCGGCGCGAACCCCCCGGCTTATGGTTCCCGGACAAAGCGCCGCGAAGCGGCGCGAGCCCCCCGGCTTATGGTCCCCGGACAAAGCGGCGCGAACCCCCCGGCTTATGGTTCCCGGACAAAGCGTCGCGAAGCGGTGCTTTTGCCGGGGTTTTCCTGATCGTGAGAGATTTAATTCGTTCAGAAAAGCCACAAAGTTTCCGGACAGAGCGCGCGAACCCCCCGGCTTTTGGTTCCCGGACAAAGCGCCGCGAACCCCCCGGCTTATGGTTCCCGGACAAAGTGGCGCGAACCCCCCGGCTTATGGTTCCCGGACAAAGCGCCGCGAAGCGGCGCTTTGGCCGGGTTTTTCCTGATCGCGAGAGATTCAATTTGTTCAGAAAAGCCACAAAGTTTCCGAACAGAGCGCCGCGAAGCGGCGCGAACCCCCCGGCTTTTGGTTCCCGGACAAAGCGCCGCGAACCCCCTGGCTTATGGTTCCCGGACAAAGTGGCGCGAACCCCCCGGCTTATGGTTCCCGGACAAAGCGTCGCGAAGCGCCGCTTTGGCCTGTACGGTCAGTAATGGCAGTCTGTCAAAATCAATAACAGTCAACAATGCCAGACTGATAACCTGGGTTAGGAAACCAATCTGAATTCAAACCAAATTGGCAAAAATAATGAGATTTATCAAACCAAATTGGCAAAAATAATGAGATTTATCCGCAATGGACACAATAACACAGTGCCCACGGTTGGTCGAACACTACCCTCACGATTTTAGCCCACTATTGACCCGTAGAGCGAAATACCCCACTTCCAGTAGAGCCTCGGGTCGAGGCAAAGCAAGAATGGAAAGCTAGAAGACGAGTGTGAGACTTCGGCCAGCGAGACGAGACTAACTGATTTTCGAAAACCCCCAACCGTGGGCGGAGCATGAGTGCAAAAAAAAGTTTCCCGCATCCAATTCGAAGATACCGTGCACCCAAATTCAAACTAGGATTGCGAAATCAAATACAACATGCAAAAGTGCAACGACGATGAGTACCAAGGAAAAATACGAAATGAGGCAATAGCGAATGATATCATATAAAGCAAAAAGGTATTATGAGAATATTATGATAAACTACTTCAATTAAACAGGAATTACTAATCTAGATGTAGTCATTTTCCCCTTACGTGTACATCCCCCTCCTTAGCGACGACGTCCCTGTCGTACTACCTAAGTAAACTCAATATGGTGCAAATCTGAATCGAGATCTGTATGGTCTCCCTCTGACGACTGGGTTCATTCCTGGGTAAGCGTTGACGACGAACATCGGTTCCTCTTGAAGCGCGTATCCTTGACGGCCTGGGTTGAACTGCTGACGAGCCTGGTTTTGCTGGTGGTGTCTCATTGGCGGTCGGTTTCTCCCTCCTCGTTGACCTTGTCTGGAATGGCTAGGATTATTAACCTTTTCGTGATTATCTTTTCTTCTATTCTCGGGCTTATGCTGGTTCGCCCTCTTTCTCATCCGATGCGCCTGGTTCCGATTGAGTGTCTTGTCTCGGCACGTGAAGAGTTTTCCTTGAATGTGCGGAGCGATGCAGCTTTGAAGTTCGAGCAAAAACTTCTGCACGGGATCCGTAGGGAAAAGATCGGACGCACATTTTCTCGTGTGATGTCCCATGGCGACGTACGGCTCGAAAGCGCTGGGCACTTTACTGATGAGCGTCACTACATTTGATCTCATAGCAGCCGCGGCTTGCTTCACAATATCCATCGTGTCCAGCATACTGTGTCTGTGCGACTCCCACACGTCCTCTCCTTTTGGACCACTGACGGCCAGCACCTTTGTTCCGACTCTCGCGACTGCTGCTAGTGATGTTGCCAGCATTGTCCACTCGTGCCGTTTGACTATGCCTATAACTGGCGCCACTACTACTATCGTACCCACGTTTTCAGCAGAGCGCACTTTCGAACACAAGTCTGTCAGCGTCTCCTACACCTCCACAATCACTTGGTCTTCGAGTACCAGCACCCGATCGTAGCACTCAAATCCAAGTGGAAGCAGTATCATGATGTTCTTTCTGGCATTGTGAAGAGTCACGTCCTCCCAAGCATGAGTTTGTGCGTAGCGGATCCCTTGATTGACGAGATCGTTCAGTTGATGAACATCGATGTCGACGCCGTGTGTAGCAGGCAAACATAGCATCGAACCGTCGTGTCGAAGTAGGACTCGGAGGGTGTGATCGCACTTGCGTTTTAAGTATGTGTAGGCCTTTTCTACACCTGCCGCAGTGAGGAACGCATACGAATTTGTTTTCATGAGCAGTCGTTTCTTATCCGGATCAGCTTCGTTTTCAAACACAGATATGAGACGGGCCAATGAATATATGGTATTAAACGGAAGAGCTCTAATCACAGGATCATTGACACTGACTACATCACCAAACACACTGCCACGGACAGAACATGTATAGATCTCGGGAGTAACAGTCACTTGTTAGTCACTTTCCTAGTCCCTTCCCATCGAAAAGTACAGCCTACAACGTGTTTTAGCGATTTGATCTACCATCTGATAATATCATTTGATATGATAAGCAGTTATAAGTGAAGTAGTTAGTGCTAAACAGTAAGTAACAAACTCGTTAGTCACTTTCCTAGTCCCTTCCCATCGAAAAGTACAGCCTACAACGTGTTTTAGCGATTTGATGTATAAACTGATAATATCACTTGATATGATAAGCAGTAATAAGTGAAATAGTAATGTTAAACAGTAAGTAACAAACTTGTTAGTCACTTTCCTAGTCCCTTTCCATCGAAAAGTACAGCCTACAACGTGTTTTAGCGATTTGATGTACCAACTGATAATATCACTTGATATGATAAGCAGTAATAAGTGAAGCAGTTAATGATAAACAGTAAGTAACAATTTTCTAGTCCCTTCCCATCGAAAAGTTCAGCCTACAACGTGTTTTAGCGATTTGATGTACCAACTGATAATATCACTTGATATGATAAGCAGTAATAAGTGAAATAGTTAATGTTAAACAGTAAGTAACAAACTTGTTAGTCACTTTCCTAGTCCCTTTCCATCGAAAAGTACAGCCTACAACGTGTTTTAGCGATTAGATGTCCCAACTGATATTATCACCTGATATGATAAGCAGTAATAAGTGAAATAGTAATGTTAAACAGTAAGTAACAAACTTGTTAGTCACTTTCCTAGTCCCTTTCCATCGAAAAGTACAGCCTACAACGTGTTTTAGCGATTTGATGTACCAACTGATAATATCACTTGATATGATAAGCAGTAATAAGTGAAATAGTAATGTTAAACAGTAAGTAACAAACTTGTTAGTCACTTTCCTAGTCCCTTTCCATCGAAAAGTACAGCCTACAACGTGTTTTAGCGATTTGATGTACCAACTGATAATATCACTTGATATGATAAGCAGTAATAAGTGAAGTAGTTAATGTTAAACAGTAAGTAACAAACTTGTTAGTCACTTTCCTAGTCCCTTTCCATCGAAAAGTACAGCCTACAACGTGTTTTAGCGATTTGATCTACCAACTGATAATATCACTTGATATGATAAGCAGTTATAAGTGAAGTAGTTAGTGCTAAACAGTAAGTAACGAACTTGTTAGTCACTTCCCCTGTCCCTTCTCTACGAAAAAGTACATGTTTTAGCGATTTGATCCACCAACTGATAATATCACTTGATATGATAAGCAGTAATACGTGAAGTAGGTAATGTTAAACAACAAGGAACAAACTTGCTAGTCACTTTCCTTGTCCCTTCCCATCGAGAAGTACAGCCTACAACATATATTATCAGTTGGTAGATCAAATCGCTAAAAGTCACAAGAGCATTTTGACAATGGCTAAAATCCATGCATTGAAGTTCGAGTTGTTTGAGCATCCACCGTATTCAGCAGATTTGGGCCCCAGCGACTTCCATTTGTTTCCAGAACTGAAAAAAATTATGAGTGGCAAGCGTTTTTCATCAAATGAAGAGGTCATGATGGCCGCTGAAGCGTATTTTCCAGACCATCCGGATTCTCACTTCAGGGATGGGATCCACAGATTGGAGGATCGTTGCAGCAAGTGTATTAAGGTTCAACGCGTTTATACTGAATAACAAAGTGTATTTTGAACCATAAAACTGTGTTTTCCTTATCGAACTATAAAACTTATTGAACGACCTGGTATCCAATTAGAATCGACCAAAAAATCAACTATTATGACTTTTAGAGCAAATAACTCACCTTCATGCAGCCTGTAGCTTGGCGTCGAAATTTGTAGTAGTTTGTGCTCAATGTCCGATAGGAAAAAATTAGAAAATGATCCCCTGATTCAGGTAATCGAAAAGCACAGTAAGGCACTATTCAGCACAAGTGAGTTTACACAGTTATCAGATTGTCCATCTGACCGTAATTTGTTCACGATTTGGATAGAATCTCAAATGATTTTTTTTAAATTTCGACTCCCTCAAGTGCAACGACCACCGCGCATTCCCTTCCGGATTTAGATAAAATGGTGGAAGACATGCGTGTTGGGCACATCTGCACACTATATGACTAGTTTGTGGTGGAGTGTCGTACGGTTTTTATAACTTCGTTCTGTTACCACTGTTTTGTCTGTCTTCTTTTTTCAGTTGCTCCGCCGTAATGTTTTGTTCACACTTGTCCTTGATTCCCTCTTGATCTCAGATAGTCAAACTGAATATCGAAAATGTTGCTTGGCACAGACTATCGGCATTTTTGTAGATTTGCAGAAGCTGCCTTGTCTGCTCATCCGGATGTGTTGCTAAAAATGTCCTGTTCTTAAATTTAAAACATTGTCAGCCTCTCACTTACTACAACTCTGTCGCGTAAATTTTAAAAGCTTTCCTCACTCGATATGCGAAAGCGATTCGCACACGCTTACACGTGGGGGTATCTACATCTAGAAGCGCGAGCTGACTCAGAAAAGCTGTTGAATGGTGTGACGTGTCATTTGAACACGGTCGGTTCATGGTCTCCGATGAAATGTCGCGCGAGTGCATGTGTGCACAATGGAACATGCCACGCATTTGCAAACCCCTCCCCCCCTCCCCCCTCACACGCAGTGGGCCACCACGTTTCCTGCACCTGAATCTTTATACAAGAGCAGAAAACGAGACCATCTGCAGGCCATCGCCCGACCATCGAGAGGCGGGGCGGTAGTGTATTCCCCTGAAGCATATTCATGCCTACGGATGCCGTCATCGTTGCCTAAAAAACGTGTCACAATTCTTAATCTCATATAGAAAAGTCTGTTAATGCACTGATCTTGCTCCGACAGATGTGCACTCTTCCATGCCAAAATCGGCATCCTCTGCTGCTCTTTACGTTTCCTTTTATTTGAGCTGTGTGTTCGTTCATTCACTGTATTATGTTATTACTTGACACCGTCATAGAAGGCGGAGCAGGTAGGACGAATGTGAAGTTTCCTTTCGACCTGAAAGTTGTGCCACTTCTCCAGACTTGAGAAAAACGGTAAGGCTGAGAGCGTTTTTAAGCTACAACACCGGCGCTAAGCTTTCTAAAAACAGGGAACATCTATCAAACTCTACGAAAAAAAGCGTCCTGTGCGTGTAACTTTTTTGAATAGAATTTTTTTTTGAAACCTGTAAGCGCTATCATACTAACTGATAAAACTGCTACCTAATTAAGTGACTTGTGGGCCAAAAATCCCTGAAGCGCTTTGTTTTTGGGGGAAATTGTTTTTGCGATCGTTTATGAAAAGAGCAGTATTTGTACAAGTAATAGAAGAGCAATCTGTATGCTTTCTTGATGAAATAGGTACAGGTGGGAGAATCTCTAGGTCTGTGTTTAGGTTGAATTTTCGGAATCCTTCATTAAACACGCTTTGGAACTTCCTGAAAAGTCTATTGTTGCGAAAACCCCAGACTCCAAAATGAAGGATTTCGAAAATTGAACTCACACAAACCTTGAGATTCTCTTACCTGCACTTAAGTTAAGAAGAAACCATGAAGATTGCTCTTCCAATACTTGCACAAATACGGCTCAAAGTTTTGCCGCGCTTCGCCGCACGACGGCTTTGCTAAACGATCACAAAAAGAATTTCCTTCGAAAGCAAAGCGATTTTGAAAAAAAAATCCTACCAATCAGATAATTAAGTAACGAATTGACCTGTGCATTTAATAGCGTCTCCAGAGATTATTACAAAAAAGTCTTCATTCAAAAAAGTTACACGCATCGGACGTTTTTTTGCTAAGTTTTCCAGATGCTCCCGATTTTTACAAAACTTGGCGCGGGTATTGTACCTCTTGATAAGGTTGAAAAGGCGTGGAGTTCTGGGAGGGCGAAGTTCTCTTGAAGAGGGGCGCGTTGCAGCCGAATTCGTGACAAAACTTTCACGGGTCAGCAACGCATCAGTATTTAGTTCGGTCGACACTGGACTACTTTGAGAGAATCTTTCGCGCTTCATGCTCCCGCGATCCGCGATGGTATCGTGTTCGTCTCCCCCTCGTCCCGTGATTCGCGTCCGTTCCGCGATAGGTACCCAATCGATCCAAACGTTGACATTTTCGTGCTCGTGCCGTGATAGGACCGCAATTATTACCAAGTTTACCTCGCTAGTACCGTGGTGCGCTCGCGATCCGCGATGGTACCGTGATAGTTTCTCTCTGGTCCCGCGCTCTCATGATGTTTAGATTTGTAAAGCAACGCGAAATACGGCACGGGCAATGCCTTATAGCTTCGTTTTGATCTGATAGGCAACACCCGCTCGGGTGAAACACCAAGAGGTACGATCAGGGGTGGAGGCTGGCCGAATCTCGCGACCGTCCCGCGATAGTTTCGGGCTCGGTTCATCGCTGTTCCGCGATATAACACTCTGCCAACGCGTAGCTAGATGCCTCAGAGGGCGCGGCCTGTAACGCCGCCCCATTCCATGTGGCGAGATTTCACGGGTTTCAGCTACGATAGCTAGAACCCGCATACTCTTGTGTCGAAGGTGAAAGGTTGCAAATTCCACGCGTATTCTACGTAAAAACGAAGGCTAACTACATTGATCTCTCTGTCGCTAAACCTGTATATTCTCGCTATAAATTTGTAGCGAGATTCTACGGATTTAGCGACAGCCTGTGTTGAAATGCAATCTCAAACCCGCGCTGGCTACGCGGAATGCAGGGATGCCGTTCGAACAGTGTTGGCCCAGTCAACTCACAGAGTGCTTACTTGACACTCTGTCGCTGGTCGTGGAGGGTGGCTGGTCGTGGAGGGTGACCCCGTGTCGCTCTCTGGAATGCCTTTCCGAGGATATTTTTGGCCGCTGGAAGGGTGCATGCCATGGGGAAGAAGCGGCGAACCCTGGGCATCTCCGGTTTCCGTGTGAGGCATCTAGCTACGCGCTGGCAGAGCACCCCGAATAGATCATATCGGCAAAAGTCAAATGTTATGTACTGGTGGCTCTGAATTTAAAGAGTGAGTATCAACCAAGGTTCACGGCTCAGCGTGGTTAGCTCCGCTCGAGATCTTGACGTATTTCTCAAAAAAAAAACTCAAATTCTCAGTTCATATTGACATCATTACATCTCAGGCAAGGAAATCTATCTTCTTTCTGTTCAGGAACATCATATGTGCAGATTCTACCATTCTGATCCGATTGTACGAAACATGTGTTTTGCCCCTTCTAGAATACGGTAGCCAAGTTTGGAATCCCCATCTCAAAAATGACATCAATAGGCCTTTTTCATAGATGTATTATAGCAGATCTTGTTTTCGCCTTCAAAATTTTACGCGGAGAAGTTCGCTTGAAGCCCTCAAGGTATTGGGGTTTTCGCCCAATTCATGAACGCCGGGCTAGTCTTGCCATCACGAATCGCACAAAGAGAAGGAAAAGCTATGACTTTCTGCAGAGCTCTTTCTTCATACGTACATCAGTATTTCTTAATTAACTTCCCCCATCGCTTGTGGACTCTAATAAAGGTTCACACTTCAGGCAAAAATTACTGAGTATACATAGATCTATTACCTCTTCTTAATTTGACGGATGTCTCGTGATTCTTGCTTAGTTTAGGAACTTGTGCTCTGCCCTCGCTTTGATTGGGTCAAAAAGTGGTGTCTTTGAACCTGTATGGGTCTGGGTTTTACGCCCGAGGCTCGTATTTAGATCAGAGAGGCACTTATTTGGCCCGCCCCGGAATACCATCAGGTTAGTTGCGTTGCCCAGGCTGACCTCTTTACGAGTGATGGCAGTACATACTCCTGCAATTTCAGATCTAAGACAACTGTTGCTTCTCTCGAGTTTTCCCTTACTACTCTGACAATAGAAATGCGTAAAAACAAAGGGTGAAGGCAAAGCTGCTCAAAATATGGCTGAAAGTATACAAGTTTCCTTCTTCAGTTACCCTCTGAGCTTGCCCAGTGAACAGTTTAGGTATGATTTTTTTTTGTTAGTCACGGTTTCAAGACTTAGCCAGAAAGTAATGCTATGTTTGATGGAAACTCTTCGATTTGGCTCTGCAGCTCAATAATCCTCTCCGTTTGTTGATCATGTTGTATTTGTTGCATCTGTTGATGTTACTGCTATCCTTGAATAACCTTGGCCGCTTTTTTTTTCACTGTGTAGTATTGAGCACCTTGAGTGCATATAATTAAAAAAAATAAATATGTAGACGAGATGTATAGACGGGATACGCCCTCATTGTAAAACTGGTAGAATTTCGCGATCGTTCCATGACAGCACCGGGCTCAATTCCTCGCGGTTCCGCGGTGGTTCATGGAGGGAGCATCGCTGAACTAGCGCGGTACGCTCTCGGTTTGAGGCTGGCAGAAATTCGCGATCGTTCCGCGATGATTCCATGCTAGTGTCCTCTCGGCTCTTATCAGAAACCGAGGGGATTCTATCCGTGAACAATCGCGGGGGATTCTTTCAGAGTACGCTCACTCACCAAGAGACAGCGACTCCTCTTAGGGACTAAGCGTAGCCCAGGGACAGAGACCCGTAGTTAAACCGGAGGAAATTTCAGTTTAGCCTAACTGAATTCATGTTCTGAGAAGATGAGCCGCACATATTTCAGGCGTGCGTGTAGTAGGATAGCGAACTAGGCTAAGTATAGAAAGTCAGCAACAAATAAGACAAGCTCAGTTAACTCAGTCAGAGCTGACTGAGTAGACTCAGTCAGCTGTGACTGACTTCTTGGCTAGAGAGGAGAGACACAACTTGCCAGGCCAGGAGCAGGGTACGGCACGAGGTGTGAGGGGTCCGATTCAGCCCCCTTCCGTTCAACGAGGTGCTTCACCTCCCCCCACCGCAACTATTTTGGGCATGGTGACCGGGGTCCGGGGGGAGGGGTCCTGAAGTGGTGAAGGTGAAAATTGTCGTTTTTTCACCTATACATTCTGGGACCTACTTATTTGGTACCAAAAAAAACTATTTTTTCTCAGGTGTTCCGAGTGGTGATGGAGGTCAAACAAAAAGTTGATTTCTCACCTATACAGAAATGATTTCTAGAACATTTGCAACGTTTTGGGACCTACTTTTTTGGTACCAAATTTTTTTGAAAAAAAAATTCCTTTTTAAAAGTGTTGTAACTTTCTTTGTAGATGAGATTCGCCGTGAAACTGTGATTGGATAAGGTTAAGATTCACGGTGGTACCGTAAGGTACCTCATAGCCCCAGAGGAGGGCTCTTTAGAAAAAAATAGCCGAACGATTCCCTCACACCTAAATGTACGGAACTAGGTGTGAGGGAATCGTCGATTCTGTCGCTCCCTACCACCGAGCAATTTTTTTTTCGAAAAGGCTCTTTCCTGGGGCTGTGAAGTACCTTAGACTTCTACTCCAAATCTAAACCTTACCCAATCTCATTTTCACGGGTAAATCCCGTTTACAAAGACAGTTATGTAAAACTTGTTCAAATAATTTTTTGGTATCAAAAAAGTAGGTCCCAAAATGTTGCAAATGTTCTAAAAATCATTTCTGTAAATATAACATTATTTAAAAACATTTATTTACGAACATTATGTATTACATAAAACAAAAACATGTCGCACATGTTCACTTTCGCCTTCTCCTTCATGTTATTAACTCCTGAAATATTTATAAAATTTTGACATTGCAACCTCAAAATAATGACTGAATTTTTTATTACATTGCATTCCATTCTTATGATAATAAAAGTACTATTTTTCATGACGCAACGAACGACGACGACCGCGGGGGAGTGCCGGCTACAAATTGGCTAGGGTAATTTTTCGATTTTCAACGTCTCAGCCCCCCTCGCCAGATCACCGTAGCTCTGACCCCCCACTGTGAGGCCTCACACCTCGCGCCGATCAGGAGTGCGCTCGTGACTTTTCTAAGGAACAAAGGAGTAACTTAAAGGCAGCGTTCACGATGATCATCATCGGTGGCTTTCCGCAGTGAAATGATAGACGAGAAGGACCCTAGGCTTCCAGTGTTAAAAGAACGGTAGAAAACGAGCCAGGAGTGATAAAATAACGGCTGCGAACAAGCGTTTTGGTGTACCAGAACCGCCCCGTGCTCCAGATCCTCTCCCTCTATATGAACAAATGAAGACTCAGATTACAGGAATGATCAAGTCAAGGAAGTGCTGATAAGTGAGCTGATCGCTTGATTGCGTTGAATGCTATCATCCTTCATAGCGGTGAATTCCTCCACGCTCAAAAATCAACGTAAACAAATGAGGACCTATCTTGGCTCAAAAGGCGACTTTCGCGTCCTTTCCAAGCGTGTTTCGCTATATAGGGCACCAGACCTTCTGTAAACCGTGAAGATATCGTAAGTGAAATTTATTGTGAACACTGCCGTTAAACTTCGTCTGTATCGCGAACACCTTAATCACTTGCTAACAAATGGAGCATGGGGTTGGTTGGTCAGTTTTAGTGTATAATACAACAAGCACACAGAAACTGACCGACCAACACCATGATCCTTTAATGGTTATCAACGTATCAGTATATACCTCTACAAAAACTACTGGTCATACGATGATATGCCGGTTAGAGAACAAGTCCTCCTGAGGAGTTTTCTGGCTAACTTGCCGTTGTCGACCTGTTCACCCCTCAGTAAGTGCCCTTTATCACTACAAATCCAACCGATTTGCTGGTTTTTACATGGACTCCATGTTTGCAATAGTGGCTTAGCATTGTGAATACATTGAAGTTAGCGTTCTCGTTAACTCGTACTTTCTGTGTGATGATCCTTCCATATAATAAAAGAATCGGAGCACAAAGTACGACCACCTGGGCCTCCATCACTATAGCACTATTTCGTCACATCTCTAACCACTCCAAAACAGTATTGAGCTGTATGTGCATTTCAGTTCACCAAAACCTTCAAAGTTTAGTTAGGCTCATACGATTGTGCACTCATTTAGGGGAAGGTTGGGGGATTACGTTTTTCGGTTCTCAACATTCTGCTATCGAAACAGCCGAAAAATCTGCGAGCAGTTCGAGTTCCTTTCCTTTTTTCAGCCAAACGACTTCACCCTCATTACGTGGAGGAGATTCACCTCGGCATCACCTGGGGTCACGACCTTCGTGCATTGGTGACACTACAACATCATCGACGTGACTTAGAACCACCTCCCGGACTTTTACCCCGCCCCGAACCCCGATGAACCGTTATCAAAATCTTTTCAAGCAGCTCCAAGATTCATTAGAGGATGTCTGTGTAGCCTAAAACCTTCTTCAACGACCACAACTTCACGGATTTATGCTGCAAAAGTAATCAAGGACTATTCTTTACCACCGGTCGGATAACCCTTCAAATTCTGATACTACACAACATCCCCAACCCAAACTCACTCCATAACTCTTTAACGAGACTTTTAAATGCAAAATTGATAGCAAATTCGTGATCAGCGCGTCAAATACTCATGTGACACCATTTTCGCATCGTTTACTGCATCGAAAGAAGAAATTTTTTTGGCCTGAAAAATCATCAGGCTTATCCTTCCATATAATAAAAAGAATCGGAGCACAAAGTACGACCACCTGGGCCTCCATCACTATAGCACTATTTCGTCACATCTCTAACCACTCCAAAACAGTATTGAGCTGTATGTGCATTTCAGTTCACCAAAACCTTCAAAGTTTAGTTAGGCTCATACGATTGTGCACTCATTTAGGGAAAGGTTGGGGGATTACGTTTTTCGGTTCTCAACATTCTGCCATCGAAACAGCCGAAAAATCTGCGAGCAGTTCGAGTTCCTTTCCTTTTTTCAGCCAAACGACTTCACCCTCATTACGTGGAGGAGATTCAATTCTCGGCATCACCTGGGGTCACGACCTTTCGTGCGTTGGTGACACTACAACATCATCGACGTGACTTAGAACCACCTCCCGGACTTATACCCCGCCCCGAACCCCGATGAACCGTTATCAAAATCTTTTCAAGCAGCTCCAAGATTCATTAGAGGATGTCTGTGTAGCCTAAAAACCTTCTTCAACGACCACAACTTCACGAATTTATGCTGCAAAAGTAATCAAGGACTATTCTTTACCATCGGTCGGATATCCCTTCAAATTCTGATACTACACAACATCCCCAACCCAAACTCACTCCATAACTCTTTAACGAGACTTTTAAATGCAAAATTGATAGCAAATTCGTGATCAGCGC
This sequence comes from Aplectana chamaeleonis, assembly GCA_029168955.1. Taxonomy (NCBI): domain Eukaryota; kingdom Metazoa; phylum Nematoda; class Chromadorea; order Rhabditida; family Cosmocercidae; genus Aplectana; species Aplectana chamaeleonis. The sequence goes on along the minus strand of JAPDOI010000836.1, from coordinate 211,277 downwards.
GTCAAATACCCATTTGACACCATTTTCGCATCGTTTACTGCATCGGGAAAGAAGAAATTTTTTTTTGGCCTGAAAAATCATCAGGCTTATCCTTCCATATAATAAAAGAATCGGAGCACAAAGTACGACCACCTGGGCCTCCATCACTATAGCACTATTTCGTCACATCTCTAACCACTCCAAAACAGTATTGAGCTGTATGTGCATTTCAGTTCACCAAAACCTTCAAAGTTTAGTTAGGCTCATACGATTGTGCACTCATTTAGGGGAAGGTTGGGGGATTACGTTTTTCGGTTCTCAACATTCTGCCATCGAAACAGCCGAAAAATCTGCGAGCAGTTCGAGTTCCTTTCCTTTTTTCAGCCAAACGACTTCACCCTCATTACGTGGAGGAGATTCAATTCTCGGCATCACCTGGGGTCACGACCTTCGTGCGTTGGTGACACTACAACATCATCGACGTGACTTAGAACCACCTCCCGGACTTATACCCCGCCCCGAACCCCGATGAACCGTTATCAAAATCTTTCAAGCAGCTCCAAGATTCATTAGAGGATGTCTGTGTAGCCTAAAAACCTTCTTCAACGACCACAACTTCACGGATTTATGCTGCAAAAGTAATCAAGGACTATTCTTTTTACCACCGGTCGGATAACCCTTCAAATTCTGATACTACACAACATCCCCAACCCGAACTCACTCCATAACTCTTTAACGAGACTTTGAAATGCAAAATTGATAGCAAATTCGTGATCAGCGCGTCAAATACCCATTTGACACCATTTTCGCATCGTTTACTGCATCGGGAAAGAAGAAATTTTTTTGGCCTGAAAATCATCAGGCTTATCCTTCCATATAATAAAAGAATCGGAGCACAAAGTGCGACCACCTGGGCCTCCATCACTCTAGCACTATTTCGTCACATCTCTAACCACTCCAAAACAGTATTGAGCTGTATGTGCATTTCAGTTCACCAAAACCTTCAAAGTTTAGTTAGGCTCATACGATTGTGCACTCATTTAGGGAAGGTTGGGGATTACGTTTTTCGGTTCTCAACATTCTGCCATCGAAACAGCCGAAAAATCTGCGAGCAGTTCGAGTTCCTTTCCTTTTTCAGCCAAACGACTTCACCCTCATTACGTGGAGGAGATTCAATTCTCGGCATCACCTGGGGTCACGACCTTCGTGCGTTGGTGACACTACAACATCATCGACGTGACTTAGAACCACCTCCCGGACTTATACCCCGCCCCAAACCCCGATGAACCGTTATCAAAATCTTTTCAAGCAGCTCCAAGATTCATTAGAGGATGTCTGTGTAGCCTAAAAACCTTCTTCAACGACCACAACTTCACGGATTTATGCTGCAAAAGTAATCAAGGACTATTCTTTTTACCACCGGTCGGATAACCCTTCAAATTCTGATACTACACAACATCCCCAACACAAACTCACTCCATAACTCTTTAACGAGACATTTAAATGAAAATTGATAGCAAATTCGTGATCAGCGCGTCAAATACCCTAAGACACCATTTTCGCATCGTTTACTGCATCGGGAAAGAAGAAATTTTTTTTGGCCTGAAAAATCATCAGGCTTATCCTTCCATATAATAAAAGAATCGGAGCACAAAGTACGACCACCTGGGCCTCCATCACTATAGCACTATTTCGTCACATCTCTAACCACTCCAAAACAGTATTGAGCTGTATGTGCATTTCAGTTCACCAAAACCTTCAAAGTTTAGTTAGGCTCATACGATTGTGCACTCATTTAGGGAAATGTTGGGGATTACGTTTTTCGGTTCTCAACATTCTGCCATCGAAACAGCCGAAAAATCTGCGAGCAGTTCGAGTTCCTTTCCTTTTTCAGCCAAACGACTTCACCCCTCATTACGTGGAGGAGAGATTCAATTCTCAATCTGCGAGCAGTTCGAGTTCCTTCCTTTTTCAGCCAAACGACTTCACCCTCATTACGTGGAGGAGATTCAATTCTCGGCATCACCTGGGGTCACGACCTTCGTGCGTTGGTGACACTACAACATCATCGACGTGACTTAGAACCACCTCCCGGACTTATACCCGGCCCCAAACCCCGATGAACCGTTATCAAAATCTTTTCAAGCAGCTCCAAGATTCATTAGAGGATGTCTGTGTAGCCTAAAACCTTCTTCAACGACCACAACTTCACGGATTTATGCTGCAAAAGTAATCAAGGACTATTCTTTACCACCGGTCGGATAACCCTTCAAATTCTGATACTACACAACATCCCCAACCCAAACTCACTCCATAACTCTTTAACGAGACTTTTAAATGCAAAATTGATAGCAAATTCGTGATCAGCGCGTCAAATACCCATTTGACACCATTTTCGCATCGTTTACTGCATCGGGAAAGAAGAAATTTTTTTGGCCTGAAAATCATCAGGCTTATCCTTCCATATAATAAAAGAATCGGAGCACAAAGTACGACCACCTGGGCCTCCATCTCTATAGCACTATTTCGTCACATCTCTAACCACTCCAAAACAGTATTGAGCTGTATGTGCATTTCAGTTCACCAAAACCTTCAAAGTTTAGTTGGGCTCATACGATTGTGCACTCATTTAGGGAAGGTTGGGGGATTACGTTTTTCGGTTCTCAACATTCTGCCATCGAAACAGCCGAAAATCTGCGAGCAGTTCGAATTCCTTTCCTTTTTTCAGCCAAACGACTTCACCCTCATTACGTGGAGGAGATTCAATTCTCGGCATCACCTGGGGTCACGACCTTCGTGCGTTGGTGACACTACAACATCATCGACGTGACTTAGAACCACCTCCCGGACTTAAACCCCGCCCCAAACCCCGATGAACCGTTATCAAAATCTTTTCAAGCAGCTCCAAGATTCATTAGAGGATGTCTGTGTAGCCTAAAAACCTTCTTCAACGACCACAACTTCACGGATTTATGCTGCAAAAGTAATCAAGGACTATTCTTTTACCACCGGTCGGATAACCCTTCAAATTCTGATACTACACAACATCCCCAACCCAAACTCACTCCATAACTCTTTAACGAGTTTTTTTAAATGCAAAATTGATAGCAAATTCGTGATCAGCGCGTCAAATACCCATTCGACACCATTTTCGCATCGTTTACTGCATCGGGAAAGAAGAAATTTTTTTGGCCTGAAAAATCATCAGGCTTATCCTTCCATATAATAAAAGAATCGGAGCACAAAGTACGACCACCTGGGCCTCTATCACTATAGCACTATTTCGTCACATCTCTAACCACTCCAAAACAGTATTGAGCTGTATGTGCATTTCAGTTCACCAAAACCTTCAAAGTTTAGTTAGGCTCATACGATTGTGCACTCATTTAGGGAAGGTTGGGGATTACGTTTTTCGGTTCTCAACATTCTGCCATCGAAACAGCCGAAAAATCTGCGAGCAGTTCGAGTTCCTTTCCTTTTTCAGCCAAACGACTTCACCTCATTACGTGGAGGAGATTCAATTCTCGGCATCACCTGGGGTCACGACCTTCGTGCGTTGGTGACACTACAACATCATCGACGTGACTTAGAACCACCTCCCGGACTTATACCCCGCCCCAAACCCCGATGAACCGTTATCAAAATCTTTCAAGCAGCTCCAAGATTCATTAGAGGATGTCTGTGTAGCCTAAAACCTTCTTCAACGACCACAACTTCACGTATTTATGCTGCAAAAGTAATCAAGGACTATTCTTTTACCACCGGTCGGATAACCCTTCAAATTCTGATACTACACAACATCCCCAACCCAAACTCACTCCATAACTCTTTAACGAGACTTTTAAATGCAAAATTGATAGCAAATTCGTGATCAGCGCGTCAAATACCCATATGACACCATTTTCGCATCGTTTACTGCATCGAGAAAGAAGAAATTTTTTTGGCCTGAAAAATCATCAGGCTTATCCTTCCATATAATAAAAGAATCGGAGCACAAAGTACGACCACCTGGGCCTCCATCACTATAGCACTATTTCGTCACATCTCTAACCACTCCAAAACAGTATTGAGCTGTATGTGCATTTCAGTTCACCAAAACCTTCAAAGTTTAGTTAGACTCATACGATTGTGCACTCATTTAGGGAAGGTTGGGGGATTACGTTTTTCGGTTCTCAACATTCTGCCATCGAAACAGCCGAAAAATCTGCGAGCAGTTCGAGTTCCTTTCCTTTTTCAGCCAAACGACTTCACCCTCATTACGTGGAGGAGATTCAATCTCGGCATCACCTGGGGTGCCGACCTTCGTGCGTTGGTGACACTACAACATCATCGACGTGACTTAGAACCACCTCCCGGACTTAAACCCCGCCCCAAACCCCGATGAAGCGTTATCAAAATCTTTTCAAGCAGCTCCAAGATTCATTAGAGGATGTCTGTGTAGCCTAAAACCTTCTTCAACGACCACAACTTCACGGATTTATGCTGCAAAAGTAATCAAGGACTATTCTTTACCACCGGTCGGATAACCCTTCAAATTCTGATACTACACAACATCCCCAACCCAAACTCACTCCATAACTCTTTAACGAGACTTTTAAATGCAAAATTGATAGCAAATTCGTGATCAGCGCGTCAAATACCCATTTGACACCATTTTCGCATCGTTTACTGCATCGGGAAAGAAGAAATTTTTTTGGCCTGAAAAATCATCAGGCTTATCCTTCCATATAATAAAAGAATCGGAGCACAAAGTACGACCACCTGGGCCTCCATCACTATAGCACTATTTCGTCACATCTCTAACCACTCCAAAACAGTATTGAGCTGTATGTGCATTTCAGTTCACCAAAACCTTCAAAGTTTAGTTAGGCTCATACGATTGTGCACTCATTTAGGGAAGGTTGGGGATTACGTTTTTCGGTTCTCAACATTCTGCCATCGAAACAGCCGAAAAATCTGCGAGCAGTTCGAGTTCCTTTCCTTTTTTCAGCCAAACGACTTCACCCTCATTACGTGGAGGAGATTCAATTCTCGGCATCACCTGGGGTCACGACCTTCGTGCGTTGGTGACACTACAACATCATCGACGTGACTTAGAACCACCTCCCGGACTTATACCCCGCCCCAAACCCCCATGAACCGTTATCAAAATCTTTTCAACCAACTGCAAGAGTCATTAAAGGATGTCTGTGTAGCCTAAAACCTTCTTCAACGACCACAACTTCACGGATTTATGCTGCAAAAGTAATCAAGGACTATTCTTTTACCACCGGTCGGATAACCCTTCAAATTCTGATACTACACAACATCCCCAACCCAAACTCACTCCATAACTCTTTAACGAGACTTTTAAATGCAAAATTGATAGCAAATTCGTGATCAGCGCGTCAAATACCCTTGTGACACCATTTTCGCATCGTTTACTGCATCGGGAAAGAAGAAATTTTTTTTTGGCCTGAAAAATCATCAGGCTTATCCTTCCATATAATAAAAGAATCGGAGCACAAAGTACGACCACCTGGGCCTCCATCACTATAGCACTATTTCGTCACATCTCTAACCACTCCAAAACAGTATTGAGCTGTATGTGCATTTCAGTTCACCAAAACCTTCAAAGTTTAGTTAGGCTCATACGATTGTGCACTCATTTAGGGAAAGGTTGGGGGATTACGTTTTTCGGTTCTCAACATTCTGCCATCGAAACAGCCGAAAAATCTGCGAGCAGTTCGAGTTCCTTTCCTTTTTTCAGCCAAACGACTTCACCCTCATTACGTGGAGGAGATTCAATTCTCGGCATCACCTGGGGTCACGACCTTCGTGCGTTGGTGACACTACAACATCATCGACGTGACTTAGAACCACCTCCCGGACTTATACCCCGCCCCAAACCCCGATGAACCGTTATCAAAATCTTTTCAAGCAGCTCCAAGATTCATTAGAGGATGTCTGTGTAGCCTAAAACCTTCTTCAACGACCACAACTTCACGGATTTATGCTGCAAAAGTAATCAAGGACTATTCTTTACCACCGGTCGGATAACCCTTCAAATTCTGATACTACACAACATCCCCAACCCAAACTCACTCCATAACTCTTTAACGAGACTTTTAAATGCAAAATTGATAGCAAATTTGTGATCAGCGCGTCAAATACCCATTTGACACCATTTTCGCATCGTTTACTGCATCGGGAAAGAAGAAATTTTTTTGGCCTGAAAATCATCAGGCTTATCCTTCCATATAATAAAAGAATCGGAGCACAAAGTACGACCACCTGGGCCTCCATCACTATAGCACTATTTCGTCACATCTCTAACCACTCCAAAACAGTATTGAGCTGTATGTGCATTTCAGTTCACCAAAACCTTCAAAGTTTAGTTAGGCTCATACGATTGTGCACTCATTTAGGGAAGGTTGGGGGATTACGTTTTTCGGTTCTCAACATTCTGCCATCGAAACAGCCGAAAAATCTGCGAGCAGTTCGAGTTCCTTTCCTTTTTCAGCCAAACGACTTCACCCTCATTACGTGGAGGAGATTCACTCTCGGCATCACCTGGGGTCACGACCTTCGTGCGTTGGTGACACTACAACATCATCGACGTGACTTAGAACCACCTCCCGGACTTAAACCCCGCCCCAAACCCCGATGAACCGTTATCAAAATCTTTTCAAGCAGCTCCAAGATTCATTAGAGGATGTCTGTGTAGCCTAAAAACCTTCTTCAACGACCACAACTTCACGGATTTATGCTGCAAAAGTAATCAAGGACTATTCTTCTCCCACCGGTCGGATAACCCTTCAAATTCTGATACTACACAACATCCCCAACCCAAACTCACTCCATAACTCTTTAACGAGACTTTTAAATGCAAAATTGATAGCAAATTCGTGATCAGCGCGTCAAATACCCATTTGACACCATTTTCGCATCGTTTACTGCATCGGGAAAGAAGAATTTTTTTTTGGCCTGAAAATCATCAGGCTTATCCTTCCATATAATAAAAGAATCGGAGCACAAAGTACGACCACCTGGGCCTCCATCACTATAGCACTATTTCGTCACATCTCTAACCACTCCAAAACAGTATTGAGCTGTATGTGCATTTCAGTTCACCAAAACCTTCAAAGTTTAGTTAGGCTCATACGATTGTGCACTCATTTAGGGGAAGGTTGGGGGATTACGTTTTTCGGTTCTCAACATTCTGCCATCGAAACAGCCGAAAAATCTGCGAGCAGTTCGAGTTCCTTTCCTTTTTCAGCCAAACGACTTCACCCTCATTACGTGGAGGAGATTCACCTCGCCATCACCTGGGGTCACGACCTTCGTGCGTTGGTGACACTACAACATCATCGACGTGACTTAGAACCACCTCCCGGACTTATACCCCGCCCCAAACCCCGATGAACCGTTATCAAAATCTTTTCAAGCAGCTCCAAGATTCATTAGAGGATGTCTGTGTAGCCTAAAAACCTTCTTCAACGACCACAACTTCACGGATTTATGCTGCAAAAGTAATCAAGGACTATTCTTTTACCACCGGTCGGATAACCCTTCAAATTCTGATACTACACAACATCCCCAACCCAAACTCACTCCATAACTCTTTAACGAGACTTTTAAATGCAAAATTGATAGCAAATTCGTGATCAGCGCGTCAAATACGCATTTGACACCATTTTCGCATCGTTTACTGCATCGGGAAAGAAGAATTTTTTTGGCCTGAAAAATCATCAGGCTTATCCTTCCATATAATAAAAGAATCGGAGCACAAAGTACGACCACCTGGGCCTCCATCACTATAGCACTATTTCGTCACATCTCTAACCACTCCAAAACAGTATTGAGCTGTATGTGCATTTCAGTTCACCAAAACCTTCAAAGTTTAGTTAGGCTCATACGATTGTGCACTCATTTAGGGGAAGGTTGGGGGATTACGTTTTTCGGTTCTCAACATTCTGCCATCGAAACAGCCCCAAAATCTGCGAGCAGTTCGAGTTCCTTTCCTTTTTTCAGCCAAACGACTTCACCCTCATTACGTGGAGGAGATTCAATTCTCGGCATCACCTGGGGTCACGACCTTCGTGCGTTGGTGACACTACAACATCATCGACGTGACTTAGAACCACCTCCCGGACTTATACCCCGCCCCAAACCCCGATGAACCGTTATCAAAATCTTTTCAAGCAGCTCCAAGATTCATTAGAGGATGTCTGTGTAGCCTAAAACCTTCTTCAACGACCACAACTTCACGGATTTATGCTGCAAAAGTGATCAAGGACTATTCTTTTTACCACCGGTCGGATAACCCTTCAAATTCTGATACTACACAACATCCCCAACCCAAACTCACTCCATAACTCTTTAACGAGACTTTTAAATGCAAAATTGATAGCAAATTCGTGATCAGCGCGTCAAATACCCATTTGACACCATTTTCGCATCGTTTACTGCATCGGGAAAGAAGAAATTTTTTTGGCCTGAAAAATCATCAGGCTTATCCTTCCATATAATAAAAGAATCGGAGCACAAAGTACGACCACCTGGGCCTCCATCACTATAGCACTATTTCGTCACATCTCTAACCACTCCAAAACAGTATTGAGCTGTATGTGCATTTCAGTTCACCAAAACCTTCAAAGTTTAGTTAGGCTCATACGATTGTGCACTCATTTAGGGGAAGGTTGGGGATTACGTTTTTCGGTTCTCAACATTCTGCCATCGAAACAGCCGAAAATCTGCGAGCAGTTCGAGTTCCTTTCCTTTTTTCAGCCAAACGACTTCACCCTCATTACGTGGAGGAGATTCACCTCGGCATCACCTGGGGTCACGACCTTCGTGCGTTGGTGACACTACAACATCATCGACGTGACTTAGAACCACCTCCCGGACTTATACCCCGCCCCAAACCCCGATGAACCGTTATCAAAATCTTTTCAAGCAGCTCCAAGATTCATTAGAGGATGTCTGTGTAGCCTAAAACCTTCTTCAACGACCACAACTTCACGGATTTATGCTGCAAAAGTAATCAAGGACTATTCTTTTACCACCGGTCGGATAACCCTTCAAATTCTGATACTACACAACATCCCCAACCCAAACTCACTCCATAACTCTTTAACGAGACTTTTAAATGCAAAATTGATAGCAAATTCGTGATCAGCGCGTCAAATACCCATTTGACACCATTTTCGCATCGTTTACTGCATCGGGAAAGAAGAAATTTTTTTTGGCCTGAAAAATCATCAGGCTTATCCTTCCATATAATAAAAGAATCGGAGCACAAAGTACGACCACCTGGGCCTCCATCACTATAGCACTATTTCGTCACATCTCTAACCACTCCAAAACAGTATTGAGCTGTATGTGCATTTCAGTTCACCAAAACCTTCAAAGTTTAGTTAGGCTCATACGATTGTGCACTCATTTAGGGAAGGTTGGGGATTACGTTTTTCGGTTCTCAACATTCTGCCATCGAAACAGCCGAAAAATCTGCGAGCAGTTCGAGTTCCTTTCCTTTTTCAGCCAAACGACTTCACCCTCATTACGTGGAGGAGATTCACCTCGGCATCACCTGGGGTCACGACCTTCGTGCGTTGGTGACACTACAACATCATCGACGTGACTTAGAACCACCTCCCGGACTTATACCCCGCCCCAAACCCCGATGAACCGTTATCAAAATCTTTCAAGCAGCTCCAAGATTCATTAGAGGATGTCTGTGTAGCCTAAAACCTTCTTCAACGACCACAACTTCACGGATTTATGCTGCAAAAGTAATCAAGGACTATTCTTTACCACCGGTCGGATAACCCTTCAAATTCTGATACTACACAACATCCCCAACCCAAACTCACTCCATAACTCTTTAACGAGACTTTTAAATGCAAAATTGATAGCAAATTCGTGATCAGCGCGTCAAATACCCATTTGACACCATTTTCGCATCGTTTACTGCATCGGGAAAGAAGAAATTTTTTTGGCCTGAAAATCATCAGGCTTATCCTTCCATATAATAAAAGAATCGGAGCACAAAGTACGACCACCTGGGCCTCTATCACTATAGCACTATTTCGTCACATCTCTAACCACTCCAAAACAGTATTGAGCTGTATGTGCATTTCAGTTCACCAAAACCTTCAAAGTTTATTTTGGCTCATACGATTGTGCACTCATTTAGGGAAGGTTGGGGGATTACGTTTTTCGGTTCTCAACATTCTGCCATCGAAACAGCCGAAAAATCTGCGAGCAGTTCGAGTTCCTTTCCTTTTTTCAGCCAGCATCACCTGGGGTCACGACCTTCGTGCGTTGGTGACACTACAACATCATCGACGTGACTTAGAATCACCTCCCGGACTTATACCCCGCCCTGAACCCCTGATGAACCGTTATCAAAATCTTTCAAGCAGCTCCAAGATTCATTAGGGGATGTCTGTGTAGCCTAAAAACCTTCTTCAACGACCACAACTTCACGGATTTATGCTGCAAAAGTGATCAAGGACTATTCTTTTACCACCGGTCGGATAACCCTTCAAATTCTGATACTACACAACATCCCCAACCCAAACTCACTCCATAACTCTTTAACGAGACTTTTAAATGCAAAATTGATAGCAAATTCGTGATCAGCGTCAAATACCCATTTGACACCATTTTCGCATCGTTTACTGCATCGGGAAAGAAGAATTTTTTTTGGCCTGAAAATCATCAGGCTTATCCTTCCATATAATAAAAGAATCGGAGCACAAAGTACGACCACCTGGGCCTCCATCACTATAGCACTATTTCGTCACATCTCTAACCACTCCAAAACAGTATTGAGCTGTATGTGCATTTCAGTTCACCAAAACCTTCAAAGTTTAGTTAGGCTCATACGACTGTGCACTCATTTAGGGAAGGTTGGGGATTACGTTTTTCGGTTCTCAACATTCTGCCATCGAAACAGCCGAAAAATCTGCGAGCAGTTCGAGTTCCTTTCCTTTTTTCAGCCAAACGACTTCACCCTCATTACGTGGAGGAGATTCAATTCTCGGCATCACCTGGGGTCACGACCTTCGTGCGTTGGTGACACTACAACATCATCGACGTGACTTAGAACCACCTCCCGGACTTATACCCCGCCCCAAACCACGATGAACCGTTATCAAAATCTTTTTCAAGCAGCTCCAAGATTCATTAGAGGATGTCTGTGTAGCCTAAAACCTTCTTCAACGACCACAACTTCACGGATTTATGCTGCAAAAGTAATCAAGGACTATTCTTTTACCACCGGTCGGATAACCCTTCAAATTCTGATACTACACAACATCCCCAACCCAAACTCACTCCATAACTCTTTAACGAGACTTTTAAATGCAAAATTGATAGCAAATTCGTGATCAGCGCGTCAAATACCCATTTGACACCATTTTCGCATCGTTTACTGCATCGGGAAAGAAGAAATTTTTTTTTGGCCTGAAAAATCATCAGGCTTATCCTTCCATATAATAAAAGAATCGGAGCACAAAGTACGACCACCTGGGCCTCCATCACTATAGCACTATTTCGTCACATCTCTAACCACTCCAAAACAGTATTGAGCTGTATGTGCATTTCAGTTCACCAAAACCTTCAAAGTTTAGTTAGGCTCATACGATTGTGCACTCATTTAGGGGAAGGTTAGGGGATTACGTTTTTCGGTTCTCAACATTCTGCTATCGAAACAGCCGAAAAATCTGCGAGCAGTTCGAGTTCCTTTCCTTTTCTCAGCCAAACGCCTTCACCCTCATTACGTGGAGGAGATTCAATTCTCGGCATCACCTGGGGTCACGACCTTCGTGCGTTGGTGACACTACAACATCATCGACGTGACTTAGAACCACCTCCCGGACTTATACCCCGCCCCAAACCCCGATGAACCGTTATCAAAATCTTTTCAAGCAGCTCCAAGATTCATTAGAGGATGTCTGTGTAGCCTAAAAACCTTCTTCAACGACCACAACTTCACGGATTTATGCTGCAAAAGTAATCAAGGACTATTCTTTTACCACCGGTCGGATAACCCTTCAAATTCTGATACTACACAACATCCCCAACCCAAACTCACTCCATAACTCTTTAACGAGACTTTTAAATGCAAAATTGATAGCAAATTCGTGATCAGCGCGTCAAATACCCATTTGACACCATTTTCGCATCGTTTACTGCATCGGGAAAGAAGAAATTTTTTTTTGGCCTGAAAAATCATCAGGCTTATCCTTCCATCCTTCCATATAATAAAAGAATCGGAGCACAAAGTACGACCACCTGGGCCTCCATCACTATAGCACTATTTCGTCACATCTCTAACCACTCCAAAACAGTATTGAGCTGTATGTGCATTTCAGTTCACCAAAACCTTCAAAGTTTAGTTAGGCTCATACGATTGTGCACTCATTTAGGGGAAGGTTGGGGGATTACGTTTTTCGGTTCTCAACATTCTGCCATCGAAACAGCCGAAAAATCTGCGAGCAGTTCGAGTTCCTTTCCTTTTTTCAGCCAAACGACTTCACCCTCATTACGTGGAGGAGATTCAATTCTCGGCATCACCTGGGGTCACGACCTTCGTGCGTTGGTGACACTACAACATCATCGACGTGACTTAGAACCACCTCCCGGACTTATACCCCGCCCAGAACCCCGATGAACCGTTATCAAAATCTTTTCAAGCAGCTCCAAGATTCATTATAGGATGTCTGTGTAGCCTAAAAACCTTCTTCAACGACCACAACTTCACGGATTTATGCTGCAAAAGTAATCAAGGACTATTCTTTACCACCGGTCGGATAACCCTTCAAATTCTGATACTACACAACATCCCCAACCCAAACTCACTCCATAACTCTTTAACGAGACTTTTAAATGCAAAATTGATAGCAAATTCGTGATCAGCGCGTCAAATACCCATTTGACACCATTTTCGCATCGTTTACTGCATCGGGAAAGAAGAATTTTTTTTTGGCCTGAAAATCATCAGGCTTATCCTTCCATATAATAAAAGAATCGGAGCACAAAGTACGACCACCTGGGCCTCCATCACTATAGCACTATTTCGTCACATCTCTAACCACTCCAAAACAGTATTGAGCTGTATGTGCATTTCAGTTCACCAAAACCTTCAAAGTTTAGTTAGGCTCATACGATTGTGCACTCATTTAGGGAAGGTTGGGGATTACGTTTTTCGGTTCTCAACATTCTGCCATCGAAACAGCCGAAAAATCTGCGAGCAGTTCGAGTTCCTTTCCTTTTTTCAGCCAAACGACTTCACCCTCATTACGTGGAGGAGATTCAATTCTCGGCATCACCTGGGGTCACGACCTTCGTGCGTTGGTGACACTACAACATCATCGACGTGACTTAGAACCACCTCCCGGACTTATACCCCGCCCCAAACCCCGATGAACCGTTATCAAAAACTTTTCAAGCAGCTCCAAGATTAATTAGAGGATGTCTGTGCAGCCATAAAACCTCCTGCAACGACCACAACTTCACGGATTTATGCTGCAAAAGTAATCAAGGACTATTCTTTTACCACCGGTCGGATAACCCTTCAAATTCTGATACTACACAACATCCCCAACCCAAACTCACTCCATAACTCTTTAACGAGACTTTTAAATGCAAAATTGATAGCAAATTCGTGATCAGCGCGTCAAATACCCATTTGACACCATTTTCGCATCGTTCACTGCATCGGGAAAGAAGAAATTTTTTTGGCCTGAAAAATCATCAGGCTTATCCTTCCATATAATAAAAGAATCGGAGCACAAAGTACGACCACCTGGGCCTCCATCACTATAGCACTATTTCGTCACATCTCTAACCACTCCAAAACAGTATTGAGCTGTATGTGCATTTCAGTTCACCAAAACCTTCAAAGTTTAGTTAGGCTCATACGATTGTGCACTCATTTAGGGGAAGGTTGGGGATTACGTTTTTCGGTTCTCAACATTCTGCCATCGAAACAGCCGAAAAATCTGCGAGCAGTTCGAGTTCCTTTCCTTTTTTCAGCCAAACGACTTCACCCTCATTACGTGGAGGAGATTCAATTCTCGGCATCACCTGGGGTCACGACCTTCGTGCGTTGGTGACACTACAACATCATCGACGTGACTTAGAACCACCTCCCGGACTTATACCCCGCCCCAAACCCCGATGAACCGTTATCAAAATCTTTCAAGCAGCTCCAAGATTCATTAGAGGATGTCTGTGTAGCCTAAAAACCTTCTTCAACGACCACAACTTCACGGATTTATGCTGCAAAAGTAATCAAGGACTATTCTTTTACCACCGGTCGGATAACCCTTCAAATTCTGATACTACACAACATCCCCAACCCAAACTCACTCCATAACTCTTTAACGAGACTTTTAAATGCAAAATTGATAGCAAATTCGTGATCAGCGTCAAATACCCATTTGACACCATTTTCGCATCGTTTACTGCATCGGGAAAGAATAATTTTTTTTGGCCTGAAAATCATCAGGCTTATCCTTCCATATAATAAAAGAATCGGAGCACAAAGTACGACCACCTGGGCCTCCATCACTATAGCACTATTTCGTCACATCTCTAACCACTCCAAAACAGTATTGAGCTGTATGTGCATTTCAGTTCACCAAAACCTTCAAAGTTTAGTTAGGCTCATACGATTGTGCACTCATTTAGGGGAAGGTTGGGGGATTACGTTTTTCGGTTCTCAACATTCTGCCATCGAAACAGCCGAAAAATCTGCGAGCAGTTCGAGTTCCTTTCCTTTTTTCAGCCAAACGACTTCACCCTCATTACGTGGAGGAGATTCAATTCTCGGCATCACCTGGGGTCACGACCTTCGTGCGTTGGTGACACTACAACATCATCGACGTGACTTAGAACCACCTCCCGGACTTATACCCCGCCCCAAACCCCGATGAACCGTTATCAAAATCTTTTCAAGCAGCTCCAAGATTCATTAGAGGATGTCTGTGTAGCCTAAAAACCTTCTTCAACGACCACAACTTCACGGATTTATGCTGCAAAAGTAATCAAGGACTATTCTTTACCACCGGTCGGATAACCCTTCAAATTCTGATACTACACAACATCCCCAACCCAAACTCACTCCATAACTCTTTACCGAGACTTTTAAATGCAAAATTGATAGCAAATTCGTGATCAGCGCGTCAAATACCCATTCGACACCATTTTCGCATCGTTTACTGCATCGGGAAAGAAGAAATTTTTTTGGCCTGAAAATCATCAGGCTTATCCTTCCATATAATAAAAGAATCGGAGCACATAGTACGACCACCTGGGCCTCCATCACTATAGCACTATTTCGTCACATCTCTAACCACTCCAAAACAGTATTGAGCTGTATGTGCATTTCAGTTCACCAAAACCTTCAAAGTTTAGTTAGGCTCATACGATTGTGCACTCATTTAGGGAAGGTTGGGGATTACGTTTTTCGGTTCTCAACATTCTGCCATCGAAACAGCCGAAAATCTGCGAGCAGTTCGAGTTCCTTTCCTTTTTCAGCCAAACGACTTCACCCTCATTACGTGGAGGAGATTCAATCTCGGCATCACCTGGGGTCACGACCTTCGTGCGTTGGTGACACTACAACATCATCGACGTGACTTAGAACCACCTCCCGGACTTATACCCCGCCCCGAACCCCGATGAACCGTTATCAAAATCTTTTCAAGCAGCTCCAAGATTCATTAGAGGATGTCTGTGTAGCCTAAAACCTTCTTCAACGACCACAACTTCACGGATTTATGCTGCAAAAGTAATCAAGGACTATTCTTTTACCACCGGTCGGATAACCCTTCAAATTCTGATACTACACAACATCCCCAACCCAAACTCACTCCATAACTCTTTAACGAGACTTTTAAATGCAAAATTGATAGCAAATTCGTGATCAGCGCGTCAAATACCCATTTGACACCATTTTCGCATCGTTTACTGCATCGGGAAAGAAGAAATTTTTTTGGCCTGAAAAATCATCAGGCTTATCCTTCCATATAATAAAAGAATCGGAGCACAAAGTACGACCACCTGGGCCTCCATCACTATAGCACTATTTCGTCACATCTCTAACCACTCCAAAACAGTATTGAGCTGTATGTGCATTTCAGTTCACCAAAACCTTTAAAGTTTAGTTAGGCTCATACGATTGTGCACTCATTTAGGGAAGGTTGGGGATTACGTTTTTCGGTTCTCAACATTCTGCCATCGAAACAGCCGAAAAATCTGCGAGCAGTTCGAGTTCCTTTCCTTTTTCAGCCAAACGCCTTCACCTTCGTTACGTGGAGGAGATTCAATTCTCGGCATCACCTGGGGTCACGACCTTCGTGCGTTGGTGACACTACAACATCATCGACGTGACTTAGAACCACCTCCCGGACTTATACCCCGCCCCGAACCCCGATGAACCGTTATCAAAATCTTTCAAGCAGCTCCAAGATTCATTAGAGGATGTCTGTGTAGCCTAAAACCTTCTTCAACGACCACAACTTCACGGATTTATGCTGCAAAAGTAATCAAGGACTATTCTTTACCACCGGTCGGATAACCCTTCAAATTCTGATACTACACAACATCCCCAACCCAAACTCACTCCATAACTCTTTAACGAGACTTTTAAATGCAAAATTGATAGCAAATTCGTGATCAGCGCGTCAAATACCCATTTGACACCATTTTCGCATCGTTTACTGCATCGGGAAAGAAGAAATTTTTTTGGCCTGAAAAATCATCAGGCTTATCCTTCCATATAATAAAAGAATCGGAGCACAAAGTACGACCACCTGGGCCTCCATCACTATAGCACTATTTCGTCACATCTCTAACCACTCCAAAACAGTATTGAGCTGTATGTGCATTTCAGTTCACCAAAACCTTCAAAGTTTAGTTAGGCTCATACGATTGTGCACTCATTTAGGGAAGGTTGGGGGATTACGTTTTTCGGTTCTCAACATTCTGCCATCGAAACAGCCGAAAAATCTGCGAGCAGTTCGAGTTCCTTTCCTTTTTTCAGCCAAACGACTTCACCCTCATTACGTGGAGGAGATTCAATTCTCGGCATCACCTGGGGTCACGACCTTCGTGCGTTGGTGACACTACAACATCATCGACGTGACTTAGAACCACCTCCCGGACTTATACCCCGCCCCGAACCCCGATGAACCGTTATCAAAATCTTTTCAAGCAGCTCCAAGATTCATTAGAGGATGTCTGTGTAGCCTAAAAACCTTCTTCAACGACCACAACTTCACGAATTTATGCTGCAAAAGTAATCAAGGACTATTCATTCACCACCGGTCGGATAACCCTTCAAATTCTGATACTACACAACATCCCCAACCCAAACTCACTCCATAACTCTTTAACGAGACTTTTAAATGCAAAATTGATAGCAAATTCGTGATCAGCGCGTCAAATACCCATTTGACACCATTTTCGCATCGTTTACTGCATCGGGAAAGAAGAAATTTTTTTTGGCCTGAAAAATCATCAGGCTTATCCTTCCATATAATAAAAGAATCGGAGCACAAAGTACGACCACCTGGGCCTCCATCACTATAGCACTATTTCGTCACATCTCTAACCACTCCAAAACAGTATTGAGCTGTATGTGCATTTCAGTTCACCAAAACCTTCAAAGTTTAGTTAGGCTCATACGATTGTGCACTCATTTAGGGGAAGGTTGGGGGATTACGTTTTTCGGTTCTCAACATTCTGCCATCGAAACAGCCGAAAAATCTGCGAGCAGTTCGAGTTCCTTTCCTTTTTTCAGCCAAACGACTTCACCCTCATTACGTGGAGGAGATTCAATTCTCGGCATCACCTGGGGTCACGACCTTCGTGCGTTGGTGACACTACAACATCATCGACGTGACTTAGAACCACCTCCCGGACTTATACCCCGCCCCGAACCCCGATGAACCGTTATCAAAATCTTTTCAAGCAGCTCCAAGATTCATTAGAGGATGTCTGTGTAGCCTAAAACCTTCTTCAACGACCACAACTTCACGGATTTATGCTGCAAAAGTAATCAAGGACTATTCTTTACCACCGGTCGCATAACCCTTCAAATTCTGATACTACACAACATCCCCAACCCAAACTCACTCCATAACTCTTTAACGAGACTTTTAAATGCAAAATTGATAGCAAATTCGTGATCAGCGCGTCAAATACCCATTTGACACCATTTTCGCATCGTTTACTGCATCGGGAAAGAAGAAATTTTTTTGGCCTGAAAAATCATCAGGCTTATCCTTCCATATAATAAAAGAATCGGAGCACAAAGTACGACCACCTGGGCCTCCATCACTATAGCACTATTTCGTCACATCTCTAACCACTCCAAAACAGTATTGAGCTGTATGTGCATTTCAGTTCACCAAAACCTTCAAAGTTTAGTTAGGCTCATACGATTGTGCACTCATTTAGGGGAAGGTTGGGGGATTACGTTTTTCGGTTCTCAACATTCTGCCATCGAAACAGCCGAAAAATCTGCGAGCAGTTCGAGTTCCTTTCCTTTTTTCAGCCAAACGACTTCACCCTCATTACGTGGAGGAGATTCAATTCTCGGCATCACCTGGGGTCACGACCTTCGTGCGTTGGTGACACTACAACATCATCGACGTGACTTAGAACCACCTCCCGGACTTTTACCCCGCCCCGAACCCCGATGAACCGTTATCAAAATCTTTTCAAGCAGCTCCAAGATTCATTAGAGGATGTCTGTGTAGCCTAAAACCTTCTTCAACGACCACAACTTCACGGATTTATGCTGCAAAAGTAATCAAGGACTATTCTTTACCACCGGTCGGATAACCCTTCAAATTCTGATACTACACAACATCCCCAACCCAAACTCACTCCATAACTCTTTAACGAGACTTTTAAATGCAAAATTGATAGCAAATTCGTGATCAGCGCGTCAAATACCCATTTGACACCATTTTCGCATCGTTTACTGCATCGGGAAAGAAGAAATTTTTTTTGGCCTGAAAAATCATCAGGCTTATCCTTCCATATAATAAAAGAATCGGAGCACAAAGTACGACCACCTGGGCCTCCATCACTATAGCACTATTTCGTCACATCTCTAACCACTCCAAAACAGTATTGAGCTGTATGTGCATTTCAGTTCACCAAAACCTTCAAAGTTTAGTTAGGCTCATACGATTGTGCACTCATTTAGGGAAGGTTGGGGATTACGTTTTTCGGTTCTCAACATTCTGCCATCGAAACAGCCGAAAAATCTGCGAGCAGTTCGAGTTCCTTTCCTTTTTCAGCCAAACGACTTCACCCTCATTACGTGGAGGAGATTCAATTCTCGGCATCACCTGGGGTCACGACCTTCGTGCGTTGGTGACACTACAACATCATCGACGTGACTTAGAACCACCTCCCGGACTTATACCCCGCCCCGAACCCCGATGAACCGTTATCAAAATCTTTTCAAGCAGCTCCAAGATTCATTAGAGGATGTCTGTGTAGCCTAAAAACCTTCTTCAACGACCACAACTTCACGGATTTATGCTGCAAAAGTAATCAAGGACTATTCTTTTACCACCGGTCGGATAACCCTTCAAATTCTGATACTACACAACATCCCCAACCCAAACTCACTCCATAACTCTTTAACGAGACTTTTAAATGCAAAATTGATAGCAAATTCGTGATCAGCGCGTCAAATACCCATTTGACACCATTTTCGCATCGTTTACTGCATCGGGAAAGAAGAAATTTTTTTTTGGCCTGAAAAATCATCAGGCTTATCCTTCCATATAATAAAAGAATCGGAGCACAAAGTACGACCACCTGGGCCTCCATCACTATAGCACTATTTCGTCACATCTCTAACCACTCCAAAACAGTATTGAGCTGTATGTGCATTTCAGTTCACCAAAACCTTCAAAGTTTAGTTAGGCTCATACGATTGTGCACTCATTTAGGGAAGGTTGGGGATTACGTTTTTCGGTTCTCAACATTCTGCCATCGAAACAGCCGAAAAATCTGCGAGCAGTTCGAGTTCCTTTCCTTTTTCAGCCAAACGGCTTCACCCTCATTACGTGGAGGAGATTCAACTCTCGGCATCACCTGGGGTCACGACCTTCGTGCGTTGGTGACACTACAACATCATCGACGTGACTTAGAACCACCTCCCGGACTTATACCCCGCCCCGAACCCCGATGAACCGTTATCAAAATCTTTTCAAGCAGCTCCAAGATTCATTAGAGGATGTCTGTGTAGCCTAAAACCTTCTTCAACGACCACAACTTCACGGATTTATGCTGCAAAAGTAATCAAGGACTATTCTTTTACCACCGGTCGGATAACCCTTCAAATTCTGATACTACACAACATCCCCAACCCAAACTCACTCCATAACTCTTTAACGAGACTTTTAAATGCAAAATTGATAGCAAATTCGTGATCAGCGCGTCAAATACCCATTTGACACCATTTTCGCATCGTTTACTGCATCGGGAAAGAAGAAATTTTTTTGGCCTGAAAAATCATCAGGCTTATCCTTCCATATAATAAAAGAATCGGAGCACAAAGTACGACCACCTGGGCCTCCATCACTATAGCACTATTTCGTCACATCTCTAACCACTCCAAAACAGTATTGAGCTGTATGTGCATTTCAGTTCACCAAAACCTTCAAAGTTTAGTTAGGCTCATACGATTGTGCACTCATTTAGGGAAGGTTGGGGATTACGTTTTTCGGTTCTCAACATTCTGCCATCGAAACAGCCGAAAAATCTGCGAGCAGTTCGAGTTCCTTTCCTTTTTCAGCCAAACGACTTCACCCTCATTACGTGGAGGAGATTCAATTCTCGGCATCACCTGGGGTCACGACCTTCGTGCGTTGGTGACACTACAACATCATCGACGTGACTTAGAACCACCTCCCGGACTTATACCCCGCCCTGAACCCCGATGAACCGTTATCAAAATCTTTTCAAGCAGCTCCAAGATTCATTAGAGGATGTCTGTGTAGCCTAAAACCTTCTTCAACGACCACAACTTCACGGATTTATGCTGCAAAAGTAATCAAGGACTATTCTTTACCACCGGTCGGATAACCCTTCAAATTCTGATACTACACAACATCCCCAACCCAAACTCACTCCATAACTCTTTAACGAGACTTTTAAATGCAAAATTGATAGCAAATTCGTGATCAGCGCGTCAAATACCCATTTGACACCATTTTCGCATCGTCTACTGCATCGGGAAAGAAGAAATTTTTTGGCCTGAAAAATCATCAGGCTTATCCTTCCATATAATAAAAGAATCGGAGCACAAAGTACGACCACCTGGGCCTCCATCACTATAGCACTATTTCGTCACATCTCTAACCACTCCAAAACAGTATTGAGCTGTATGTGCATTTCAGTTCACCAAAACCTTCAAAGTTTAGTTAGGCTCATACGATTGTGCACTCATTTAGGGAAGGTTGGGGGATTACGTTTTTCGGTTCTCAACATTCTGCCATCGAAACAGCCGAAAAATCTGCGAGCAGTTCGAGTTCCTTTCCTTTTTTCAGCCAAACGACTTCACCCTCATTACGTGGAGGAGATTCAATTCTCGGCATCACCTGGGGTCACGACCTTCGTGCGTTGGTGACACTACAACATCATCGACGTGACTTAGAACCACCTCCCGGACCTATACCCCGCCCTGAACCCCGATGAACCGTTATCAAAATCTTTTCAAGCAGCTCCAAGATTCATTAGAGGATGTCTGTGTAGCCTAAAACCTTCTTCAACGACCACAACTTCACGGATTTATGCTGCAAAAGTAATCAAGGACTATTCTTTTACCACCGGTCGGATAACCCTTCAAATTCTGATACTACACAACATCCCCAACCCAAACTCACTCCATAACTCTTTAACGAGACTTTTAAATGCAAAATTGATAGCAAATTCGTGATCAGCGCGTCAAATACCCATTTGACACCATTTTCGCATCGTTTACTGCATCGGGAAAGAAGAAATTTTTTTGGCCTGAAAAACCATCAGGCTTATCCTTCCATATAATAAAAGAATCGGAGCACAAAGTACGACCACCTGGGCCTCCATCACTATAGCACTATTTCGTCACATCTCTAAACACTCCAAAACAGTATTGAGCTGTATGTGCATTTCAGTTCACCAAAACCTTCAAAGTTTAGTTAGGCTCATACGATTGTGCACTCATTTAGGGAAGGTTGGGGCATTACGTTTTTCGGTTCTCAACATTCTGCCATCGAAACAGCCGAAAAATCTGCGAGCAGTTCGAGTTCCTTTCCTTTTTTTCAGCCAAACGACTTCACCCTCATTACGTGGAGGAGATTCAATTCTCGGCATCACCTGGGGTCACGACCTTCGTGCGTTGGTGACACTACAACATCATCGACGTGACTTAGAACCACCTCCCGGACTTATACCCCGCCCAGAACCCCGATGAACCGTTATCAAAATCTTTTCAAGCAGCTCCAAGATTCATTAGAGGATGTCTGTGCAGCCTAAAAACCTTCTTCAACGACCACAACTTCACGGATTTATGCTGCAAAAGTAATCAAGGACTATTCTTTTACCACCGGTCGGATAACCCTTCAAATTCTGATACTACACAACATCCCCAACCCAAACTCACTCCATAACTCTTTAACGAGTTTTTTTAAATGCAAAATTGATAGCAAATTCGTGATCAGCGCGTCAAATACCCATTCGACACCATTTTCGCATCGTTTACTGCATCGGGAAAGAAGAATTTTTTTGGCCTGAAAAATCATCAGGCTTATCCTTACATATAATAAAAAATTCGGAGCAGATAGTACTAGCACCTGGGCCTGCATCTCTATAGCACTATTTCGTCACATCTCTAAGCAGTCCAAAACAGTATTGAGCTGAATGTGAACTTCAGTTGACGAATACCTTCAAAGTTTAGTTAGGCTCATACGATTGTGCACTCATTTAGGGAAGGTTGGGGATTACGTTTTTCGGTTCTCAACATTCTGCCATCGAAACAGCCGAAAAATCTGCGAGCAGTTCGAGTTCCTTTCCTTTTTCAGCCAAACGACTTCACCCTCATTACTTGGAGGAGATTCAATTCTCTCTATGACCTGGGGTCACGACCTTCGTGCGTTGGTGACACTACAACATCATCGACGTGACTTAGAACCACCTCCCGGACTTATACCCCGCCCAGAACCCCGATGAACCGTTATCAAAATCTTTTCAAGCAGCTCCAAGATTCATTAGAGGATGTCTGTGTAGCCTAAAAACCTTCTTCAACGACCACAACTTCACGGATTTATGCTGCAAAAGTAATCAAGGACTATTCTTTTACCACCGGTCGGATAACCCTTCAAATTCTGATACTACACAACATCCCCAACCCAAACTCACTCCATAACTCTTTAACGAGACTTTTAAATGCAAAATTGATAGCAAATTCGTGATCAGCGCGTCAAATACCCATTTGACACCATTTTCGCATCGTTTACTGCATCGGGAAAGGAGAATTTTTTTTTTGGCCTGAAAAATCATCAGGCTTATCCTTCCATATAATAAAAGAATCGGAGCACAAAGTACGACCACCTGGGCCTCCATCACTATAGCACTATTTCGTCACATCTCTAACCACTCCAAAACAGTATTGAGCTGTATGTGCATTTCAGTTCACCAAAACCTTCAAAGTTTAGTTAGGCTCATACGATTGTGCACTCATTTAGGGGAAGGTTGGGGGATTACGTTTTTCGGTTCTCAACATTCTGCCATCGAAACAGCCGAAAAATCTGCGAGCAGTTCGAGTTCCTTTCCTTCTTTCAGCCACACGACTTCACCCTCATTACGTGGAGGAGATTCAATTCTCGGCATCACCTGGGGTCACGACCTTCGTGCGTTGGTGACACTACAACATCATCGACGTGACTTAGAACCACCTCCCGGACTTTTACCCCGCCCTGAACCCCGATGAACCGTTATCAAAATCTTTCAAGCAGCTCCAAGATTCATTAGAGGATGTCTGTGTAGCCTAAAAACCTTCTTCAACGACCACAACTTCACGGATTTATGCTGCAAAAGTAATCAAGGACTATTCTTTTACCACCGGTCGGATAACCCTTCAAATTCTGATACTACACAACATCCCCAACCCAAACTCACTCCATAACTCTTTAACGAGACTTTTAAATGCAAAATTGATAGCAAATTCGTGATCAGCGCGTCAAATACGCATTTGACACCATTTTCGCATCGTTTACTGCATCGGGAAAGAAGAATTTTTTTTGGCCTGAAAAATCATCAGGCTTATCCTTCCATATAATAAAAGAATCGGAGCACAAAGTACGACCACCTGGGCCTCCATCACTATAGCACTATTTCGTCACATCTCTAACCACTCCAAAACAGTATTGAGCTGTATGTGCATTTCAGTTCACCAAAACCTTCAAAGTTTAGTTAGGCTCATACGATTGTGCACTCATTTAGGGGAAGGTTGGGGGATTACGTTTTTCGGTTCTCAACATTCTGCCATCGAAA
This sequence comes from Aplectana chamaeleonis, assembly GCA_029168955.1. NCBI lineage: Eukaryota > Metazoa > Nematoda > Chromadorea > Rhabditida > Cosmocercidae > Aplectana > Aplectana chamaeleonis. The sequence continues at coordinate 186,743 of JAPDOI010000836.1, read as the reverse complement.
CAGCCGAAAAATCTGCGAGCAGTTCGAGTTCCTTTCCTTTTTTCAGCCAAACGACTTCACCCTCATTACGTGGAGGAGATTCACTCCTCGGCATCACCTGGGGTCACGACCTTCGTGCGTTGGTGACACTACAACATCATCGACGTGACTTAGAACCACCTCCCGGACTTTTACCCCGCCCCGAACCCCGATGAACCGTTATCAAAATCTTTTCAAGCAGCTCCAAGATTCATTAGAGGATGTCTGTGTAGCCTAAAAACCTTCTTCAACGACCACAACTTCACGGATTTATGCTGCAAAAGTAATCAAGGACTATTCTTTACCACCGGTCGGATAACCCTTCAAATTCTGATACTACACAACATCCCCAACCCAAACTCACTCCATAACTCTTTAACGAGACTTTTAAATGCAAAATTGATAGCAAATTCGTGATCAGCGCGTCAAATACCCATTTGACACCATTTTCGCATCGTTTACTGCATCGGGAAAGAAGAATTTTTTTGGCCTGAAAAATCATCAGGCTTATCCTTCCATATAATAAAAGAATCGGAGCACAAAGTACGACCACCTGGGCCTCCATCACTATAGCACTATTTCGTCACATCTCTAACCACTCCAAAACAGTATTGAGCTGTATGTGCATTTCAGTTCACCAAAACCTTCAAAGTTTAGTTAGGCTCATACGATTGTGCACTCATTTAGGGGAAGGTTAGGGGATTACGTTTTTCGGTTCTCAACATTCTGCCATCGAAACAGCCGAAAAATCTGCGAGCAGTTCGAGTTCCTTTCCTTTTTCAGCCAAACGACTTCACCCTCATTACGTGGAGGAGATTCACCTCGGCATCACCTGGGGTCACGACCTTCGTGCGTTGGTGACACTACAACATCATCGACGTGACTTAGAACCACCTCCTGGACTTATACCCCGCCCCAAACCCGTACAGAAGGAATTCACTTATCATTGAAGGCTGAAACCCAAATTTTTAAGAGAATCAATGCATGTGTATGGGCTTTTACCACTGTCGAAAAGAAAGTGGTTTTCATGGGCGATTTTGGTAAGTTGAAAGGAGTGGCAGTTAGGCTAAGTCCCTGCGAAGACGGCTTTTGATTTTTTTAATATGGGGCTCTGGAAGTTATGGGGCGGGTGCGGACCGACGACAAAACGACATTGAACAATAGTCTTTGTTCAGTTACTGTTCCATTCCAAATGCGCGGCAATGCATGAAAGCCCAGAGAGGCTACTGATCAGGGATGAGCGGAAATCTTTTTCGAAACTTCGTTATTCGGAAATCGGAACGACCATTCGAATTTCGGGAGTCGTAATTCGGAAATCGGAAGGCCAAAAACCATCGGGAAATCGGATAATCGGAAATAAGTTCACCTGGATGGATTCCAACCACCCATGGTGGCTGTATGTACCTACCCTACTTCTAATCTAATGAGCCTTCAAAACAGTTCTTAATCTCTAGCTGGGAGGAGATCTCCTCCCAATAAAAAGACTTAATGAGGCTTATTCTTCTTTCTCAATTTTCACGAAATTCGGATACACGACAAAAACCGAGAATCCGGACAAATCTGCTCAAATTTCGCTTCAATTAATCATTTTCCGGTAGCACACTTTAGATATCATGACTTCGAGAAAAAACTCACTAATTCACTGTAGCACAATAAGTTATCAGTTTTTGTACCGTAACTTGAATAGTGAGTGTAACCATTCGATAACAAGAGCTATGTATATAGACCATTAGAATCACAACAAGTGCAATTGAACAAAAATACTATAGTAGGTAATGGCCACTTGCTAAACATGGTCTAGCGGATGGGCGAGGCGCGCTCATTGCGGCGAGCAGTGCGGATTTCGCGACACCACCGGCAAACAGAGTTTCGATCGCGCGTCTGCCCTTCGCAGCCCCGTCCATTTTTTACACCACATATTCTGAGAAAACATCATACGTTCACTCTCTTCCTACTGTCTCCACCTGAACAAACACCGCAGGACCCTATTAGATTCAATGAAAGCATGGACAAATCCAAACATCTCTGAAAAAGAGCCCAGTTTGAGAATGGTTCAACCTGAATTTGAGGAAAAGAGTCCAATCACAGTGAGTTTTTGGTTCGTTTCAAGAAAATATAGTTCCTGCTGACATATGGAACCTTATTCCTTGCTCTTTTTTTTACATCAAAACAAACCTCCGGTTCAGGTTTGGCTCTTAAAGAACACCCTTAATGTGTTGCAATACAATGCGTAACCTCCTAGAATTGTGATCTTCTAATCATTTCCGATACTTTCCGCATTTTGGGGCATTTTTTCGGAAATCGGAATTTAGAAATCTGAAGGCCAAAACCATCGGAAATCCGTTCATCCCTGCTACTGATCTATCGCGACAAGGCACATAACGCTCTATTCGATTAGTGAGCTCACACTTATTTTCAAGCCAGTGGCTTAAGGCTGGATTTTGATCAACGTCGTTCTTTCGTTGGCCAGTTCCCTCCTCACTGTTTTCCGAATCGGAATTCCAGAAAAAAAAAGAATTATGGCGAGTCACCGCTTTTAGCTGCTCTGAACCCTGCCATACATATTAGCGCGCTACTACAGCACTCTGCAGGTACGAAATCATGTTGCTTACGCAGTATCCATTCTACGATAATCATGAAAACTGGAGCAATATACAAAAAATTAAGGGTTCGCGGAAACAACTATGAACTTGGTGTTCTGAATTACGGTGTGGCAGAAACTGTGTAAGAGGCGTGACTGGGTAACCGCAGGTGGGGGAATAACAATGCTTCTTGGGACTCTCCACCGAGACGGATTATAGGGAGCAGAAGCAGCAAAACCTAGCGTTCAGTCAGTGCAGTGTGACGTGGTACTGGAAGTTCACTCAGGACCAAACTGCTTCACTAATCCCTACACAGAAAAATTTAGATGAAAGTTCTGTCGTCGGTGTCTTCCTTTTTTTCTCAGTTGCGTTTTTTTTTTAGATTTTTGTAATGAGGAGAATACAGTTTTGTTACTCTGAAATTTGAAAACCTTTCTGACCGACTAGCGGTTTCTATTGAGCTAGGAACCCTAGCTATGGTGTCACATTTTCAGCTTCACCTACAGCGGCCTTTTTCAGACTTGACGTAATCCACAAGTCAAAGTGGACCTTAAATTTTGGTTATGAAGAATTTTGAACGAATCGTTCGTTAATCACAAAGATGAAGGGGAAACTGTGGAGAGTTCCGAAAATTCGTTGTATCAGACTGTGAGCAGCGTCCTTATCGGAGTGAAATTGCGGTCTGGAGCTGCGCACTGCCGCGTTTGAGAAGGCCCGCCACACAAAATCGTGCAAGGATCATGGGAAAATATTCATTTCTTCTGTGAGAGCAGTCCTGAGAGAGTCCAGTTTCAATCCAGTTTCAAAAGTCTTTAAGTGAAATTGAAATCATTAATTGAACTGTCAGGACAGGAAAATGTAGTGTTTTCACACACTACTGGACCTCTTTGTAAGCGGCAGAGTTGTGGCGGACCATTGATATCATTATCATATCGAAGCGGCGCTTTGGCCGGCGTTTTCCTGACCGTGAGGGATTTAATTTGTTCAAAAAAGCCACACAGTTTCCGGACAGAGCGGCGCGAACCCCCCGGCTTATGGTTCCCGGACAAAGCGCCGCGAAGCGGCGCTTTGGCCGGGTTTTTTCTGACCGTGAGGGTTTTCATTTGTTCAAAAAAGCCACATAGTTTCCGGATAGAGCGCCGCGAAGCGGCGCGAACCCCCCGGCTTATGGTTCCCGGACAAAGCGCCGCGAAGCGGCGCTTTGGCCGGGGTTTTCCTGACCGTGAGGGATTTAATTTGTTCAAAAAAGCCACACAGTTTCCGGACAGAGCGCCGCGAAGCGGCGCGAACCCCCCGGCTTATATTTCCCGGACAAAGCGCCGCGAAGCGGCGCTTTGGCCGGGGTTTTTCTGACCGTGAGGGTTTTCATTAGTTCAAAAAAGCCACATAGTTTCAGGACAGAGCGCCGCGAAGCGGCGCGAACCCCCCGGCTTATGATTCCCAGACAAAGCGCCGCGAAGCGGCGCTTTGGCCGGGGTTTTTCTGACCGTGAGGGTTTTCATTAGTTCAAAAAAGCCACATAGTTTCAGGACAGAGCGCCGCGAAGCGGCGCGAACCCCGGCTTATGATTCTCAGACAAAGCGCCGCGAAGCGGCGCTGGCCTGGGTTTTCCTGACCGTGAGGGATTTAATTTGTTCAAAAAAGCCACACAGTTTCCGGACAGAGCGGCGCGAACCCCCCGGCTTATGGTTCCCGGACAAAGCGCCGCGAAGCGGCGCTTTGGCCGGGGTTTTTCTGACCGTGAGGGTTTTCATTTGTTCAAAAAAGCCACATAGTTTCCGGACAGAGCGCCGCGAAGCGGCGCGAACCCCCCGGCTTATGGTTCCCGGACAAAGCGCCGCGAAGCGGCGCTTTGGCCGGTGTAGTATAAGAGAATCTGAGAAGTTTTAAATTCTCAAACTGCGTCCCCAACAAGATATGGAAGCGGTTATGCAACACCTACTGTATTGACAACATGATACGAATTGGAGCTCGGGAACTTACTAGTATGGTTAACAACAAACCTCGATGTTAACTTTGAGATTCGTGGCCTTGCTCAGAGGCATCGTACGCGCTGAGAACCTCTCAGCGCTGTTTGGGTTGGTTGTTCCCGCCTGAGAACGTAGGTAGAGTTTTTGGGCCACCAACGTATTTTTGTGAAGATATGGGAGATTGAGTGCCTCGAGTTGCGTTAGAAGAAGAAGGCCCTACGACAACCATGTGGTACCGAATGAGGAAAGAAGGTAGCTTATCAACAAATGATACATCATCCTCCACTCATTTGAACTAGAGGCTAGCTTACTCCTATTAGTTCGGGCGGAGAAAGCAATGGAGCTGTCGGTCAGGACAAAATATAACAGTGACAAGAAGATTTAGATATGATAAGCCCAAAAGACCTTACTTCAAATGGCTCGATATGAGCGAGCTTTCTATGAGCTGCTTTCTTTTCTCGTTTGATGCCAGACGGCTGTCGGTGAGCCGGCCTCTTTCGAAAACATCCGAGACACTCGATGGCCCATATCTTGATAATGATGCGTTGGTAACCCAACAAAATCTACCTACGTTCTCAGGCGGGCCCAACCAATGATTCAAACCCCTCAACCTCCTGCAGTCGCCCGTGGCCGCAGGAGTCGTAGATGGTGGTCGGTGATTAGGCAGAGCTTCCAGTGTAAACAGGTGGGTGTAGCGTCACTCTCAGAGGTCGGTGGTAGGTGACAAGGCAGAGCTCCCGGTGTGAGCGGGTGAACTGTGAAGTGACATTGTAGGGTTGGTGCGAGGTTGACACGCGGAGTTCTTGGCATGAATGAGGGAGTTTCCAGGTCTTGCCCGCTTGATTTTTCGTTACGAGCGGAGCACTTTACCTGTTCAGCCCCTCTCAAACGGCACCCAACGCCCTCGACTGTGTGAGTAGCTATGTATTGACGCAAACGCTCAATAAATGAAGGCACATATCATCAGGCGCTTTAAAGAAGCGACCGCGGAAATGCTGATAGCTATCTCAAAATCGATTTTATGGTCAGAATAAATAGATAACAACATACCTGTTTGCACTTCCCCCTTCATTGATTCGTGTCCGCTCTTGTATCTGAAGGGAACATTGTAGCGAGTAGAGCAGCATACTGGCGTGATCGGAACGAAATTCCTGTTCGCGGTTGCGGATAGCCGCTGTTGCAACACGCAGCTGGGAGATGATTTATACATATAATCCAGTCGGTACCTCGTGGTCCCAGCACAATTTCGCCTGCGCTGCGATTCACAGCATAACGGTTGTCCGCAGCTATTTTCGTGCTAGTGTGGGCAGTATGTATTGGAATACATACCCTAATCGATGGCAAAGTTGAAGTGTTCTCCCGAATCCCAACAAAAAAAACATCGGCAACGTTTGAAAACGGAGAGCTTTTCCCACACGCAAGCATTATCGATATACCTAAAGTTTTCAAAATTGAGGCACGCATGAATAACAAGAAAAAATGATTTTTCCTCTGTTATTTCCATTTTTTAAATTTTTTTTTTATTTTTCTATCATTCCTGCATTCATCTACTATAAAGACTTTAGTGTACTGATAATGTGTGGTGAGATGAATAACTTGCCGTTTCTCTACGTTTCCGATGTTTTTTTCTACAAATTTTAGGAAATAAAGTGCATCTTTGCCGTCGTTTATGGCACAACTTAATGTATGGAAGGTGGAAATACACAACCGCACAACAGCCTTCTTCCGTTACGATAGACTGTAGAAAGCTTGTGTTCCGCAGCCGATAGTCTTCTCATTCGAATCGATTTCGCGTAATCGCACGGCAGCGGCCCCAGGGTTGAAAAAAAGACAGCGAAAAAGTCTTTCCACCCGGTCTGAAAATTCTGTTTTTAGCGTTTTTTGTCTTGCAAGAAACTTACGTACGAAGTTGTTACTGCTTTTATAATCTAGGGGAAACTCGGGAACGAGATCCTTTGCGTGCGAGGGGTTAAAGATAAGATTGAAAACGCATTACCGTTCCTTGCAACAGTCCTCAGGAAACCGAAAACCAAGCGTTAAAATCTTTGCGGATCATCGCTTAAACTGAGTCGGATGAGGGAAAAGAAGCTTAATTTTGCTGCGATACGTCTTGAGTAACCTGACTTCCAATCTTTTATGTACTTAATCGCATAGGATTTGAGAATTTCTAGGAACTATACTGTGATCAGCTTCAAACTTCTTCAAAGCAAACATAAAAACGGAAAACGACTTCAAGGTCAGACTGTACCTTGAAACATCTCCCCTGACAGCGTTTATAATTCGAACTCACCTTATTGAAAAATAATACCGCTACATATCAATTTTTTCGCTGACATGGCCTAAACAAGAGCAAAACGTTCAGTGAAAAGTTTTTTCTCGAATGCTTGGAGAAACTATCTTATGAAGGGCTGCAAGATTCTGAGCTGATAAATCGTTTCCACGACATTCCTTCATTCCTTCCACGTGAATCGTACAAATTTAGATTGTCAAATCGTGCATAAATTGTAGCCCATAAATGTGCATATTCGCATGAATCGTCATTTGAATCGTATGATAAGACTTGCCACAAACGTCACTTGCATTATAGATTTTTTTTAAACTTAACGGATTGTTATCGTGTTTTGGACATGCTGCATAAGCTCGCCGTTTGAACATCGATTCGTATATCGCGCCAAACAGGTGAATCCATAGAGAATCCACGTTCTAGCTGTATGCTTGTATCAATGAAATCCGAGTCCAGTCCAGCAGTGCCACAAATGCCGTCCACCAAGGAAGTCACAGTCGTCTGCATTCTCTTCCTTATCGTCGTTGTTTTTCAGGTGAGTTCATGCTGTCGCAGGATCTCAAACTCTCTTCCTGAAAAACTATCAAATCATTAGGAAGCCTCCTTTTTTGCCGCTTCGCTTGATAAAATCTTATGAATCAGCTTGATGTGTTTGAACAAATGCCACTCAACTGATGAACATACGCACATGATGCTTTTCAAATACAATACCCGTGCTAGAATTGTTTGAAAGGACGCAGAATTCGCCACTTTTGCGAGGTTTTCTCATAACTCGGCTAAAAGTTGTCCATTGTGAATCGCAAGGACACACTAGTCATCAGCATCGAGGTTAGTTCCTTGATGGCATCTACATGTCTTCCCGATGATAAGGCATTCAAAGTTTACACAGTAAATCGAGTGCGCCAAGTTTTGAGACAGGCACTCATGTTGATCTCAAATCGCTCCAATCCACTGTCTGAACTTCTCGATTAATCGTGTAGGTCGTACAAACTTATTTTGATAGTGAGACATATTAACCCTCCCATGGAAGAACTCTCGATGCTAATATCATACAGGTCCTTGTGGATTCTAACGGACCACTTTGAGCCATGTTACTCGCGATTTTGCTACTTTTTGTGACAACTAATACGGGTGTTGTACTAAATACAACCACGTATGTATGAACTACCTTGTTCTCATGATCCCTGGGCTGGTAGTAAACCCCCCATTGTCGTGACGACAATTGTCATGACATGTCACGACATGTCGCGACCAAAAGGCGCGAGCTATGGGTTCGTATCGTATCCTACAACACATGGCTCGTGACTGTCACGAGCTTGTTGTCACGACAATTACGGTCACGAGCTGTCACAAGTGTCGCGTGGTCATAACATCACGACAACGCGACAGACAGCGTGACCCAAAATAGTGCGCGTTTGAGGGAGTGCGCAGGTTGCTGCGAGTGTCGTGCGCTCGTGTACAACAATGTCGTGACGACAGTTAGGCGTGCGATTGAGAGCAGGGTGTGCAGCGGCCGCACCGACAGCGTGAATCACGCTAATTATCTCAATTTCTTTTTTTCGGTTGTGATATTCCTTTTTTTGTAATTTCGTTCATAGCAATTCTTCACCACAGTTTTTTTATTTCTTTCTTGACTTTATGAGCGTGCAGTATTTGCAGGCAAATTGAAAACATGGGATTGGCCTTGCTGTCAAATATAACTGCAAAATTTTGTCGTTTTTTTTTCTAGACGAACGACTCTTATCTCAAAATGAAAGGTTGCCATAAAGGGATTGGTCACGAAGTTTTGAATCTTTTCGTTGATACAAATTTGACGACACATGCTGGCCTGGCGTTCGATCGATTCATTGCTTAGCTGAGTATAGTTTTCAAGGTGATGCAAAATATTGCAGGAACTGCTGAGAGCGTAGTTGGGATATTCTTTCGAAAATTCTAGAGCATCGGTCTTATATGTTGAATACATTGTCGGTGAACTATTGTTTTCAATGCCATTTCATGGAAAGGCCAATCCAAATATGATCGATTTGACCGTTTGTTTTTTTCTGTTTTTCCGCGGGATTTAGATTGACTTGCTATTCAACCTACTTTTGGAACACTTAACTATTGAAAGCTGCTCCGTAGTTATGTAAGATTTTTGGCCATTCGGAAGTTAGTGTTTTCAAAAAAAATAGTTGAGTGACTTGCACTCCTTTGCTGATGGTTGAATGTCCTCACCACCCTACGTTGAGCTTAATTTTTAGAATATTCTCATTATTTAAGGTACCAGATTTTGTCACGCACAGAACTTCAGGGATACTTTTTTTCTGCTCAACGGGCCTCAGTACTTGGCTGCCGTCTCGATTATAAGAGTGATATTACTGCCGTTGTCGGAAATGATGTTCTTATCGTTAGTCATTTTTGCAGGGGGCTTCCAACATGACTTGGACTCACTCGAAAATTTTTAATTGCCACATTGGAAGAACCATGACTGCTGCAGACGCTGGGATAGAGGCGGCAACACCTGAAGCTAAGGTCGGTGCGTTTAATCTTTTTTTTTCATTTATTTATCTTGGTGGTGACAAATAAAGTGTATCCTAACGGGACTGCCAAGTGTGCGGTCGCGCGCGCCGCTCTCGGGCAAGTGTTCAGGCGGCGTAAAACGGCTGACTGCAGTTGTAATTATTCACGTCAGTCTTATTCTACTGCTGTATTCCCGTTCCGAGGTAAGCTGCTGAAATAAGAACGTAAAGGTCAACCGAACATTGCTCAACACGACGCGGTCGCGTCACGGCTCTCGTAATCAAAATTGATCATAACCAATTGATATAAAAGAAGTGGAGAGCGGTGTGTCTTCACTCATATACCGTCCTTCTTGAAGAGTCAGCAGTTGAGGATCTGCCTGGACTAGGAAGTAGGAAAACAGCACCACCGGTGGTCAAGATAGAACAAAATCGGATTGAAAACTTAGAAAATTATAGAGCCGTGACGCGACCGCGTCGTGTCAACCCAGGATCAAGCGGGGCGTTGCATAATTTTTCGAAATCGGAGCGACCCCCACTCGCCTTCACCACCACCAATTTTTTTAATCCAAAATTTTGCAACCCCCCTCCCCCCGAGGCGCGAATTCATCGCTGTTTGTATTTGATAACTAAAGTTGTCAGACGCCGAAAATTCGTTCAGTACGAGGGCTCAAGCGTCTAAAAGCTGATAAATGCTATGATCTTTCCTTGCTATGGTGGCCAAAAATATCGAGAATTCTTGGGATATCCTCCCCAAATTTTCGTTTTTTTTTTCGAAATTTTTGCGATCCCCCTAACCTTCATTTTAGAGCCAAACTTTTGCGACCCCTCCCCCATCCCCCGTTGCAGAATTTTGCAACCCCGCTTGACCCTGTGTCAACCAATGTTCGGTAGGCCTTCACGTTCTTATTTTGCTGAATTAGTTGCCGGTTTGATGGGTATTTGTGTCTTTTTCTAAACCAGATAGGGAGCCTAGACGTTTTGGCTCTATCCTAAACGTGGGGGGGGCACCCAAGATTAGCTTATAGAAATAAATAAAAACTCTGATGAAAGATGCTTGATACTGCTATTTGTTGTCGTTATGAAAACAGTACAGAAATACTTCGATTGATAAGTTTTCGGTCGGTGGTTTATTTGATTTCTCTCTTTGATCCTGAGTGGCCCGCCCCCGTCTAGAATAGTACCGACGTTTCGAGGGAAAATAAGCTAACTTTATTCCTTTTCAGCTTTTATCAAGGGCCCGATAAGAGTCTCGCAGCTGAAAGGCGCTGCAGCATGCACGATCGATTCTCCTCCATTGGTATACTCTGTCCCAAACGAATTGGCAAGCGAAGAGTCTAAAGAAGCAGCGCTTCCTCTGCGTCTCAGACGTTTTTGGATTACGGCAAGGCAGATGCTGCATCGCGTACGCAAATCACGTACGTGGCCCGGCATCGGTATTACGGTTATTCAAAAGCAGAATTCATCGTGCCCTCCGAGCTGATATCCATTCCCTGAAATTTAGTATCCTCTGGTACCGGGCCTGATTTAGTGTGTGCAATTGCGGACTTGCGTCGTGGGGGCGCGACGCATCGCTTTCGTTCGAGCTTCCGCGCCCACCCTCATCAGCTGATCATGCTGGATTTTCCTTGACTTTCCCTGTTTTTTTCTTGATTTTCACTTTTTTCTCAGCTCGTACGAAAGCGATTCGTCGCGCCCCCACGACGCAAGTCCGCAATTGCACACACTAAATCAGGCCCGGAACCAGAGGGTACCTGCCACGTAAAGAAGAGTATCAGCATCAAAAGTGAGTATCACGAGCATTTTGGGCGAAGATAACGCAAAAGAATAATGGAGCATGCGGAAAAGAGACATGAGCGCAAGAAAAAAATCGATGAATTCTGTTTTGGATTAAGGCAAGACAGATGCTGTGTCGCGCACGTGATTTGCGTAAGCTGCGTCTTACCGTAATCTAAAAACGTCAGAGATGCAGACGGAGTGGTGCTTCTTTAGAGTCCCTCTTGTCAACTCGTTTGGGACAGAGTAAAGTTGCCAAGTCTTTCAGCGGCGGGATTCTTTTTGAGACTCTATGAGTCCCTCACTCTGTTGGCATGTAGACATGTGGCTTTGAAGTGAATTGACTCTTAAGAGGATGTTTTTTCGCCTTTCAACTTCATATTTCCAAATTATGAGGCGTTTCTTGTAATGGAGTTTCAAATTGGAATCAAGACTAGTCCCTATTTTATAGTACTCATTTGAACTTCAGATGTTTTGATAAACGGCTGAGTCAAATTTCTCACCTAATTTTGCCAATGCTTCTTTGCGAAATACATCCCTCGACCCTAGTTTTCCGCTTTCTAAGCGACCTTTGAAAATCTACGATTCTCTCCGAAGGCTCAATAAGCTTTCTGGACTGATGTTGTGAAAATTCCGATAGTATAAGATCCCCTTGCCCAACTCTTGATACCTTCGAGGCGGCCTTTGATATTAGTTTCCTTCTGAATCCGAATTCTTAAACGGTTCTCTTTAGCACGGCCGCGATAGTTACTACCGTTGGCGAGAAAACATTGAATTCTGTGCTCCTGGCCAATATCCAGTCGCTGACGCCTTCTTTTCAGTTGAGCGTTGGGCGGCAAAGATAGTACATAAATAATCGATAAACCGGCTTCTAATTGAACAATTTGCCATGGAACATAGTAGAATAAAGTGATTAATCAGTCAGCGGGTTTCAGCCTTCTAAACACTCATCCGAGGGTGGCGCACGCTCGATACGCACGCCGACGCACTGATACCTTCCATTACTTGTTGTGCGCTGGCCCAAACTCGCTGCACGTATGTTATTACATGCGCATCGAGTTTGCGCTACTCAAAACTGTACCTTTTTCTGGTATTACGCTTGTTTAATTTATTGTTAGTAGGAGTTGCTACAGGAGCAGGACTTGGTACGGATCGAGAAACCCTGTTGGTTGCAGCAAAGAATAGGCGACCACTGGTCAAGCCGGGAAATGGTCGGAGACTTTTGAAGCAAAGGTCAGTGTGTGTGATTCTATTTTTGTATTTTTTCTTTATTGCTTTTCAGTATTTTGTCTTCATAAGGTTTTCACATAGTCGCGCTAGTCATGCCGTCACAGTTCGTTATGATGGGTGGTTACGCAGCTTGTTCGTTCTGCTTTATCCCCATATAAGGAGTTTCTCGCCCAACCCGATTATTCTTTCTCGGATCTCTGGCGAACGTAGCGGACAATTCCAACGCGAACCCTTTACATCTCCAACGACAGTTGGGGTCGATTCTCTAAAATGGTCGGGGCTGGTTCCTCCTGAGGTACGCATTGGGATGGGCAAAGCTGAATTTTACAGGACCTTGGTTGACTCTGTGAGATCGATCGTAGGGTGCAAGCTTCTTTGATAAAAGTGTCTTTGGTGTTTTCGGATTCGCAGAAGGGACTCAGGGGACATCCCAAAACAGAGATCATCCCTGTTTTGGTCCCCGCAGAAGGAGTGATTCCACGGCCACTGTGTACGGTGGGGGCACCCCGCTGCCCACCATGGGAGAGAAGGACCCTCATTAGGAAACTACCCCACTCCCGGCCTCCACCCTCCCCCGACATGTGGAGAGACCCCTCGGCGACAAGATTATCCTCCAGCATCTTTTTCATCTTTTCGAGAAAGACTTTAGGCTACCTTCCAGTCTCGGCTAAGAAGAGCCGACTGAGGCACACATTGAGATGAGGAGCCTCATGTTTCAGTGACGTTGTTAATCAGGACTGATCGTAACTGCTCCGTCTCCGATTCCGTTTCCGTATTTCAGGTGTTTTTTGGGCTGTTCCGTTCCGCTTCCATTTCCGACTTTTTGAGCCCGGAAACGAAATAAAGTAGAGCTGCACGGGTAGTGGTAGTGCGTCCAGGCAGGGTGTTTGGAGGATTCATGAGGGGCTGAGAATCACTTTCGACCTCTTGTGTCCAACCGAACATCTGTGCTGAGATCCTCGGCAAAGTTCGGGGTTCTAAAATTGCTGTTCTCCCCCTTAGAATGATGGCAAAAAACAGGCGTGGCAGAAGTCTGACAGCTTTTTGGGGAATTTTTTATACAGCTCTCTCTCCGAGAATGATTGATTTTTGTGGGGTTTTCCCTAAAGACCCTCATATCCGCTTGTCTACCTCCACAACAACAATAACGATCGAGACACGTTTTTTTTTATCATACAGCCTCTCCTCCATATAGGAGTCTGGGCGCAGACAGGTGGAGGTGGCCACGGGCAGCGGCACTGCGCGTTAGAGGCAGATCACAAGTGGTTTTCCTATTCTTGCTGAAGGGATTTTCTTTTATTTTCTTGACTGTAATCGTGCGACATTAGCTCCAGTAGGCGATTAAAGTTCAAAAAAAATTTAAAAACGTGCCGGTGATAATCTGAAGATTGACATCTGGTCAGCATTGAATGCGCAACGCGGCCGCACGCATTCGTCTACACCTGGTTCAGCCTGAACTTCTTTCTGTGCGACAGGCTGTACTCTGCTCCGAAGGGGTCATCACATATACTGAGAAATTTTTGAGAATGCCTTCTCGGGTTTTTTAGGAGCGCATAGGTCATCCAGTGAGAGTTGCTAGCAATGAGCAGCGACTTTTTTTGAGAATGAGACAGCCCATAATTTTTTGGTATCTTCCGTTTCCGGCATTTCTGACCATTTTTCTTCCGTTTTCGCTTCCGAAATTTTTGAAAAAGATCTCTCCACAGCCCTGTTGACAATACTTTCTCTAAACATGTTGATAGTCCTGATATCTAGGGTTGCTCCCCCGTGCTTACAAGGGCAGAACCTGCAATGCTTGCAAGGGCAATGCCTCTACCAAGACCCTTCCTAAGAAGAGGCTAGAGGGCACGTCATAGCTGCAATCTGTGTTCAGACTCTTAGTGTGTGGTCGAGCTCTTGTGGTTGGGGTTGATCCCCTGCGTTCACCACAGTTTCTCTATGTGTAGTCATGCATTCCTAGTGTTAATAGCATAAAATGAATAAAATTGATAGCTTTGAGTGGCCCTGTAGCTTTAATGCTGGTTTTCTTCCTTGTATCTAAGTGTGGTTATTCATCATTCAGGCTCAGAAGTTGCCTGAATGCACGATATTCGGAACTCGTGGAACCCATTGGCAACGACTGATTGGCACATGAGTCCTCGCTCCGTTCGAGTTAAGAAGGTTAGTGAATTTTTTTTCTTGTGATTTTTTTCTGTTTGTGTGTGCACGTTCTCTACCCGAAATCCCTATTTGGACTGAAGAGATGCACGTTGTGCCTGCAGCGTTTGTCACACACAAATCAAGGTGAATCGTGGCGGTGTGATCAGTTTATGTGAGGTGCACATTCCTTCCTCCAGCTCTACAATTTCTGCGCCCCACTCACTCCAGTTTGGATTTTTGTGCGGCCCAATTCGAGCGTGATCTACAACGAAAATTACCGATATTGGTGATTCGACAAATACTTTTTCGGACTAGTCTTGAATTCTTTCTCTAAAATATAACTTCACTCTGTTCATTTTCAGGTGCTTTCACGCCGCGGCATGGGAAAATGGGAATGGCCAAGTACGGTGCCTAAGTGCCCCCCCCCTTGCTGCGACAGCGCCTATTTTCACAACCTTCTCTACCGTTTTCCTTCTCTCCGGCCGAGGGAAAAATTGTATTAGGTTAAAGAGAAAATTTCCCGCAACTTGAGTTTGACGATTTTCAAACCGTTCAGCGTTGGTCTTTCGGCCAGTTGCGATATGTCGATCGAAATCACAAATTCCTTTCTATCTAACGCTGCCTCTCCCTGGCCCAAGCTCTGCTTATTTGCGAAATATATGCTATGAGTCAGTGGTGATCATCGGTACTGAGGATCTTTGAGTGCTTCAATTTTTTGGTAAACCACCAAACCTGCCAGAGTTGATAGGATATTTGGGCCATCATTGAAATTAATGATACAGTTTGCAAGTGTTTTCTGGTTTATCCGAGAAGTTTTGGCCTCGAAGCTTCAATGTTAAGCGTAACGACCAAGTTCCCATTCTCTAGCATTTTCTTCAATTATCGATCGATTTCTTGAAATTTCGATTTTCGCCATTTTTATTGATTTTTGAAAAAAAAAACAATCAGTTGGGCCATTGTTATACCCTACGACAGACCTGTCGCGGTCGCAGAACACCGCGACGTCGCTGTCGCCGAGGGCTAAGAAGCACCCAGCAGGGAACTGGATTTGGTTCGGTCGCTGTCGCTGACACCCGTCGCAGTGCCCTGCACTGCGACGGGCACCCGCGACAGCGACCGACTATCGCACGGTTTCCATATTTCAGGCATAACATCCCTTTTCGAGCCAGCCACCGCGACAGGTGCTGTAAACTCTTCTTGTGACAGCATTTTTCTTACGTGTGAACCTGGTCCGGCACGATACGTAACAGTTGACAGCACCTGCGCGGTCGCAAACTTTTGGTATAAGAATGGCCCAATTGACGAAAACAATATCATTGAATTGGGACTTTGTCATTATACATAATTTTGAAGCTTCGAGGACGAAACCTCTCGGACAAGCCAGAAAACACCGATCTTGCAAAATCACAAAATCCGCTCAATAATTATGCTCCATCAAAATTTTCTGCAAACTATCATTTAGCTCTGTGGTGGCTCAAGTATACTGTCAATTCTGGCAGGTTTGGTGATAAACTCACCTCAAAGTAAATTGAAGCATTCAAAGATGCTTAGTACTGAAGATTACCATGTGAATCATAGCATATATTTCGCGAATGAGAAGGCTTCGGCCAAACAGTAAGGAAGCGATAAATAGGAAAGAATTTTGCTTTTGATCGCACTTGACCGAGGGTCCAACTCTGAAAAGTCGTCAAAGTCAGGTTACGAGAAACCTTCGCTTCAACTTGATAATTAACCAGCATGCATTAATTTCCCGGGAGAACCTTATGCAAGAAATTTATTCAAATTTCTTAATAACTTTCCGTTACATTTTTCAAAATTACTGACGACTCATAAGAAATTTTCACCACGAAAAATTTCTCATTTTTTTCCTCATAGGCCCCCCTAATACCCCTTTATGTTTTTCCTATGAACTTTCACGAGCTCCCGCCGTTAAGTTATCGTGTCCCTCTCGTACCTGCTTTTCCGGCCATGAACCGTCTACCCCAAACGCTTCGGCGTGGTTGCTCCTGCTTTTCCGGCCATGAACCGTCTACCCCAAACGCTTCGGCGTGGTTGCTCAGGCGCTAAAAGACGGTTTTCGAAAATTCATCAGCAATTTGGTATAATTCTCTAGTTTCGTTGATTTTGCATCCCTAAACGGTAAAGGGTTCGTCACAACGAAGCGGTAAGAACCCGAGTGATGCGATCCCCTTGCGGAATCTGTAAGTCCCGCCCCAGCCTTGTTCTTCCGGATTCCGCCCAGGACCCAAAAATCTTAAAGAAATAAGCAAAAAGTTCTCTACACTCCTTGAGGCAGCGTTCACAATGGAGAAGCCTTTCGACTTTTCTATGGAAAATAATGGCTTTGTAGTATAATTGTACAAATTCGAAAAAATTTCGAACGAACGAAAACTGAAAATTTTTCGTTCGAAATGTTTTCGAACGAACAAAAAATGAAAAAATTTCGTTCGACGAATTTTCGAACGAACGAGAACGAACGAAAAAAATTCGAAAAATCTTTCGAAAGTTTTTTTGAAAATTTCGTTCGTGTGCAACTATGCTTTGTAGTAATTAAAGCATATATGCCGGAAAACTGCGAAAAATTTCGCCAAAAGTAATACAAAACAGCACTCCTGAAAGCAATCGGAACCTGGGTGTGAAACACACGTCGGCATCCGAAATTTAAAACTCAACTGATTATTACAAGGAGTAATCGTGTTAAGTAAACGTTTATGAGGTAGACAAACGTTGATGAGGTATTATTCGGTTTGCAAGGTAATAAACCTCTCATTATCTTCGGAAAATCCGCAATCGAAGCTCATCATGAGCACTGCCTTCAATGTGCGTTGGTTTGATTCAAAAAAGAATTCTGATACATTAAAATACTATGCATTGCAAGGACTGTCGCTAATACGGATCAGATGGAGTGTGGCTTGAAGAACTTCGCATGGCAGGAAAAGGCATTTCTGATGCTTCTCTATGTTTTTTCTCTCGTTTTGTGAATGAAATGCGTCTTAATCGATTTGTGTTTGCTTGCCATTGAACTGTTTTATGTCCAAGTTCGCGCTTTTAAAAAAATGGATCGGCTTGCATGAACGCGGCGGCTTGTGCAGAGTAGCGTAACGCCGCGCGCACGCGCCATATTTGATTTGAAATCGTGTCACGTGCGTGCGGCATTGCGCTCCCTGACCCTCGCCGCTGCAATCAGGGCAGTGGAATACTTGCGTCACAAGCATGCCGCTGCCCTCAGCGACAGGATCGCATGGTCGCACTTACACTTTGCGTTCCCTATTGTGTGTTGGTGCAAACTTGGTGCACGTATGTTATAATGTATGCGCACCGAGTTTGCCTCAACGCACAATAAGCAACGCGAAGCGTCAGTGCGATCCGTGCCCTTGTATGCAGATCGAGATTTTCACATTCAATCATTTGGTGAGTCATCATTGAGTCAAGATACACCGAAGGTTTCCTGGACAGTAACGTTATCCATTATTACAGCATGACTTGAACTAGCAGCTGGTTTTAGCGGGAAAAACCTTCTTTCACGTTCTCATTGTTGGAGATTCCCGAGGTGGTTGTACATTTCAACCGAATTGATGTCTACCCTGAATCAACATTCGCGCGATTCGTGGCCCAAACTTGTTCTGTCAACGAACCGTCAAGCACCGCGGGTTCAGCACCTTAGGAATGTTTGGCGTTTTTGCAGGGAAGACCGCTTTCACATGCCTTAATTAATGAGATCATTTGTTGGCTGATATGAACTGTTAGAGCAAGTAGTGTACGCACCGTTGTGGGACATGAGTCGCGGGAACGAAACCTTGGGGATATATAGTGTTTTTCCGTAGAGACCACTTTTCACATGGCTTTAGGGGATCGGGTGCGTCGGACTACGTGCACTGTTAGAGCAACTGGTGTGCGCGCTGTTGTGGGACACACGTCGTGGGTTCGAAACCGCGAGGGTTTCTGGCGTTTTTGCAGCGAAGGTCGCTCCTCACATAACTTCACGGGATTGAGTATACTTGGTAACACAAGAGATTGGAGCAGTTGGTGTGCGCGCCGTTACGAGATACGCATTCAGGGTTCGATTACCTGCAAATGCGCTGGTTTTTGCGACGAATAGTATGTTCCTCGTGACAAACTCGAGACAAAGGCGTGACAGGCCACATTGCTGTCACTTGTTGTCACAACACATTTCTCGTATTGTTGTGACAGCAAAGAGGGGTTTACTACCAGCCCTGAAACATGGGCCATCCAGTCGTTACTAACAGGTTGATCACGGGTCTGCAAATAAAAAAGTACGTTAAATAAAGGCGAACAGCGTGTTAATCAGAATTTCAACCACCCACGTTATTGCCACTACTCGGAACCTGAGACCGTTCTGGTTTAAAGCGGTTTCGTGACATTCACTGTTGTAAAATACAGGAATGGATTGATAAAAACACATACAAATACTGCACGTCTAGTCTTCATTGAATCTCGTCATTCTTTGTAGGTAGTTGTAATTTTGGCCATGATAACTAACATATTTGATAAGATGAGGTTTTTTCCTTCGGAATGACGTTTCGGCCAAGTCATTGTTATCTTAGAGTTGCAAAAAACTGCAGTATTTTCGATTTCATGCAAATCTCGATCGAGCGCTTCTTTTCCATGGTCAGTTACGACCATGCTCTCCACGAGAAAATAATTTTGAAACTCTCGATCAGGTTTCTACGAAGCCCATTTGATTGTGAGCAAAATTATGTATGAAGTGGAAGCGGCACCTTAATATTCTAAGGATATCTCTCATATCTTCGAAATATAGAAAGTCTGAACAGAAAAGGCAATTTTCGTAATAGCGCGAAGATTTTGTTGGGGTGAATTCTCAAAGGCTCGTATACTTCGTTCTCCACTTCATTTCGCTCTCGTTGCAGCGACAGGTTTGGCCAGCTGTCACTCCTTGTGAACCTGCCTGGCGTAATGTCGAGGCTGTCATAGGAACTGTGGCCGTATTCATGAAATCCAGGCGCAGAAAGGGGGCGTTACCTTCCCGTGTCCGGCGTATGGCGGCCAGCTATTGGAGGCATCGTCCACGATTAAAGTCGTTCACGAGTTTTCCATTTATGTTGGAACCTCTAGCACCTCATGAATCAGCTACGTTGGAAAAACGGCGAAAAACCCATTGAAAACTCGGGTGGTAGTAATTGGGGGTGTTGAACACAATTAAACAGGCGTTAAGTTCGCGTTAAACGCGCGTTTAACCACACCAGAATCTGAGCACGACTCCTAATAGTTGGGAGAAAATTCGCTCTAGTTTCATCCTAACATCCCTCAGTGGTAGGCATCTGATATATTTTCAATGGAAACGCCTCGAAAAAGCGACAATCGTAACATTTGTTACGAAAAGTAGCGATTTCAAAACGTTTTCATGACTGTTTTTTCTCTAAAACCCCGATATGTGACATCCTCGCGGTAAGTTCGCGTTTAAGGCCATTGTTATACCAACCCTTTACGACCGCGACAGGTGCGGTCAACCGTTACGAATCGTACCGGGACCAGGCCCACACAGAAGAAAAATGCTATTGCAGGAACAGTTTGCAGCACCTGTCGCGGTCGCAGGCTTGTAAGGGGATGTTATGCCTGAAATGTGGAAACCGTGCGGTAATCGGTCGCTGTCACGGCTGTCCGTCGCACTACACTGCACTGCGACGGGTGCCAGCGACAGCGACCCAGCCAAATCCAGTATCCTGTCTGGTGTTTCTTGGCCCTGAGGGACAGCGACGGTTGGCCCTCAGCGACAGCAACGACGCAGTGTTCTGCGACCGCGATAAACCTGTCGTGGGGTATAACAGTGGCCTAACATCCTCTCGCACAGGGCACGTAAATAGAGCTGAAATGCGAGAGAAACTTGCTGCTGACAAAAACTCCTCCCGAGGAGTTTTTGGATGCGGTTGGCAAGATAGAGTAGGAACAGTTTTGACCATCTATGCTGAGGGCAAGTGCGAGTTTAATTAATGCAGAGGGTTAAGGAAGTTTGATAGCACTGTCAGCCATTTTGATTCAGGACGTCAGCCTATATTTAAAACTGAAAGGTGATTCAAGGGATAGTCTTGTAACGGCTTCCGCTAAGGAAACGAGCGATGAGGGATAAAAAACAAAACAGGGATCATTGCTGGAACACGTTGGCCGTCTCCTATGGTGGCACTAACCAATCCCTCCCAATCAGCTGTTAACTTTTCGGTGAGCGCCGACACTTCTGTCCTTTTTCCTATTTTCCTACTGTAATTCTTCCTCTTTGCTATTTTCAGGTTATTTTTCTCTTCATACTTCATTGCTTATCCTAGGTTATAATGGGTCTGTAGAAAATTGCTTGCTCGCTTTTCGGAAGAATTCCCATAACTTTTTAGTGCCAAAAAATAAAAATTCCCAAAGCGACTGACTTTCAAGTGATTTGCTGCTTTAGTAATGTTTCTGTATTTTATCTGTATATTGGTGCTCTAGTAATGTTTCTGTATTGGTTGGGGCGTATCGGGCGGGTTTTGTGGCAAACCAATGTGAACTTGTTTTCAAAGTCAACTTTTTTTGTTCTCCTTTTACAGCAAGATTGGAAAACTCTCTATTCATTGCCATATCAGTGCCATCGTTGGTCACTTATTTTTATTGACGATCCGCGACTTGCTTTGGTGCATTGATGGAACCACTCGAAGTGTTTCAATCTTTATCTTGCAATATTTTCACTGAATCTCTTTTTTGCATCGTGCAGTCTTTTCTTTATATTTTCAACATCAACCGGGGGCTGGTGATGAGTTTCAATTTGAGAAGACTGCAAACACTTCATTTCTTCAATCTCACCAATGACCGAAACCGCACAATCGCCCCAATCTCGAACGTAAGACTTCAGTTTCACGTTTCCAAAAAAAAAAACAAGTGAAACCTTTCCAAAAACGAAAATTGACTATTTACTCAATCATTCTTATGGGTTTTTATTATTCATTCCAGTTGAACGTAGGAAACCCTATCTACTCATTACTCGACTATTTTCGGAAGGTATTTGTCGCAACTAGTGTTACTTTACCAGGTGCGCTTTTTGATTAATTCATCCAGGGATTTCTGAATTTTTGTTCGCTAAAAATTCTGTTCAAAAAGGATTTTTGTTCAGGTAAACTGCAAAAAAAACTAACTACAAATATGAGATCTTGTAAGATCACACACATCTGGTGATTTAAGCTATTAATTACCCTAGCATGCGTTTCCGGGAATGGTTCTAAAAATTGACAAAGCACATAAAAGTTGCGAGAGTTTGGATTGCCAAGAGAAGGGAAATTTCGAAAAATCCGTTCTAATCGTGTTTCGAACAGTATCAAGAAGTTCGCTTTTAAAACTTTTCCTCATAAATAAATTTTGTGAATACTGCCGAAATGTAATTTTCGACCGTTTTCAATATGCGGTGCAATGTATTTGAACGATATTTTCCTACCATAATAACTGAAAAAGAGCTCTAGTGCTGAACCTCCGGTATTAAAGCTTCTCAACATACAATCTGAGTCCGGATTCATCAAAGCATTTGCAGTGATAAGTTAGCGTTATCGGCTATCCGCAATCGTTATCAGTGAGTCAGCAAGCCTTTGAATAACTGATAACGGTTGCGGTTAGCCGATAACGCTAACTTACCATGAGAAATGCTTCGATGAATCCGGCTCCTGCTCTATCCCTTGCTACACTTTAAGTCTGGAACCTACTGTACTTTTACCATTCGGAAAGCGTCCAATTCATCTCCTCACCTGAGGCAGTTCGCGTGAACCTGACGGCTCGTGTGAATCCGACATCTCTTCTGGGGGCAGCTCGCGTCAAACTGGCGGTTCTGTGGCATCTATGTCGCGGTATGTTGGCGGCTTGGAGGTGGCGGTTTGCTCGCGCTTAACACCCCATTAACTACCACCCCTGTTTTCTCGACCAAAAATCCTTCAGACAGCGTCCATACGTGGCGAGCCCGTATACGCAAATCAACACGGGAAAACACCCCTTGCATCGTGTAGGTTCGATTGACAACGTTTGACCGGGTGATCAACCACTCGAGTCGGCGATCATTCTCAACGGTTTGTGATGGCCGTGGTGGAATAATGGGTAGCGAAGGCTATAGTTTTGATACACGTTCGATGCTCCCTGCTTCTGGGATGGAGCATTATTCATTCTTGAAACTTGCTGGTTCCTTTTAGGAGCGGACGTGAGCGCGCGAGGACCAGCGCACGAGAGCGGCTACCAAATCATAAGCCCATGATAGCCATCGATTTTGCGCAATCGCACGTCCTCTCAACGTATGAACGCTGCCTCAAACCATTCTTGAGAAAGGAAAAGTCGACCGCTACAAATCGCCGTGTTTACCCGTGATCTCTCGATCAAATTAAGTACATTCTTCCTTCAGGAGATTTGTGGAGAAGGAAAGGTGAACCGAGATGTGTAGAAAACACCTTCTTCACGTGATCTTACAATATACATATTTCATCAACTTCCACTCATCTGTACTATATCACCTGTTGTTCAGTCATTTGTACGATTGTTGGCAACAAATTGTGCCAGATGACTGACGGAGAGCTGGCCTCTTTAGACGAAATTCTATACTTTCCTTCTCCTATATCTTTACAATAGGGCTTTAGTAATGCAAGAATTTTTCCCTACGTTCTCCCACTGGTCCAACTAAACGAACACGAAGAATGGTTAGTGGTTTTCAGCGAGTAGGATGCCTTTAGATTTAAAAATGATGAAAAAGGGTGTCGCCCAGATCTCGCTTATCAGGATGAATGGAGATCTCGCATTTGGTATGTGTTGTACAGGAGCGGTCTGCCACACAATTACATGTAAATCTCAAAATTTATGTCTGAGGCTTTACATTGCCTTTGAGAGTGACATTCAATTTTTAACAAAATGCTGCTAATTTTAGGTGTACGTGTATTTAAAGTTAAACGACACAGAAGTTAACTTTGATGAC
Source organism: Aplectana chamaeleonis (assembly GCA_029168955.1). NCBI lineage: Eukaryota > Metazoa > Nematoda > Chromadorea > Rhabditida > Cosmocercidae > Aplectana > Aplectana chamaeleonis. The sequence goes on along the minus strand of JAPDOI010000836.1, from coordinate 163,305 downwards.
CTCGACAAGCAACGCCGTGAAGACGAACGGAAGCGACGTAATGATCTTCTGATGAAAGCGTTGAGTGCATTCTGAATAATTGCACAATCGTTGCGTCGTCATGCATATACCTGATCTCGTGTTTGCCACCGGTTTTTTTTTGTTTCTTCATTCCAAGTACTATTATTAGCAAGATTTTCCGCTGCTTATTTTTCATTGTATGCATTATATGTATGTCAAACATTTGCATGTCTTTATTAAAGCAGGGTTATTGCGCTTACCCAATGCAGACTTTCCTACAATTAGATGGATAGTGATTTGGGGTACGTACGGGATAATCCTACAGGATTAGTATATCGTTTGAGTGTTGAATGTGGTCTGCAAGCGTCTTGAAGTAATATTTAATTGCCTTATTCAGCTTTGTATCGATACTGGTATGAAAATAGGTCAATAAATTATTTGCATTTGTGGCTTCTTCTACTATCAATCAAAACTGGATTGTGTTAAATATGGTAAAGGCAGTATTTTTTCCGCATACTCGGACAGTCTGGGCTTAGTACGTCGGCACAATACCGTTAGTACGCCGGCACAAAGGGATCGGCAGCACCTGTGCTGTAGCTGCTGGTAACAGCAGGATATGCTGGCAACGACCAGGAGCTCCTGCTGCTCGTGCTGGCGTACTAACGCTTTGTTTATCGTGGCACGTGTGCTATTGCCAGCCCCTCTCTCCTAGTGTCTGCTGCCACTCCCTCCATTCATTTGTCTGATACGAATGAACATTGCAGCATCCTTTTTTACGACGGCGGCGGATATATAAGGCGGCCAGTCTCGCTGAGGGGGCAGTGGGCCGTTAGAGGCGAGTCTTAAGAGGTGACCTTGTGTTACTTATCGGACGCTAATTTTGACCGCTGAGGGGATCATCCCCATGGCCCATCGCGAGGGAAGCCTCCTCGTTGTGGACCGTGGCGAGGATGGCCTCCTTGCTGCTGGCCGTGACAAAGATCAAACCCAACACCGGTAATTAGGGTGACGGTCCAAAATCTGTCGACAATGAGCGTTAGTACGCCAGCATACGTTGGCAGGATATGCTGTCGCAACCAGCAGCTCCTGCACACAACGAGCGTTAGTACGCCTTGTTTGCCCTGGCGTACTAACGTTAATGTGCCGACGTACTAAGCCCCGACTGTCTGAGTAGCGTGGTGGACTCAAGATCAGATCAATCACGCACGTGCTCGTGATCACCGATTCCTATTACTCGGAAAAAAACTCAGTTCAGTCGCACAAAAGCTGTATTGCCAGTCTTTGCAGTCTAATAATGCTGTGCCAACTTTTCACTTTTCAGTGTTGAAGCGCTTTTCAGTGTTTTCACAGCGGAGATTCCGATCGCTCCTCAGTGCAAAGATTCAAAAACGAAATCGAACGCAAATGAAAACAAACTTTAAAAGTTAATTTTAGATTGAAGGGATACTCGGGTGCTGCAGTAAACGACGGGCAAATCAGTGGCAGTCGCACCTGATCTCTCAGGGTACCATAACGCGCACGTTTTTTTTTCAACTAAAACGGAGTTTTTTTGAGCATTTGAAGCAGAAATCGTCCCATTGCGTAAACTGGCTGAAATGCTGCCGTTCCAACCAGAACAATGTAATGACTTGTGTAGATAACGATTTTAAGGACACAGTCCAACCTCTGAATTGGCGTGCGCGCAAAGCGAGCCCTAGGATTTATCTTTGATATCTTCTCGCGCGGATGCCCTACAGTGAGATCACCTATTCGTACTCTTACCAGAGGTGTAAGCTGTACATCATTCGATGCGCTGCAAGAACTTAACGTCGGCATGGATCGCGAAGAGACTTCGCGTTCACTGTTGAAAGTTGGCGCAAACTCGGTGCCATGTGCTATAACATAGGTGCACCGAGTTGGCGCCAACATTCAACAATGCACGCGAAGTCTCTTCCGGATCCATGCCGATGTTACATATGTGTGACATCAGTAGAAGTGTGCAGGACATCATGGGACGTGTGCAGGACCCCAGTATAGGTGTGCAGGACATCATGCGACGTGTGCAGGACCCCAGTAGGGGTGTGCAGGACATCATGGGACGTGTGCAGGATTCAGTTTTATGTCCAGGACACAATATGCGAGTTATGCCACCGAATCAGATGTATGGGCCGGCGCAGACGAGCCACATCAGTAAGAACCGGTGAAGTTTGGCTAGGGCGACTTATCCAGTACAATTGTGTCATTCTGAAACTCATTCCAATATTTTCTCGACTTTTACATTGAAAAAGTATATACCTTGTTTCCTATCTCTAGGAATCGGCGATGCAGCCATTATCTCGCTCTCTTAGATAAGGAGTGGTTGTTTCTCCATTTATATCCCCATGCTTTCTCAAAAACAGCAGCTTGACTTTTATAACGAAGCTATCATAACAGCATCGCGGCTCGGCACTATCCTGGACGGGGGGGGGGGGTGGCAGGATTCAAGACAGAAACGCAGTGAACCACCGATCGGCAACAGTGATGAGCGGAATAAAAATATGAAATTTCGGAAATCGGTTTTCGGGTTTCGGAACAAAAAAATTTTTCTCGGGTTTCGGAAATCGGGAGCGAAACGCCTGAAAATGCGCGGAAATGCGGTTTTCGGAACGCGAAACGCGGAGAAATTCGGAAATCATCGAGTGTTTTCTTACGTCCCAGACGACCCGATATTTTCGCATTCCGCGGCGTTTTCTGCGGGTTTCGGAATGCGGAACGCGGAATGCCAAAAATGCGCGAAACTGCGGGTTTCGGAACGCGGAACTCCGCTCATCCCTGATCGGCAACTCTACCAATCAAAGGATTTCTTTAGATTTTTAACAACAACAATGATTGATAGCGGTATCGAGCATCTTTTATCAGGTTTTTGTTCATTTCTATGAAGAAATCTTATGTGGCCCCCGTCTAGGATAGAGCCCGCAGCTCCCCCTTCAGAGATTGAAGATATTGTAGAAGGGAAACACTTGGGAAAAGTTGTGAAATTCCTAAAAGTTTGGTCTCCGCAGAATAAGGTTAAGGATTTGGCATTGCTCTAAATTGTTGTGGACTAGTTTCAATGGGTTTGATTTTCAAATTGATGTTCTAAATGTAGTAAAATTGTTGAATCGATTTGGATGTTGTTGGTATTGTAGATGCAGGCAACATAATCATTAAATGTAGTGGACTTGATGCAAATCTTCTGTCTTTGTGCCCTCGACGCTTTCGCAGTTCACCTTGTGTGAGAACGTTCTATTTGCTTGACTAATTGTGGTGCGCGCGAAGCGTGCACACGATTAGGTTTAAAACTGCACATGCGCAAACCTGCACACGCAAACTTTCTGAGAAGATTTGGGAGAATGGTTTTATTCTCACAGAAAAGAGCGTAAAAATTTGGGCTGAACACCCAAAAATGGTCTAAATTGGTTTGCTGATATTCGAGAAAAATTGAACAACCCGCCAAGTTATTACGTTAGTCTTCTTTTATTTCAGACGGCGTTCACGATCTTGTTGGTACTAGACTTGGGACCCAATCGAATAAATATTCGAATAATATTCGAATAATTCGAATATTCGAACATTCGAATATTCGATTCATTCGGGAATTCGAATTTTGAGGTTTATTCGAATATTCAATTTATTCGGAAAATTGACTTTTGGATTTATTCGAATATTCGATTTATTCGAAAATTTGAATTTTGGATTTATTCGAATATTTGATTTATTCGGAAATTTAGGTTTTGGATTTATTCGAATATTCGATTTATTCGGAACTTTGAATTTTGCATTTATTCGAATACTCGATTTATTCGGGAATTTAAATTTTGGATTTATTCGAATATTCGATTTATTCGTGAATCAAAATTTTGGGGTTTATTTGAACATTCGGCCGATTTCGGTGGCCCACACTCGAATTAGACCGGTGACAAGCGACTCATCCCTGCATCCATTTAAGATAAAAACTAAAATGCGTTCCAAATTAAGATTTCTGAAAAATTTGAAGGCATGAAAGCTTCTCTAGTCATTTGCACAAAAGTATTAATTTCGCCCACCCAAACAGTCCAATCCCCTGCCAAAAATCGGGTAGTACATCGACGGAGACGAGTTGCCCGCGACCGAATTAGGCATAAGCTATTTCGTTTACCCTTGAAATAGGAACTTCACAAAATGTAATTCTGCAAATGGGGTAATCCTCCTTATGTGTATGTTTTCTGCAATTCGTTCTTGTGCCCAAGATTCTCGCTCTCCCAGTGGGGTGCCGCATTTTTTCCCAGGCACCGCACGCGCTCCTAGTTGGGTCCCGTACACTTCACAGACGCTTGGCGCACTCATGTTTAGGTCTCGTGTACTTTCCCCGGCGTCCTGCGCACTCCCAACTGGGTACCGCTCATTTGCGGTCAGGTCAACACTCACCGGTCAACTCTTAGGCATTTTTTAATGTATTTGTTCTACAAATATCATTACCACGATTATCATTACATACTTACACACTACCTTAGACTTACACTATGGCTCACCATACCCCCCCCCCCCGCCCTCCGCCATTAGGCCCCCGTCATAGTCGGCCGAAGGCCGGGCTAGGCCGTCCTTTCCCATGCCTAGTGACCCGGCGCCATACCTCCCCTCCCTAGTGATCCAGCGCCGTCCTACCCCGTCCCTAGTGGCCCGATGTATGTTTATAGATTGGGCTGGCCCACTCGAGCCCCCGGCTTATTCCGGCCACAACGGGGGGAGGGGGTTTCCTACCTCAGTAAGCAGCCACCATCGGCCGGGACGGCCACGAGCGGGACAAGTGGTTTCAGTGGAGACAAATCGGGGGGAAATTTCGACCTGAGTAAGCAAAGCATTGAATACGTATCGACCGGGCTGGCTACAGCCTGTAGGCCGATTATGGCGAGGCCGTTATGGAAGCCTTTCTAAGTGCTTGGTCTTATGTCCGATCCCGCCCCACACCGGAAGTTGAGGGGTTTAACCCAGGGATGTGCGGAAACGTCAAAAAGTTGTCAGAAAACAGAAACAGAAGGCGCAAGCGGTCAGAAACAGAAATTTCCGGACACGAACGGTCCGACCGGTTCCATGTGACACATAACGCCTCGCGCTGTAGCCTGGGGGCAGAATTCACGAAGCGCTACCCACGTTTTAATCGTGGTTACCGTAACCACGGTTAAGCACATCGTCTGTGGATCGATTGGCCTCAAAACATGGCTAAACCGTGGTTATCGTTTCGTGAATTCCTGCCCTGGTCGGAAAAGATTTACTTGTCAAGGGATGGCGCAGTGATAAATGTTGTGTGGTCGCTTTTCCCCTCCCCATCTTGAGATCTAGCGCAGCACCCCAAACAAACATTTTGCCGAAAAATTCTCTAGTGGCCATCGATGCATTGATATCCCTTCAAAATCACAAAGTCACATCTGCCGCTACCACAGTGGCCTTTTTCTGCTTAAACGGGATCATTGAATCTGTAATTGTTCTGGTAATCTCCAAATAGTCTCCGTTTTGAAGGTAGTTCACGGAACAAGGTCTCCGAGCCCCTCAAAAAATCGGAAGTTCCGCTGTGGTCCTGATCTCGATTTTGAAATGTCGAATATTATTCGAATATCAAATAGGGTTCAAATATTCTAATAGTTGGCCGACTTTTCGAATGTATTCATTCATTTGGAATTTTTTTAGAGGCCTTATTCGAATGTATTCATTTATTCGGAGATTATCAAAAGGCATTATCCGAATGTATTCATTTATTCGGAAATTTTTACAACGCCTTATTCGAATGTATTAATTTATTCGGGATTTTTCAAAAGGCCATATTCGAATGTATTCATTTATTCGGGATTTTTCAAAGGCCTTATTCGAATGTATTCATTCAATCGGAAAATTCTTGAAAGGCCGTATTCGAATTATTCATTCATTCGTAAACTAGGGTCGAATGCCCATGTATAGTTGGTACACTCAAAATTGAGCTAGGAGGCTCAATTTTACACAAGAGGCTAAAAATACATGCAGGTTGCCCCTATTCCAATTTAAACTCGATAACTTTACTTTGAAGGGTACCTCAAAATCGTTGGTTTACATACTAAATTAGCCGTGGGGCGCGATATCTGCATTCAAATGCTACGGCTGTGAAGAGGAGGGTGTGTGGTGTTCTTGTTCTAAATGAAAATCATTTCGAATATCCGACTTTTCGACTATAGTCGGATATCAAACTTTTTCGAATATTCGACTTTTCGAAACTAGTCGGTTATCGCACTTTTTCGAATATTCGACTTTCCGACTATAGTCGGATATCGCACTTTTCCGATTATTCGACTTTTCGACTATAGTAGTCGGGTATCGCACCTTTTCGAATACTCGACTTTTCGAATAAAAAAGCGACTTTTTTATCCGACTATGAAAGACATTGAGGTGCAAGTAACTGTTTTTCACATGAAAACACGTCGATTTCTCACTCATCCACTCGCGGTCGTTCTGACAGCTCAAAACATCACTTTCCTAATCAAAATCAGACTGATATGGATGTCTGGTGGATTTTTAGGCGTGGCTTATATGTGTTTGCCAGAGGTTCCGTTTTAAAGGCATCGTTCGCGATGAAATTTGTTTTTGAGTTCTCACTATATTTAGGAAGCTTTAGTACCTTACACAACAGCCACATTCAAAAAACCGCTGAAAAGTTACTGAAAGCTGCTTTTCCGGACCCCTGTTTCTTCGTTTTCAGACCCCATTCAACCAAACGACGCATGAGAGTGGAAGAGTTGATCGCTACGAATCGCTGTGTTGGCCCGTGATCTCCCGATCAAATTCCGTTCATCTTTTTTTCAGCTGATTTTCAAGGGGGAAAAGGTTGTCCGATATGTGCTGAAAAGGCATTCATGACGTAATCATATGATATATTTCATGAACTTCCACGCATTTTTACTATATCACTTTTTAATCAATCCCTTTCGTTTCCCATTAGGTGAACGGACGTAACAGATGATCGACCCAAAGGCCAACCCCCAAACCCAGAAAGACGTTTTCAACTGGAGATAACTCCATTTTGGTTCGATTTTAAGACTACAGACTTCGTGAATGACCTTATCAAGGCCCACTTGAACTATTTAACACAAAAACAGGGATTCGATTTTCAGAGCGTACGGTGCCTTTAAGAGCTTATATCTGGCGGAGTTTCCGTAGCAATATGCTGCTTGCGTGATATATTCTCCAATTTTGACGGGTAAATGACAGTCCGCAATGATTACATTCGCCTGTCAATGGGAGCGGTACGATTTGCTTGGAAGAACATTGAGTTAATTCTATATTTAACCTGCTGATTTTTTCAAATTGATTATTACGGTAAAGTGCCTATTACATTTTTTTTTGCTACAAAAGATAACATATTCAGGGTTCTACTACCGTACAGACAAGTGCCTCTACAGTTTGGCAACAATGTAAAGACATAGAAGTTTTAAAAAAGTTGCTAAAAAATAATATAAAATACGGACATATTAGCCCCAGTTGGTGGAATTTTAGCTACGTCACCTTCACGAACTACGGAAATTCTCGCCGATAATGCGAGAAAAAGGTGGAAGATTCTCGCCTTGATCGATCCACCCTGTCCTGATCAGAACTATAGGGTGATCTCCGCTGCGACCGACCGCACTGCCGTTTCTTCCCACGGCCTGCAGCATCCCCGCGGTCAAAAGTACTCTTGGCGCAGTTTTGCAGAGAGCTGTTCGGGGTCACCCTCCACGATTAGCCACAGAGTATCGAGTAATCGATTCGTGAGATGACTGGACCAACCCTAAGGCCACTGGTATACCTCCCTGTCGCTGCAGCGACAGGTTTCGACAACTATCACTCATCGTGTCGGGACCAACACCGGCGCTGTGGCAGGGTCGATCGCGGGATCAGTTTGCGTGCGCTCGTCGCCGAAACAGGTTGCTGAGAGGTGTTATAGTTTTCAGTGACGAAACCCTGGTACACTCCATCGCCGCAGCGACACCCCGTCGCTGTGCCCCTGGACTCCACAGGTCCATCTATTGCAAACTGTTTTATGTGATTTTGGCATATCATGGACAGTCTGGTGACAACAAAAGACATTATAGTTTTGGTGGTTTGCCTGCAGTTTTTTTTTTAATTGGGCGTTTATGTGCTGTCATTATCCCATTCAACTACTCATAAAACGTTCTTTTTATTGATACATTTGTCTAGGCGGTCGAATGCACAAATTAGATCCCAAGCTGACGTATTTTGCTTCTTCTAGAACTACTTCTGCTGTGCGCGCCGCGACCGCGCGCGCTGGCATGGTGGTCTATAGCCACTGAATTACCGTAGTGTGAGAATAGGATTTAGTAAACCAGGTAAACATGGGACAAACCACCCACAACGCTAACTCCTGTTCCGATTCTCTCTTGATGCTGATTCAATACGGACCACCTGTTCAGATAACTGTTTTCTTTTCTGAGTCGACCAGCGTTCCGTCTCGCTATAGCAATATCTCAGAGAACACCCATGATGTTTACTCCTCTCCCATTTCGACCTTTGGTCTTTCAGATACCGTGCTTTCATGACACTGACTCTCCAGTACGTCTCCGTTCCTCGAATTCCATTCGGTTTTGGGGGACTGTCTTCGAGCGAGGCAGAACATGCAGCGAGTAGTGGGTCAGAGAGAGAAGAACAATAGCGTGGAGAGCGCGGAGAGCCGAGAAATTGAAGGGAGACCATCGCCAAAACCGAGTTCATATGAAACAAAGAAAGATTAAGAGTCAAATCTCACACTTTTAAAGCTACAGAGACGGCTTAGAAGTCAGAATTACGACAAAAATATACTGGTGATGCTCACGTCCAAGTTTCGCCGTTGATAGAGCATTCCTACTCTTCAGGTGGGCGAAATATGCCATAACTATGTCAAGATGTAACATTTTTCTAAACATGATATTTTTGAAATCAGGACGACGAGAGGAAGCGAACGGTGTTTCCAGATTCGTCAAATAACCTTTTCCAAAGGTTTTGACTTCTTTTAGGGAAAATAGGCCATAACTATGTGAAGACTTGAGTTTTTCTCAAGTTCGGACATATAATCGCAATCTCCTCATCGAGAGGAATCGAATGATTTTTTCAGGTTCTCAAAAAGTCCACTCCGAACGAAAACGGCGTTTTCGACGCGCTTTGGGACAGAACTTATGGCCGGTATTGTAGAGCTGTGTGGGATGTCACGTTCGATTCGGATCACCGTCCTGTTCTGTTGAACTTCACTGCGAGGTATTCACATCAGAGTACGGACGAAGAAGAAACTTTGCGACGCGGATTCTTTTGTCCAGGCCGCTTCGAAAGAGGCACTCCCGGTTGTACAGCCTAAGAAGAAGTTCGCCTACGTCTCAGAGGAAACGACGTCCACTCACAACAAGGTATGTGCTCTCCAAACTGCAGGAAACTTCGTGGAGGAGAAGCGTTTGAAGAGGAAGTTGCGTCGGCAGCTCCAAAGTGACCGCGAACGAGAGTGAACTTGTAGAGCTGTGGAGTTCGAGAAGGCTTGGGAGGAGAAGAATCCGAGGAAAGCCTACACTTTGCTGCGACAGTATAGCGGGAAGATGAAGAGATGTTCTCCTGTCTTGAACACTACCAATGGAGTTGCAGTTGGTGATGCTACGCTGCCAATATGGAAGGATCACTTCAGTTTATTACTGAATCGTCCAGCGCCATCAGTACCTGAGCTCCCGCATGTTCAGAGAGCACATTACGATGTCAGTGAGGAACCGCCGACTGAATCTGAGGTTTTGGATTGTGTCCGGAAAATGAAGAGTGGAAAGGCAGGTGGTGATGACAACATCACTGCTGAAATGCTGAAAGCTTTTCCTCCGTCTGGGATTCGTGAAACGACCAACACCATCCGTGCCATATGGATGAGCGAAAGGATACCCGACTCGTGGAGACATGCGATCATCGTACCTCTTCACAAGAAGCTATCCGTCACGGATCCTAAGAACTACACAGGAATCTCTCTACTTATTATGCTATGTTGTTTAAGACATACGTCAGATATGAAAAGACAAATAAAAAAAACATTAAGAATTCGCATAAACCGCAGTGCTATTCGGAAAGAATCTTGGTTCTTGCATAACGCTTGAACTGCTGGAAAAGTTGAGGAATCGGCTGTAGCCCGTGCCCTAAGGACACATATACCGAACCCGCTCGACAAGTGAAGCTGAAGCCTCTAAGATCCAATCTTGGTTTTCTATAAGAAATTTTCACTGAATCACCCCGAGTCCGCGAAGGTGACAAAGTGTAAAATTGCGAAACATCAACTTTCATGATTCTTGATATCATCTTGAACACCATACACACAACCCTCACTTTCCGGCGTGATTCCAAACTACTCAGTTTCAATGAGTTGTTTCTTACTTTCGCTTGGGATATCCTCGAATATGTAAAGCCATACGTACGGATGAACAGTTTTCTCGTATAATTGTTTTGAACTTTCTCAATCAAGGCAATGTCCCTCTTCTTATACGGACAGAACACTGTTGTTCCAGTTTCGACAATCGGCCTGACATACGTTTTGTATGCCTTCAACAGAATATCCATATCTTTTGTGCAAAGACTTTTGAAAATTTGGAACGTTCGCGCTTGCGCCTTTCTACTTATTCTTTTCAAGTGATCAGAGAAGTCTAACTTGTCATCATAATGGAATTCAAGATCTCTGACATTGTAGACTCTGGAAATACTTTGATCACCGATCATGTATTCAGACGTAACGTCGGAAAATCCCAGCCGTATGAAAACTTTTTTATTCGGGGCAAGAGGAAGTTCCCGTGAACGGGACCATGAGACAACTCCATCAATTGCTGGCTGCAAGATAATTTGATCAGTAGAATCAGTGATTTCGCGGTAGACTTTAATGTCGTCAGCAAACTGTTTCACGATTACACCCTCACCCACTACTTGTGGTAGATCCGAGGTATAATTGATAAACAGTAGAGGCGATAGTACACCACCTTGCGGCACGCCACTTCTGACATTACTACAAGACGAAAATTCTGATCCCCTTTCACTTGGAATGTTCTATTAGTGAGAATTTCTTCAAGCCATTTGCAAATCACTGGATGTATCTTCAGTTGAGCTAGCTTATACATTAGCTTGCTATGGCTCACCTTATCAAACGCTTTTGAAAAGTCGAAATATACCAAATCACTAGTCCGCTTGACGTCGAGACTTCCCTTCCAGTCGTTTAAACACTCAAGCATGCTTGTTTCTATCGACCTACCGGACACAAATCCATGCTGGCAGTTAGGAATCAACATGTTACTCCGTAGGTATTCAAACCAATGAGTCTTGATGACTTTTTCAAATGCCCTGCATAGGAAAGATGTAATGCTGACTGGATGGTAGTTTGCCACGTCACTTGCAGGGTTTTCTAGAACAATGGTGTGATGAAAGAATGCTTCCATCGCGACGGGATCTCAGAAGACATGAGAGATAGGTTGTGGATATAGCATAAAGGGCTGACTATAACGTGAGCTATGCCTCTCAAAAAACTTGCAAGAATTAAATCCGGTGTCAGAGAAGAAGAATTTGGCCACTTTCTTATAATATCGAAAAGAGCGGATTCTTCGAACCACGAAAATGTGTTCATTGTCTCAGCAACTATTGGATTGAAATTTCGTGTACATCCGTTGTCATCAAGAAAAACTTCGCAAAACTTGTCGGCCAGAACTTCAGCTTTGTCTCCGTCAAAAGTTGCCACATAGTCATCCTTTTTGATAGTGGCAATCCAACTATTTTCCCTCAGTTTTCTGTTCAAAAGTTTGTAAAAATCGTTTTTGTGACCTGAATTGTTTATCTTCTTCTCAATGTTGCTGTTATACTTCTCTATGGCGTTTTGAAATTTTTTCGCATATTGATGAAATTTGTCCCAGTCATACTCACTTTGAGAATTCTTAGCCAGTCGAAATAGACATGATCTGTGGTCAGACATATTTTTTAGATAAGTTGGTAAATTGGCGTGTGTCGCAGATACTCGACGCCATGGAACGTACATTTCTATCACGTGCATGAGTATGCTTAGGAACATTTCATATTTGCCGTCCACCCCTTCCATAGTCAAGCAATTCTCTCCAAGCAACATTCGACAGGTAAGCACATGCACGGTCGTAATCACACCCACCAAATTGGCGGTAATAAGTGTAATTTGGCTAAACATATGTGCAACAAATGCGGAACGCTACGCTATAGTGATCACTTGAACCTATAGGGGCCCTACACGTATCTTATCCATTAGCGTTTTCTCATTGGTAAGTCAAAAATATCAAGAATATTTCTCCCTTTGGTGGGCTCTCTGATGTATTGCTGTAGATTGTGAGCAGTAGTCATCTCCACGAAGGCGGTTTTGTCTGGCGAAAGAGGTTTATCTAAGTCAGTCCAGTCGATTCCCGGGTAGTTGAAATCACCTACGACTATTAACAGATGCTCACATACGAGCAAATCACGTATTGCTTTTGTCAGTTGACCATTGCATTCAGACCTGCAAGAAGGGGTCCGATAAACAATAATAACTCTAATTTTATAATTTTCAAGAATCATGTCAGCTGATAAAATTTCATATGAGTCCGGAACAGATTCAGCAAAAACTTCCAAGAAACCAATTCTCTCCTTCAGTAGGATAATAACTCATCCTCCCACTTTTCGACTTCTTTCACACCGCACGACCTGATAATCATTGCAAAGGTGACATAGTAGAGAAGGGATATTATGTTGCGAATGCAACCAGCTTTCAGTGAAAATATAAATATCAAAGCTCTTATCAAGCACGAGATCGATGTACAGCGCATTTTTAGGATTAGACCGTGCGTTTGCGTGAAAACAAGTCAAGAATCTCTCCGCGAACCCACTGCGGTTTACTAGTTTAACGAACTCTGTTGAGTTTGATCTACGTGAGATGGAGCTGAGTGAGAAACAATAGCATCACAAGCTACAGTACTATTTGCATGACCTCTACGATTCTGACGTTCCCCTCCTCTACGATTTCTCTCCTCCCAAGTGAGCGACTGGCGTATGTACACACCCTTGTGAAAGAAAAATCGCATGCGAGGAGCCCGTCTGAGTGTTTCTTTCTGAAAGCGGGACGTAGGTAGAACTACTTTCAGAAGCCTAGGATTGGATTGTCCCATACGATACAAATTATTGGGGAAGCATTCAACACCGAGATAATTGAGGATAGTATTCGTACAGCTGACATCATGAACCAATCTATCAAGTGAACTGCTGGCATTACTCTCTGGGACCCCGGATATTACGACGGAGCGTTTGAGATCGGGATCACTCTCAAGAGCAGGAGAAGAAACAGGACAATTAACACTTTCCGGCAACACTCGAGAACCAGAACCGTTGTTCAATAACAGACTATCAATTCTCTTTTTCAATAAACAATTTTCCTCCCTCAATTTCCTATTCTCCTCAAGAATGGCGTTGTTCGTTCTGGTGACCTCTGCCATCTCACGCTTCATCTCCAACAGGAGTTCCACAATCAATTTCACGTAGACGGGTACAGTCTCGTCCACAACCATATCGTTCAGTCTACCCATGAGTCCATCTTGACACTGACGAGTTGTCTCCTGACGACCACTCATAACTGGAACAGGTGACGACCGGCAAAACGTGGTTGTGTAGCAGGAGTCAGCGTGTTTTAACAAACCAGTGGCACAAAGATTTCAGTACCACTGGATGTTGACCCACGCAACACAACTCAAACGAAATCACCGTTGATAGTGACGATCACTTCGAAGAATACCAATTCAACTCCTCTGACATTCGCTTGGGAGTCGCCTCGTAGGGCGGGGCCGGTTTCGCTCACCTTTTTCGGCTGCTCTACAGGCTATAAAACGGCGAAATTCACTCGGTTCCTACGCGTGCTGGTGGGGAGCGGAGGTTAGAGACAGCGAGATAGGGCAGACGGAAGCCGAGGCGTCGCGCGCACCGCTCGCGCCTCGAATGATGTGAATTACGACGTTTTATAGAGGGTACATTTTCCTCACGTCGCGCCGAAGGCATCGCTGAAAAAAGTGCGAAAAAAGTGGTGAAAATGTGAGGCGACTTTCAGGAAAAAGTTTCGCCAGCTCCCTCCTTCTTTTCCAACGCCACTCCCGATGAAAAACGATCGATATGGCTCATAGCTTATTCTTCCATCACCAGCCGTCAACCAGTTCCTCTTTCTCTATTCTAATTTCTCTTTTTCTGATTTTCGTTCTCTTTTCTCTTCTGGTTATCGTCTGAAAATTTTCGTTATAACTGTGGTTGATATGTGGGTGTTATAGTTGTACAATCTAAGAAAAAAAACAATGTCGAACAAACGAATTTTGAAAAATTTTCGTTCGAAACATTTTCGAACGAACGAAAAATGAAAAAAACTCGTTCGAAAAACAATCGATCGAATAAAATTCGAAAAAAATCGTTCAACGAAATTTTGAACGAACGAAAAGTGAAAAAATTGTTAGGAAAAATTTCGGTCGAAGGAACGAATTTGGAAACTAATGGAAATTTGGATTTTCTCGAGACTCGTTCGAAATTTCGGACTTTTTTTTTCAAATTTCATTCGAAGTTTAGGATTCATTTCAAAACTCCTTCGAAGTTTTGGATTTTTTCGGAGCGAGGCTCAGCGCCTTATTTAAAACGCTCAGTCAGAAGATGAATATTCCACACGTGTTCGATATGTACTCAAGTCTTGAGCATGTATAGTCTTTCTCCTTTATTTCAAGCAACTCGAAATTACGCTTTTTGGGCCTATCATGTCGAAGCCTCCTCATCAGTGTTATATTTTCACATGAACGATCGTTCCACTGCTTGCTCCGTTTGGACTCATGTGAGCGAGAAAAACTTCGTATTTCCCGCTCTCACTCTGAGAAAAATTGCCGCTGCGGCTCCGCGATAGTGCCGCTTCGGCGCCTCGGTATCGCGGAGCCGCGGTGGCACTACCGCTGAGTCGCGGCGGAACTACCGCGGAGCCGTAGCGGCGATGCGGCAGCCACTTCGGCTCCGCGATAGTGCCGCAGCGGCCCCGGGAGAGTATCTGATATGAAGTTATTCAAGAATTATAATACAACTAGGGGGCCTAAGGACAAAAATACGCACATGCTGTCGTAACGTCCTCTGTCTCATAGGGACAGAGGTTACCGCCGATTTTGCGCCCAAGGGAATACGAAATGTACCTCAAACTTGGGTCATTGAACTGGCGACACTTTCGTATTATCGCATTGGACAGTATATCGTACTCTACGCGGGTTCGCTGCTACATTCTCGCGGAGCTGGCGCGGTTCTAACGCGGAGCCGCTGCGGTACTGTCGCGGCAATGTCGAGGCTCAAGACACGGCAAAAGATGTGCCTGATTACGGAGCAGCTGGGAACTAACGCAGAACTATCGCGGCACAGTCGAAGGTTGCGGTTCTTTCCCGGCACTGACGCGGCAAATGCTCTCAGAGCAGGCCTAACTTATTCGAGCAGGCGAGTTGTTCGCTCACGCCCACGACAACTCGGTCCGAGGAATAACGAAACAGCGTAACCTAGCGTTCGAGAACGTTCTTGTCCTCTATAGTGGAGAAAAATTTTGAAAGGGCCCATGAGCAACCTTCAACTGTAGAGGAAAGTCAGTATGAACACACTGTAAAATCGAATTTATATCTCACACTGAGATCGTTTTTGGAGTTTTTTTTTGCATTTGTAGACCTCTTCACTGTAATTTTTAAAGGTTTTTCTGCATGTGGAGTTGATGTCGTATCTGTTTTCCATGTTGTTTGACGGCCGCATCTAAATTCTATGAAAAAGTGGCAGATGACTGGTGAGAATTGGTGACGGATTCCCCTCTTCGACTCCTTCCAACCTCATAACCTTAAGTTTTTGACGCTCCAAAGTTTACCGGTGTGGTCAACCTGGGTCATTGATGAGATTTAGCCTCAAGAATGGAAACTGTTTCCCAGCGCGAGCGATGTCTTCAGAGGAAAGCATGGAAGAGCCGAGAGTTTCGCCTAGTGAGTAAGTTAGCAGCCTCGTTTTTTGTTAAATTTTGGTGCGCATATGTTGTTTTTATGTTTTTGCATTCCAATTTCTTTGTTTTGGCTGTTATATCTCAGCATCATGAAATTCTACCGGCCTACAGCGTAGTCCGATTGCCCCCCACATGCGGAAATTTCGAAAAAAAGATGGGATGTGCGGAATTTCTCAAAAAAAGTTGTACCGGGTTGCAATTACATAGGATATCCGGTTCTAGTTGTTAGTTTTCCTTATTATAGTTGCATAATCCCAAACGGTTTTCTCTACACCGGTTTTTTGGCTATGAAATTCTCATACTGACGGTGTGAATGTCTTTGCATCTAGTTCCTTTTCTGTTAATATTATGGTTATTCAAGGAGTTGTTATCTCTTTTGTTTTTAGCGAATTAGCTGTTATCCGCCATAATCCTGCACCCCATAGCTGTGTGACTTCTTTCCCTGTTTTGATCTTGAATGTGGTCATTTTTGCTCCAAAGGGGTTGTATCCTCTGTTTCCGAGTGAAATTTATTTCCTTTCATCGCGTGCGTCTGCGCGCGTAGGCTGCGTCTCCGTTTCCCCACACTTTCTCGTTGTCTCTACCCTCGCTCCGCACAAGCGCGCGAGGGAACAGAGTAAATTTGGCTCGGAACCAGAGGGTAAGAATCTACTATTCTCCTATCATTTCGTTTGAGATAAAGAATTTTTATAGTTTTAAGGCTGTTTTTATATCACTTGTTGCTCTCGTAGCGACTTCCTCGCTGCTGTACTAATTCCAGTAATGGTTTTGATCAATAAACATTGATCTACAATGAATTGTGGTGCGCGCGAAGCGCGCACCTGATTTGGTAAAGGATTGCTTCTGCGCAAACCCCTCGTTACACAATCTCGGTTTGGAAGATAGTTTCGAACTTGGCATTTTCACAAAATGTAGAGCAGTAAAGGTTCTTAACACTGCCCAAATTTCAGAAAAATCCGCTCTGTGGTTCTCGAGATATGGAAAATTTTAAGAATTTTGAAATGTGTGTGTGTGTGTGTGTGTGTGTGTGTGTGTGTGTGTGTGTGTGTGTGTGTGTGTGTGTGTGTGTGTGTGTGTGTGTGTGTGTGTGTGTGTGTGTGTGTGTGTGTGTGTGTGTGTGTGTGTGTGTGTGTCAGTCCGGTGAAACTTTTGAATGATAAGAAACATGGTTGGCCAATTGAGAGAAATGGAGTGGTATAGTGATAAGAGTGAATTGATTGGAAGCGTTAGGGTAGGTCTGCGTCTCGTCCATCAGGAACCGTATGCAAACCGTTTATTGCGGGACGCATCTAGAAGTGCGCAAAGCTTCGGGAACGTGTGCGGAACCCAGCTATAAGTGCTCCAAGCGCCGGGGGACGTGTGCAGGACCCAAGTAGAGATGCGCCAAGCGCCGGGGAACGTGTGCGAGACCCAACTAGAAGTGCGCCAAACGCCGAAGAACGCGTGCAGGACACATCTAGAAGTGCGCCAAGCGCCGGGGAACGTGTGCAGGACCCAAGTAGAAGTGCGCCAAGCGCAGGGCAACGTATGCGGGACCCAACTAGAACTGTGCTGAGCGCCGGGAAACGTGTGCGGGACCCAACTAGAAGTGCGCCGAGCGCCGGGGAGTGTATGCGGGACGCATCTAGAAGTGCGCCAAGTGCCGGGAGGGTGTGCGGGACTTAAATTTATGTGCGCCAAGCGACGGGAAACGTGCACGGGACCCAAACAGAAGTGCGCCAAGTGCCGGAGAACGTGTGCGGGACCCATCTAGAAGTGCGCTAAGCGCCTGGAAGGTGGGCGGGACCCGAATTTAAGTGCGCCAAACGCTGGGGAACGTGTGCAGAACCCAAGTAGAAGTGAGCCAAGCGCCGGGGAACGTGTGCGGGACCCAAACAGAAGTGCGCCAAGCGCCGGGGAACGTGTGCAGGACCCAAGTAGAAGTGCGCCAAGCGCTGGGCAACGTATGCGGGACCCAACTAGAACTGTGCCGAGCGCCGGGAAACGTGTGCGGGACCCAACTAGAAGTGCGCCGAGCGCCAAGAACATGTACGGAACCCAGCTATAAGTGCGCCAAGCGCCGGGGACGTGTGCAGAACCCAAGTAGAAGTGCACCAAGCGCCGGGGAACGTGTGCAGGACCCTAGTAGAAAAACGGCAAGCGCTGGGCAACGTATGCGGGACCCAAATTTAAGTGCGCCAAGCGCCGGGGAACGTGTGCAGAACCCAAGTAGAAGTGCACCAAGCGCCGGGGAACGTGTGCAGGACCCTAGTAGAAAAACGGCAAGCGCTGGGCAACGTATGCGGGACCCAAATTTAAGTGCGCCAAGCGCCGGGGAACGTGTGCAGTACCCAAACAGAAGTGCGCCAAGTGCCGGAGAACGTGTGCGGGACCCATCTAGAAGTGCGCTAAGCGCCTGGAAGGTGGGCGGGACCCAAATTTAAGTGCGCCAAGCGGCGGGAGCGTGTGCAGAACCCAAGTAGAAGTGCGCCAAGCGCCGGGCAACGTATGCAGGACCCATCTAGAACTGTGCTGAGCGCCGGGGAACGTGTTCGGGACCCAACTAGAAGTGCGCCGAGCGCCAGGAACGTGTTCGGGACCACACTAGAAGAGCGCCAAGAGCCGGAGAACGTGTGCGGAACCTATCTAGAAGTGCGCCAAGGCCGGAGAACGTGTGCAGTACCCAAGTAGAGGTGCGCCAAGCGCCGGGGAACGTGTGCAGAACCCAAGTAGAAGTGGAATAATGTTATACAGCCCAACCCCCCCCCCCATTCGGTTCTCGTAAACAAAACTGATGATAACCAATTATTCACGCACCGTCCAACTCCAGGGGCTAGCAGGAGAGGCTCTCCATGGACTAGAATGTAGGAAAGCAGCACCACCGGTAGTCAAGATTTAACAGAATCGGAATAAAAACTTAGAAAATTTTAGAGCCTAATCGAATGAGCCGATTGGGGGGGGTGGGCTGGATAAGAGCACCCGTAGAAGTGCGCCAAGCGGCGGGGAACGTGTGCAGAACCCAAGTAGAAGTGCGCCAAGCGACGGGAAACGTGTGCGGGACCCAAACAGAAGTGCGCCAAGCGCCGGGGAACGTGTGCAGGACCCTAGTAGAAGTGCGCCAAGCGCTGGGCAACGTATGCGGGACCCAACTAGAACTGTGCCGAGCGCCGGGAAACGTGTGCGGGACCCAACTAGAAGTGCGCCGAGCGCCAGGAACATGTACGGAACCCAGCTATAAGTGCGCCAAGCGCTGGGCAACGTATGAAGGACCCTAACAGAAGTGCGCCAAGTGCCGGAGAACGTGTGCGGGACCCATCTAGAAGTGCGCTAAGCGCCTGGAAGGTGGGCGGGACCAAATTTAAGTGCGCCAAGCGCCGGGGAACGTGTGCAGAACCCAAGTAGAGGTGCGCCAAGCGCCGGGGAACGTGTGCAGGACCCAAGTGGAAGTGCGCAAAGCGCCGGGGAACGTGTTCGCGATTCAACTAAAAGTGTGCCAAGCGACGGGGAACGTGTTCGGGACCACACTAGTAGAGCGCCAAGCGCCGGGGAACGTGTGCAGAACCCAAGTAGAGGTGCGCCAAGCGCCGGGGAACGTGTGCAGTACCCAAGTAGAGGTGCGCCATGCGCCGGGCAACGTATGCGGGACCCATCTAGAACTGTGCTGAGCGCCGGGGAACGTGTTCGGGACCACACTAGTAGAGCGCCAAGAGCCGGAGAACGTGTGCGGAACCTATCTAGAAGTGCGCCGAGCGCCCGGAATATGTGCGGAACCCAGCTATAAGTGCGCCAAGGCTGGGGAACGTGTGCAGTACCCAAGTAGAGGTGCGCCAAGTGCCGGAGAACGTGTGCGGGACCCATCTAGAAGTGCGCTAAGCGCCTGGAAGGTGGGCGGGACCCAAATTTAAGTGCGCCAAGCGCCGGGGACCGTGTTCGCGACCCAACTAAAAGTGTGCCAAGAGACGGGGAACGTGTGCAGAACCCAAGTAGAAGTGCGCCGGGCGCCAGGAATATGTGCGGAACCCAGCTATAAGTGCGCCAAGCGCCGGGGAACGTGTGCAGTACCCAAGTAGAGGTGCACCAAGCGCCGGGGAACGTGTGCAGGACCCAAGTAGAGGTGCGCTAAGCGCCGGGGAACGTGTGCAGGACCCAAGTAGAAGTGCGGCAAGCGCTGGGCAACGTATGGGGGACCCAAACAGAAGTGCGCCAAGTGCCGGAGAACGTGTGCGGGACCCATCTTGAAGTGCGCTAAGCGCCTGGAAGGTGGGCGGGACCCAAATTTTAAGTGCGCCAAGCGCCGGGGAACGTGTGCAGAGCCCAAGTAGAAGTGCGGCAAGCGCTGGGCAACGTATGGGGGACCCAAACAGAAGTGTGCCAAGTGCCGGAGAACGTGTGCGGGACCCAACTAGAAGTGCGCCGGGCGCCAGGAATATGTGCGGAACCCAGCTATAAGTGCGCCAAGTGCCGGGGAACGTGTGCAGTACCCAAGTAGAGGTGCGCTAAGCGCCGGGGAACGTGTGCAGGACCCAAGTAGAAGTGCGGCAAACGCTGGGCAACGTATGGGGGACCCAAACAGAAGTGCGCCAAGTGCCGGAGAACGTGTGCGGGACCCATCTAGAAGAGCGCTAAGCACCTGGAAGGTGTGCGGGACCCGAATTTAAGTGCGCCAAGCGACGGGGAACGTGTGCAGAACCCAAGTAGAAGTGCGCCAAGCGCCGGGCAACGTATGCGGGACCCAACTAGAACTGTGCTGAACGCCGGGGGAACGTGTGCGGGACCCAACTAGAAGTGCGCCGAGCGCCAGGAATATGTGCGGAACCCAGCTATAAGTGCGCCAAGCGCCGGGGAGTGTGTTCAGTACCCAAGTAGAGGTGCGCCAAGCGCCGGAGAACGGGTGCAGGACCCAAGTAGAAGTGCGGCAAGCGCTGGGCAACGTATGCAGGACCCAAGCTAGAAGTGCGCCAAGCGACGGGAACATGTGCGGAACCCAGCTATAAGTGCGCCAAACGCCGGGGAACGTGTGCGGAACCCATCTAGAAGTGCGCTAAGCGCCTGGAAGGTGGGCGGGACCCAAATTTAAGTGCGCCAAGCGCCGGGGAACGTGTGCAGAACCCAAGTAGAGGTGCGCCAAGCGCCGGGGAACGTGTGCAGGACCCAAGTGGAAGTGCGCAAAGCGCCGGGGAACGTGTTCGCGATTCAACTAAAAGTGTGCCAAGCGACGGGGAACGTGTTCGGGACCACACTAGTAGAGCGCCAAGCGCCGGGGAACGTGTGCAGAACCCAAGTAGAGGTGCGCCAAGCGCCGGGGAACGTGTGCAGTACCCAAGTAGAGGTGCGCCATGCGCCGGGCAACGTATGCGGGACCCATCTAGAACTGTGCTGAGCGCCGGGGAACGTGTTCGGGATCACACTAGTAGAGCGCCAAGAGCCGGAGAACGTGTGCGGAACCTATCTAGAAGTGCGCCGAGCGCCCGGAATATGTGCGGAACCCAGCTATAAGTGCGCCAAGGCTGGGGAACGTGTGCAGTACCCAAGTAGAGGTGCGCCAAGCGCCGGGGAACGTGTGCAGAACCCAAGTAGAAGTGCGGCAAGCGCTGAGCAACGTATGGGGGACCCAAACAAAAGTGCGCCAAGTGCCGCAGAACGTGTGCGGGACCCAACTAGAACTGTGCTGAGCGCTGGGGAACGTGTGCAGGACCCAAGTAGAGGTGCGCCAAGCGCCGGGGAACGTGTGCGGGACCCAACTAGAAGTGCGCCGGGCGCCAGGAATATGTGCGGAACCCAGCTATAAGTGCGCCAAGCGCCGGGGAGTGTGTTCAGTACCCAAGTAGAGGTGCGCCAAGCGCCGGAGAACGTGTGCAGGACCCAAGTAGAAGTGCGGCAAGCGCTGGGCAACGTATGAAGGACCCTAACAGAAGTGCGCCAAGTGCCGGAGAACGTGTGCGGGACCCATCTAGAAGTGCGCTAAGCGCCTGGAAGGTGGGCGGGACCCAAATTTAAGTGCGCCAAGCGCCGGGGAACGTGTGCAGAACCCAAGTAGAGGTGCGCCAAGCGCCGGGGAACGTGTGCAGGACCCAAGTAGAAGTGCGCCAAGCGCCGGGGAACGTGTTCGCGATTCCAACTAAAAGTGTGCCAAGCGCCGGAGAACGTGTTCGGGACCACACTAGTAGAGCGCCAAGCGCCGGGGAACGTGTGCAGAACCCAAGTAGAGGTGCGCCAAGCGCCGGGGAACGTGTGCAGAACCCAAGTAGAGGTGCGCCAAGCGCCGGGGAACGTGTGCGGGACCCATCGAGAAGTGCGCTAAGCGCCGGGGAACGTGTTCGGGACCCAACTAGATGTGCGCCAAGCGCCAGGAACGTGTTCGGAACCACACTAGAAGAGCGCCAAGAGCCGGAGAACGTGTGCGGGACCCATCTAGAAGTGCGCCGAGCGCCAGAAATGTGTGCGGAACCCAGCTATAAGTGCGCCAATCGCCGGGGAACGTGTGCAGTACCCAAGTAGAGGTGCGCCAAGCGCCGGGCAACGTATGCGGGACCCATCTAGAACTGTGCTGAGCGCCGGGGAACGTGTTCGGGACCCAACTAGATGTGCGCCGAGCGCCAGGAACGTGTTCGGAACCACACTAGAAGAGCGCCAAGAGCCGGAGAACGTGTGCGGGACCCATCTAGAAGTGCGCCGAGCGCCAGAAATGTGTGCGGAACCCAGCTATAAGTGCGCCAATCGCCGGGGAACGTGTGCAGTACCCAAGTAGAGGTGCACCAAGCGCCAGGGAACGTGTGCAGGACCCAAGAAGAAGTGCGGCAAGCGCTGGGCAACGTATGAAGGACCCAAACAGAAGTGCGCCAAGTGCCGGAGAACGTGTGCGGGACCCATCTAGAAGTGCGCTAAGCGCCTGGAAGGTGGGCGGGACCCAAATTTAAGTGCGCCAAGCGCCGGGAGCGTGTGCAGAACCCAAGTAGAAGTGCGCCAAGCGCCGGGCAACGTATGCAGGACCCATCTAGAACTGTGCTGAGCGCCGGGGAACGTGTTCGGGACCCAACTAGAAGTGCGCCGAGTGCCAGGAACGTGTTCGGGACCACACTAGAAGAGCGCCAAGAGCCGTAGAACGTGTGCGGAACCTATCTAGAAGTGCGCCAAGGCCGGAGAACGTGTGCAGTACCCAAGTAGAGGTGCGCCAAGCGACGGGGAACGTGTGCAGAACCCAAGTAGAAGTGCGCCAAGCGCCGGGCAACGTATGCGGGACCCAACTAGAACTGTGCTGAGCGCCGGGGAACGTGTGCAGGACCCAAGTAGAGGTGCGCCGAGCGCCAGGAACATGTGCGGAACCCAGCTATAAGTGCGCCAAGCGCCGGGGAACGTGTGCAGTACCCAAGTAGAAGTGCGGCAAGCGCTGGGCAACGTATGAAGAACCCAAACAGAAGTGCGCCAAGTGCCGGAGAACGTGTGCGGGACCCAACTAGAACTGTGCTGAGCGCCGGGGAACGTGCGCGGTGCCCGACTGGAAGTGCGCCGAGCGCCAGGAACGTGTTCGGAACCACACTAGAAGAGCGCCAAGAGCCGGAGAACGTGTGCGGGACCTATCTAGAAGTGCGCTAAGCTCCTGGAAGGTGGGCGGGACCCAAATTTAAGTGCGCCAAGCGCCGGGAGCGTGTGCAGAACCCAAGTAGAAGTGCGCCAAGCGCCGGGCAACGTATGCAGGACCCATCTAGAACTGTGCTGAGCGCCGGGGAACGTGTTCGGGACCCAAACAGAAGTGCGCCAAGTGCCGGAGAACGTGTGCGGGACCCATCTAGAAGTGCGCTAAGCGCCTGGAAGGTGGGCGGGACCCAAATTTAAGTGCGCCAAGCGCCGGGGAACGTGTGCAGGACCCAAGTAGAAGTGCGGCAAGCGCTGGGCAACGTGTGCGGGACCCATCTAGAAGTGCGCTAAGCGCATGGAAGGTGGGCGGGACCCAAGTAGAAGTGCAGCAAGCGCTGGGCAACGTATGCGGGACCCACAGGTAGAAGGTGCGCCAAGCGCCGGCTGTAGAACGTGTGCAGGACCCAAGTAGGAGTGCGCCAAAGCGCCGGAGGCAACGTGTGCAGGACCCAAGTGGAAGTGCGCCAAGCGCCGGGCAACGTGTGCGGGACCCAAGTAGAGGTGCGCCAAGCGCCGGGGAACGTGTGCAGGACCCAACTAGAAGTGCGCCAAGAGCCGGAGAACGTGTGCAGGACCCAAGTAGAGGTGCGCCAAGCGCCGGGGAACGTGTGCAGGACCCAAGTAGAGGTGCGCCAAGCGCCGGGGAACGTGTGCAGGACCCAAGTAGAAGTGCGGCAAGCGCTGGGCAACGTATGCGGGACCCAAACAGAAGTGCGCCAAGTGCCGGAGAACGTGTGCGGGACCCATCTAGAAGTGCGCTAAGCGCCTGGAAGGTGGGCGGGACCCAAATTTAAGTGCGCCAAGCGCCGGGAGCGTGTGCAGAACCCAAGTAGAAGTGCGCCAAGCGCCGGGCAACGTATGCAGGACCCATCTAGAACTGTGCTGAGCGCCGGGGAACGTGTTCGGGACCCAACTAGAAGTGCGCCGAGTGCCAGGAACGTGTTCGGGACCACACTAGAAGAGCGCCAAGAGCCGTAGAACGTGTGCGGAACCTATCTAGAAGTGCGCCAAGGCCGGAGAACGGGTGCAGTACCCAAGTAGAGGTGCGCCAAGCGACGGGGAACGTGTGCAGAACCCAAGTAGAAGTGCGCCAAGCGCCGGGCAACGTATGCGGGACCCAACTAGAACTGTGCTGAGCGCCGGGGAACGTGTGCAGGACCCAAGTAGAGGTGCGCCGAGCGCCAGGAACATGTGCGGAACCCAGCTATAAGTGCGCCAAGCGCCGGGGAACGTGTGCAGTACCCAAGTAGAAGTGCGGCAAGCGCTGGGCAACGTATGAAGAACCCAAACAGAAGTGCGCCAAGTGCCGGAGAACGTGTGCGGGACCCAACTAGAACTGTGCTGAGCGCCGGGGAACGTGCGCGGTACCCAACTGGAAGTGCGCCGAGCGCCAGGAACGTGTGCGGAACCCAACTAGAAGTGCGCCAGAGCCGGAGAACGTGTGCGGGACCTATCTAGAAGTGCGCCGAGCGCCAGAAAACGTGTGCGGAACCCAGCTATAAGTGCGCCAATCGCCGGGGAACGTGTGCAGTACCCAAGTAGAGGTGCACCAAGCGCCGGGGAACGTGTGCAGGACCCAAGTAGAGGTGCGCCAAGCGCCGGGGAACGTGTGCGGGACCCAAGTAGAAGTGCGCCAAGCGCCGGGCAACGTGTGCGGGACCCAACTAGAAGTGCGCTAAGCGCCGGGAACGTGTGCGGGACCCAAGTAGAAGTGCGCCAAGCGCCGGGAGCGTGTGCAGAACCCAAGTAGAAGTGCGCCAAGCGCCGGGCAACGTGTGCAGGACCCAAGTAGAAGTGCGCCAAGCGCCGGGCAACGTGTGCGGGACCCAAACTAGAAGTGCGCCAAGCGCCGGGAACGTGTGCGGGACCCATCTAGAAGTGCGCCAAGCGCCTGGAACGTGTGCGGGACCCAAATAGAAGTGCGCCAAGCGCCGGGGAACGTGTGCAGGACCCAAGTAGAAGTGCGCCAAGCGCCGGGCAACGTATGCGGGACCCAGCTAGAACTGTGCCAAGCGCCGGGAAACGTGTGCGGGACCCAAGTAGAAGTGCGCCAAGCGCCGGGAAGTTGGGCGGGACCCAAGTCCCAAGTAGAAGGGCGCCAAGCGCCGGAGAACGTGTGCAGGACCCAACTAGAAGTGCGCCGAGCGTCAGGAACATGTGCGGAACCCAGCTATAAGTGCGCCAAGCGCCTGGGAACGTGTGCGGGACCCAAGTAGAAGTGCGCCAAGCGCCGGGGAACGTGTGCGGGACCCAAGTAGAAGTGCGCTGAGCGCCGGGCAACGTATGCAGGACCCAACTAGAAGTGCGCTGAGCGCCGGGAACGTGTGCGGGACCCAACTAGAAGTGCGACAAGCGCCGGGGAACGTGAGCGGGACCCAAGTGGAAGTGCGCCAAGCGCCGGCCAACGTATGCGGGACCCAACTAGAAGTGCGCCAAGCGCCGGAGAACGTGTGCGGGACCCAACTAGAACTGTGCTAAGCGCCGGGGAACGTGTGCGGGACCCAACTAGAAGTGCGACAAGCGCCGGGGAACGTGTGTAGAACCCAAGTAGAAGTGCGCCAAGAGCCTGGGAACGTGTGCAGAACCCAAGTAGAAGTGCGCCAAGCGCCGGGGAACGTGTGCAGGACCCAAGTAGAGGTGCGCCAAGCGCCGGGGAACGTGTGCAGGACCCAAGTAGAAGTGCGCCAAGCGCCGGGCAACGTATGCGGGACCCAACTAGAACTGTGCTGAGCGCCGGGGAACGTGTGCAGGACCCAAGTAGAGGTGCGCCAAGCGCCGGGCAACGTATGCGGGACCCAACTAGAACTGAGCTGAGCGCCGGGGAACGTGTGCAGTACCCAAGTAGAAGTGCGGCAAGCGCTGGGCAACGTATGAAGAACCCAAACAGAAGTGCGCCAAGTGCCGGAGAACGTGTGCGGGACCCATCTAGAAGTGCGCTAAGCGCCTGGAAGGTGGGCGGGACCCAAATTTAAGTGCGCCAAGCGCCGGGGAACGTGTGCAGTACCCAAGTAGAGGTGCGCCAAGCGCCGGGCAACGTATGCGGGACCCATCTAGAACTGTGCTGAGCGCCGGGGAACGTGTTCGGGACCCAACTAGATGTGCGCCGAGCGCCAGGAACGTGTTCGGAACCACACTAGAAGAGCGCCAAGAGCCGGAGAACGTGTGCGGGACCCATCTAGAAGTGCGCCGAGCGCCAGAAATGTGTGCGGAACCCAGCTATAAGTGCGCCAATCGCCGGGGAACGTGTGCAGTACCCAAGTAGAGGTGCACCAAGCGCCAGGGAACGTGTGCAGGACCCAAGAAGAAGTGCGGCAAGCGCTGGGCAACGTATGAAGGACCCAAACAGAAGTGCGCCAAGTGCCGGAGAACGTGTGCGGGACCCATCTAGAAGTGCGCTAAGCGCCTGGAAGGTGGGCGGGACCCAAATTTAAGTGCGCCAAGCGCCGGGAGCGTGTGCAGAACCCAAGTAGAAGTGCGCCAAGCGCCGGGCAACGTATGCAGGACCCATCTAGAACTGTGCTGAGCGCCGGGGAACGTGTTCGGGACCCAACTAGAAGTGCGCCGAGCGCCAGGAACGTGTTCGGGACCACACTAGAAGAGCGCCAAGAGCCGGAGAACGTGTGCGGAACCTATCTAGAAGTGCGCCAAGGCCGGAGAACGTGTGCAGTACCCAAGTAGAGGTGCGCCAAGCGCCGGGGAACGTGTGCAGAACCCAAGTAGAAGTGCGCCAAGCGCCGGGCAACGTATGCGGGACCCAACTAGAACTGTGCTGAGCGCCGGGGAACGTGTGCAGGACCCAAGTAGAGGTGCGCCGAGCGCCAGGAACATGTGCGGAACCCAGCTATAAGTGCGCCAAGCGCCGGGGAACGTGTGCAGTACCCAAGTAGAAGTGCGGCAAGCGCTGGGCAACGTATGAAGAACCCAAACAGAAGTGCGCCAAGTGCCGGAGAACGTGTGCGGGACCCAACTAGAACTGTGCTGAGCGCCGGGGAACGTGCGCGGTGCCCAACTGGAAGTGTGCCAAACCCCACAGAACGTGTGCGGGACCCAACCAAAAGTGCGCCAAGCGCCGGAGAACGTGTGCGGGACCCATCTAGAAGTGCGCCAAGCGACGGGAACGTGTGCAGAACCCAAGTAGAAGTGCGCCGGGCGCCGGGAATATGTGCAGGACCCAGCTATAAGTGCGCCAAGTGCCGGGGAACTTGTGCGGGACCCAAGTAGAGGTGCGCCAAGCGCCGGGGAACGTGTGCAGGACCCAAGTAGAAGTGCGCCAAGCGCTGGGCAACGTATGCGGGACCCAACTACAACTGTGCTGAGCGCCAGGAAACGTGTGCGGGACCCAATTAGGAGTGCGCCGGGCGCCAGGAATATGTGCGGAACCCAGCTATAAGTGCGCCAAGCGCCGGGAACGTGTGCAGGACCCAAGTAGAAGTGCGGCAAGCGCTGGGCAACGTATGAAGGACCCAAACAGGAGGGCGCCAAGTGCCGGAGAACGTGTGCGGGACCCATCTAGAAGTGCGCTAAGCGCCTGGAAGGTGGGCGGGACCCAAATTTAAGTGCGCCAAGCGCCGGGGGACGTGTGCTGGACCCAAGTGGAAGTGCGCCAAGCGCCGGGCAACGTATGCGGGACCCAACTAGAACTGTGCTGAACGCCGGGGAACGTGTGCAGGACCCGAGTAGAAGTGCGCCAAGCGCCAGAAACGTGTTCGGAACCACAGTAGAAGTGCGCCAAGTGCCGGAGAACGTGTGCGGGACCCATCTAGAAGTGCGCTAAGCGCCGGGAAACGTGTGCGGGACCCAACTAGAAGTGCGCCAAGCGCCGGGGAACGTGTGCAGGACCCAAGTAGAGGTGCGCCAAGCGCCGGGGAACGCGTGCAGGACCCAAGTATAAGTGCGGCAAGCGCTGGGCAACGTGTGCGGGACCCAACTAGGAGTGCGCCAAGAGCCGGAGAACGTGTTCGGGACCCAACTAGAAGTGCGCTGAGCGCCAGGAACGTGTTCGGAACCACACTAGAAGTGCGCCAAGAGCCGTAAAACGTGTGCGGGCCCCACCTAGAAGTGCGCCAAGCGCCGGGAAGGTGTGCAGGACCCAAGTAGAGGTGCGCCAAGCGCCGGGGAACGTGTGCAGGACCCAAGTAGAAGTGCGCCAAACGCCGGGCAACGTATGCGGGACCCAACTAGAACTGTGCTGAGCGCCGGGGAACGTATGCGGGACTAAAACAGAAGTGCGCCGAGCGCCAGGAACATGTGCGGAACCCAGCTATAAGTGCGCCAAGCGCTTGGGAACGTGTGCAGGACCCAAGTAGAAGTGCGCCAAACGCCGGAGAACGTGTGCGGGACCCATCTAGAAGTGCGCTAAGCGCCTGGAAGGTGGGCGAGACCCAAATTTAAGTGCGCCAAGCGACGGGAAACGTGTCCGGGACCCAAAAAGAAGTGCGCCAAGCGCCGGGCAACGTATGCAGGACCCATCTAGAACTGTGCTGAGCGCCGGGGAACGTGTTCGGGACCCAACTAGAAGTGCGCCGAGCGCCAGGAACGTGTTCGGGACCACACTAGAAGAGCGCCAAGAGCCGGAGAACGTGTGCGGAACCTATCTAGAAGTGCGCCAAGCGCCGGAGAACGTGTGCAGTACCCAAGTAGAGGTGCGCCAAGCGCCGGGGAACGTGTGCAGAACCCAAGTAGAAGTGGAATAATGTTATACAGCCCAACCCCCCCATTCGGTTCTCGTAAACAAAACTGATGATAACCAATTATTCACGCACCGTCCAACTCCAGGGGCTAGCAGGAGAGGCTCTCCATGGACTAGAATGTAGGGAAAGCAGCACCACCGGTAGTCAAGATTTAACAGAATCGGAATAAAAACTTAGAAAATTTTAGAGCCTAATCGAATGAGCCGATTGGGGGGTGGGCTGGATAAGAGCACCCGTAGAAGTGCGCCAAGCGCCGGGAACGTGTGCAGGACCCAGAGTAGAAGTGCGCCAAGCGCTGGGCAACGTATGCGGGACCCAAACAGAAGTGCGCCAAGCGCCGGAGAACGTGTGAGGGAGCCATCTAGAAGTGCGCCGAGCGCCAGGAGTATGTGCGGAACCCAGCTATAAGTGCGCCAAGCGCCGGGGAACGTGTGCAGTACCCAAGTAGAGGTGCGCTAAGCGCCGGGGAACATGTGCAGGACCCAAGTAGAAGTGCGGCAAGCGCTGAGCAACGTATGCGGGACCCAAACAGAAGGGCGCCAAGTGCCGGAGAACGTGTGCGGGACCCATCTAGAAGTGCGCTAGGCGCCTGGGTGGTGGGCGGGACCCAAATTTAAGTGCGCCAAGCGCCGGGGAACGTGTGCAGAACCCAAGTAGAAGTGCGCCAAGCGACGGGGAACGTATGCGGGACCCAACTAGAACTGTGCTGACCGCCGGGAAACGTGTGCGGGACCCAACTAGAAGTGCGCCGAGCGCCAGGAACATGTGCGGAACCCAGCTATAAGTGCGCCAAGCGCCGGGGAACGTGTGCAGGACCCAAGTAGAGGTGCGCCAAGCGCCGAAGAACGCGTGCAGGACCCAAGTAGAAGTGCGGCAAGCGCTGGGCAACGTATGCGGGACCCAAACAGAAGTGCGCCAAGTGCCGGAGAACGTGTGCGGGACCCATCTAGAAGTGCGCTAAGCGCCTGGAAGGTGGGCGGGACCCAAATTTAAGTGCGCCAAGCGCCGGGGAACGTGTGCAGAACCCAAGTAGAAGTGCGCCAAGCGCCGGGGAACGTGTGCAGGACCCAAGTAGAAGTGCGCCAAGCGCCGGGGAACGTGTGCAGAACCCAAGTAGAAGTGCGCCAAGCGCCGGGGAACGTGTTCGGGACCACACTAGAAGTGCGCCGAGCGCCGGGGAACGTGTGCAGAACCCAAGTAGAAGTGCGCAAAGCGACGGGAAACGTGTGCGGGACCCAAACAGAAGTGCGCCAAGCGCCGGGGAACGTGTGCGGGACCCGAGTAGAACTGTGCTGAGCGCCGGGGAACGTGTTCGGGACCACACTAGAAGTGCGCCAAGAGCCGGAGAACGTGTGCGGAACCTATCTAGAAGTGCGCCGAGCGCCAGGAATATGTGCGGAACCCAGCTATAAGTGCGCCAAGGCTGGGGAACGTGTGCAGTACCCAAGTAGAGGTGCGCCAAGCGCCGGGGAACGTGTGCAGAACCCAAGTAGAAGTGCGGCAAGCGCTGAGCAACGTATGGGGGACCCAAACAAAAGTGCGCCAAGTGCCGCAGAACGTGTGCGGGACCCAACTAGAACTGTGCTGAGCGCTGGGGAACGTGTGCAGGACCCAAGTAGAGGTGCGCCGAGCGCCAGGAACATGTGCGGAACCCCGCTATAAGTGCGCCAAGCGCCGGGGAACGTGTGCAGGACCCAAGTAGAGGTGCGCCAAGCGCCGGGGAACGTGTGCGGGACCCAAGTAGAAGTGCGGCAAGCGCTGAGCAACGTATGGGGGACCCAAACAGAAGTGCGCCAAGTGCCGGAGAACGTGTGCGGGACCCATCTAGAAGTGCGCTAAGCGCCTGGAAGGTGGGCGGGACCCAAATTCAAGTGCGCCAAGCGCCGGGGAACGTGTGCAGAACCCAAGTAGAAGTGCGCCAAGCGCCGGGCAACGTATGCGGGACCCAACTAGAACTGTGCTGAGCGCCAGGAAACGTGTGCGGGACCCAACTAGAAGTGCGCCGGGCGCCAGGAATATGTGCGGAACCCAGCTATAAGTGCGCCAAGCGCCGGGGAACGTGTGCAGTACCCAAGTAGAGGTGCGCCAAGCGCCGGGCAACGTATGCGGGACCCATCTAGAACTGTGCTGAGCGCCGGGGAACGTGTTCGGGACCCAACTAGATGTGCGCCGAGCGCCAGGAACGTGTTCGGAACCACACTAGAAGAGCGCCAAGAGCCGGAGAACGTGTGCGGGACCCATCTAGAAGTGCGCCGAGCGCCAGAAATGTGTGCGGAACCAAGCTATAAGTGCGCCAATCGCCGGGGAACGTGTGCAGGACCCAAGTAGAGGTGCGCCAAGCGCCGGGGAACGTGTGCAGGACCCAAGAAGAAGTGCGCCAAGCGCTGGGCAACGTATGCGGGACCCAAACAGAAGTGCGCCAAGTGCCGGAGAACGTGTGCGGGACCCATCTAGAAGTGCGCCGAGCGCCACGAACATGTGCGGAACCCAGCTATAAGTGCGCCAAGGGCCGGGGAACGTGTGCAGGACTCAAGTAGAGGTGTGCCGAGCGCAGGGCAACGTGTGCAGGACCCAAGAAGAAGTGCGGCAAGCGCTGGGCAACGTATGAAGGACCCAAACAGAAGTGCGCCAATCGCCGGGGAACGTGTGCAGTACCCAAGTAGAGGTGCACCAAGCGCCAGGGAACGTGTGCAGGACCCAACTAGAGCTGTACTGAGCGCCGGAGAACGTGTGCAGTACCCAAGTAGAGGTGCGCCAAGCGACGGGGAACGTGTGCAGAACCCAAGTAGAAGTGCGCCAAGCGCCGGGCAACGTATGCGGGACCCAACTAGAACTGTGCTGAGCGCCGGGAACGTGTGCAGGACCCAACTAGAAGTGCGCCGAGCGCCAGGAACATGTGCGGAACCCAGCTATAAGTGCGCCAAGCGCCGGGGAACGTGTGCAGTACCCAAGTAGAAGTGCGGCAAGCGCTGGGCAACGTATGAAGAACCCAAACAGAAGTGCGCCAAGTGCCGGAGAACGTGTGCGGGACCCAACTAGAACTGTGCTGAGCGCCGGGGAACGTGCGCGGTGCCCGACTGGAAGTGCGCCGAGCGCCAGGAACGTGTTCGGAACCACACTAGAAGAGCGCCAAGAGCCGGAGAACGTGTGCGGGACCTATCTAGAAGTGCGCCGAGCGCCAGAAATGTGTGCGGAACCCAGCTATAAGTGCGCCAATCGCCGGGGAACGTGTGCAGTACCCAAGTAGAGGTGCACCAAGCGCCAGGGAACGTGTGCAGGACCCAACTAGAGCTGTACTGAGCGCCGGGGAACGTGTGCAGGACCCAAGTAGAGGTGCGCCGAGCGCCGGGGAACGTGTGCAGAACCCAAGTAGAAGTGCGCCAAGCGCCGGGCAACGTATGCGGGACCCAACTAGAACTGTGCTGAGCGCCGGGGAACGTGTGCAGGACCCAAGTAGAGGTGCGCCGAGCGCCAGGAACATGTGCGGAACCTAGCTATAAGTGCGCCAAGCGCCGGGGAACGTGTGCAGGACCCAAGTAGAGGTGCGCCAAGCGCCGGAGAACGTATGCGGGAACCAACTAGAACTGTTCTGAGCGCCGGGGAACGTGCGCGGTGCCCAACTGGAAGTGTGCCAAACCCCACAGAACGTGTGCGGGACCCAACCAAAAGTGCGCCAAGCGCCGGGGAACGTGTTCGCGACCCAACTAAAAGTGTACCAAGCGCCAGGAACGTGTTCGGAACCACACTAGAAGAGCGCCAAGAGCCGGAGAACGTGTGCGGGAGCCATCTAGAAGTGCGCCGAGCGCCAGAAATGTGTGCGGAACCCAGCTATAAGTGCGCCAATCGCCGGGAAACGTGTGCAGTACCCAAGTAGAGGTGCACCAAGCGCCAGGGAACGTGTGCAAGACCCAAGTAGAAGTGCGGCAAGCGCTGGGCAACGTATGAAGAACCCAAACAGAAGTGCGCCAAGTGCCGGAGAACGTGTGCGGGACCCATCTAGAAGTGCGCTAAGCGCCTGGAAGGTGGGCGGGACCCAAATTTAAGTGCGCCAAGCGCCGGGAGCGTGTGCAGAACCCAAGTAGAAGTGCGCCAAGCGCCGGGCAACGTATGCAGGACCCATCTAGAACTGTGCTGAGCGCCGGGGAACGTGTTCGGGACCCAACTAGAAGTGCGCCGAGCGCCAGGAACGTGTTCGGGACCACACTAGAAGAGCGCCAAGAGCCGGAGAACGTGTGCGGAACCTATCTAGAAGTGCGCCAAGGCCGGAGAACGTGTGCAGTACCCAAGTAGAGGTGCGCCAAGCGCCGGGGAACGTGTGCAGAACCCAAGTAGAAGTGCGCCAAGCGCCGGGCAACGTATGCGGGACCCAACTAGAACTGTGCTGAGCGCCGGGGAACGTGTGCAGGACCCAAGTAGAGGTGCGCCGAGCGCCAGGAACATGTGCGGAACCCAGCTATAAGTGCGCCAAGCGCCGGGAAACGTGTGCAGTACCCAAGTAGAAGTGCGGCAAGCGCTGGGCAACGTATGAAGAACCCAAACAGAAGTGCGCCAAGTGCCGGAGAACGTGTGCGGGACACAACTAGAACTGTGCTGAGCGCCGGGGAACGTGCGCGGTGCCCAACTGGAAGTGTGCCAAACCCCACAGAACGTGTGCGGGACCCAACCAAAAGTGCGCCAAGCGCCAGGGAACGTGTTCGCGACCCAACTAAAAGTGTGCCAAGCGACGGGGACGTGTGCAGAACCCAAGTAGAAGTGCGCCGGGCGCCAGGAATATGTGCGCAACCCAGCTATAAGAGCGCCAAGCGCCGGGGAACATGTGCAGTACCCAAGTAGAGGTGCGCCAAGCGCCGGGGAACGTGTGCAGGACCCTAGTAGAAGTGCGCCAAGCGCTGGGCAATGTATGCGGGACCCAACTAGAACTGTGCTGAGCGCCAGGAAGCGTGTGCGGGACCCAACTGGAAGTGCGCCGGGCGCCAGGAATATGTGCGGAACCCAGCTATAAGTGCGCCAAGCGCCGGGGAACGTGTGCAGTACCCAAGTAGAAGTGCGGCAAGCGCTGGGCAACGTATGAAGAACCCAAACAGAAGTGCGCCAAGTGCCGGAGAACGTGTGCGGGACCCATCTAGAAGTGCGCTAAGCGCCTGGAAGGTGGGCGGGACCCAAATTTAAGTGCGCCAAGCGCCGGGGAACGTGTGCAGTACCCAAGTAGAGGTGCGCCAAGCGCCGGGCGACGTATGCGGGACCCATCTAGAACTGTGCTGAGCGCCGAGGAACAAGTGTTCGGGACCCAACTAGATGTGCGCCGAGCGCCAGGAACGTGTTCGGAACCACACTAGAAGAGCGCCAAGAGCCGGAGAACGTGTGCGGGACCCATCTAGAAGTGCGCCGAGCGCCAGAAATGTGTGCGGAACCCAGCTATAAGTGCGCCAATCGCCGGGGAACGTGTGCAGTACCCAAGTAGAGGTGCGCCAAGCGCCGGGGAACGTGTGCAGTACCCAAGTAGAAGTGCGGCAAGCGCTGGGCAACGTATGAAGGACCCAAACAGAAGTGCGCCAAGTGCCGGAGAACGTGTGCGGGACCCATCTAGAAGTGCGCTAAGCGCCTGGAAGGTGGGCGGGACCCAAATTTAAGTGCGCCAAGCGCCGGGAGCGTGTGCAGAACCCAAGTAGAAGTGCGCCAAGCGCCGGGCAACGTATGCAGGACCCATCTAGAACTGTGCTGAGCGCCGGGAAACGTGTTCGGGACCCAACTAGAAGTGCGCCGAGCGCCAGGAACGTGTTCGGGACCACACTAGAAGAGCGCCAAGAGCCGGAGAACGTGTGCGGAACCTATCTAGAAGTGCGCCAAGCGCCGGAGAACGTGTGCAGTACCCAAGTAGAAG
The DNA here is from genome assembly GCA_029168955.1 of Aplectana chamaeleonis. Lineage (NCBI taxonomy): Eukaryota > Metazoa > Nematoda > Chromadorea > Rhabditida > Cosmocercidae > Aplectana > Aplectana chamaeleonis. Next base: position 128,123 of record JAPDOI010000836.1, on the reverse strand, counting down.
TGCGCCAAGCGCCGGGGAACGTGTGCAGGACCCAAGTAGAAGTGCGCCAAGCGCCGGGCAACGTATGCGGGACCCAACTAGAACTGTGCTGAGCGCCGGGGAACGTGTGCAGGACCCAAGTAGAGGTGCGCCGAGCGCCAGGAAAATGTGCGGAACCCAGCTATAAGTGCGCCAAGCGCCGGGGAACGTGTGCAGTACCCAAGTAGAAGTGCGGCAAGCGCTGGGCAACGTATGAAGAACCCAAACAGAAGTGCGCCAAGTGCCGGAGAACGTGTGCGGGACCCAACTAGAACTGTGCTGAGCGCCGGGGAACGTGCGCGGTGCCCAACTGAAAGTGTGCCAAACCCCACAGAACGTGTGCGGGACCCAACCAAAAGTGCGCCAAGCGCCAGGGAACGTGTTCGCGACCCAACTAAAAGTGTGCCAAGCGACGGGGACGTGTGCAGAACCCAAGTAGAAGTGCGCCGGGCGCCAGGAATATGTGCGCAACCCAGCTATAAGAGCGCCAAGCGCCGGGGAACATGTGCAGTACCCAAGTAGAGGTGCGCCAAGCGCCGGGGAACGTGTGCAGGACCCTAGTAGAAGTGCGCCAAGCGCTGGGCAATGTATGCGGGACCCAACTAGAACTGTGCTGAGCGCCGGGAAGCGTGTGCGGGACCCAACTGGAAGTGCGCCAAGCGCCAGGAATATGTGCGGAACCCAGCTATAAGTGCGCCAGGCGCCGGAGAACGTGTGCGGGACCCAAGTAGAAGTGCGGCAAGCGCTGGGCAACGTATGAAGGACCCAAACAGAAGTGCGCCAAGTGCCGGAGAACGTGTGCGGGACCCATCTAGAAGTGCGCTAAGCACCTGGAAGGTGTGCGGGACCCGAATTTAAGTGCACCAAGCGCCGGGGAACGTGTGCAGGACCCAAGTAGAGGTGCGCCAAGCGCCGGGCAACGTATACGGGACCCAACTAGAACTGTGCTGAGCGCCGGGGAACGTGTTCGGGACCCAACTAGAAGTGCGCCGAGCGCCAGGAACGTGTTCGGAACCACACTAGAAGAGCGCCAAGAGCCGGAGAACGTGTGCGGGACCCATCTAGAAGTGCGCCGAGCGCCAGAAATGTGTGCGGAACCCAGCTATAAGTGCGCCAATCGCCGGGGAACGTGTGCAGTACCCAAGTAGAGGTGCACCAAGCGCCAGGGAACGTGTGCAGGACCCAAGAAGAAGTGCGGCAAGCGCTGGGCAACGTATGAAGGACCCAAACAGAAGTGCGCCAAGCGCCGGGGAACGTGTTCGGGACCCAACTAGAAGTGCGCCGAGCGCCAGGAACGTGTTCGGGACCACACTAGAAGAACGCCAAGAGCCGGAGAACGTGTGCGGAACCTATCTAGAAGTGCGCCAAGGCCGGAGAACGTGTGCAGTACCCAAGTAGAGGTGCGCCAAGCGCCGGGGAACGTGTGCAGGACCCAAGTAGAAGCGCGCCAAGCGCCGGGCAACGTATGCGAGACCCAACTACAACTGTGCTGAGCGCCGTGAAACGTGTGCAGGACCTAAGTAAAAGTGCGCTGAGCGCCAGGAAACGTGTGCGGAACCCAGCTATAAGTGCGCCAAGCGCCGGGGAACGTGTGCAGGACCCAAGTAGAAGTGCGCCAAGCGCTGGGCAACGTGTGAAGGACCCAAACAGAAGTGCGCCAAGCGCCGGAGAACGTGTGCAGGACCCATCTAGAAGTGCGCCAAGCGCCGGGGAACGTGTGCGGGACCCAAGTAGAAGTGCGCCAAGCGCCGGGGAACGTGTGCAGGACCCAGAGTAGAAGTGCGCCAAGCGCCGGGCAACGTATGCAGGACCCATCTAGAACTGTGCCAAGTGCCGGAGAACGTGTGCGGGACCCAACTAGAACTGTGCTGAGCGCCGGGGAACGTGTGCGGACCACACTAGAAGTGCGCCAAGATGCGGAGAACGTGTGCGGGACCCATCTAGAAGTGCGCCAAGCGCCGGGAAGGTGTGCGGGACCCAAGTAGAAGTGCGCCAAGCGCCGGGGAACGTGTGCGGGAATCCTGCGCCAAGCGCCGGGGAACGTGTGCAGAACCCAAGTAGAAGTGCGCCAAGTGCCGGAGAACGTGTGCGGGACCCATCTAGAAGTGCGCCAAGCGCCGGGGAACGTGTGCAGGACCCAAGCAGAAGTGCGCCAAGCGCCGGGGAACGTGGGCGGGGCCCAAGTAGAAGGGGGCCAAGCGCCGGGGAACGGGTGCAGGGCCCAAGGAGAAGTGCGCCGAGCGACGGGAAACGTGAGCGGGACCCAAACAGAAAAGCGCCAAGCGCCGAGGATTGTGTGCAGGACCCAAGTAGAAGTGCGACAAGCGCCGGGCAACGTATGCGGGACCCAACTAGAACTGTGCTGAGCGCCGGGGAACTTGTGAAGGACCCAACTAAAAGTGCGCTGAGCACAGGGAAACGTGTGCGGAACCCAGCTATAAGTGCGCCAAGCGCCGGGGAACGTGTGCAGGACCCAAGTAGAAGTGCGCCAAGCGAAGGGAAACGTGTGCGGAACCCAAACAAAAGTGCGCGAAGTGCCGGAGAACGTGTGCGGGACCCATCTAGAAGTGCGCTGAGCGCCGAGGAACGTGTGCGGGACCCAACTAGAAGTGCGCCAAGCGCCGGGGAACGTGTGCAGGACCCAAGTAGAGGTGCGCCAAGCGCCGGGCAACGTATGCGGGACCCAACTAGAAGTGCGCCAAGCGCCGGGGAACGTGTGCAGGACCCAAGTAGAAGTGCGCCAAGCGCTGGACAACGTGTGCGGGACCCAAACAGAAGTGCGCCAAGCGCCTGGAACGTGAGCGGGACCCAACTAGAAGTGCGCTGAGCGCCGGGAACGTGTGCGGGACCCAAGTAGAAGTGCGCCAAGCGCCGGGGAACGTGTGCAGGACCCAACTAGAAGTGCGCCAAGCGCCGGGAACGTGTGCAGGACCCAACTGGAAGTGCGCCAAGCGCCGGCCAACCTGTGCAGGACCCAACTAGAAGTGAGCCGAGCGCCAGGAACGTGTTCGGAACCACACTAGAAGCGCGCCAAGCGCCGGGAAACGTGTGCAGAACCCAAGTAGAAGTGCGCCAAGCGCCGGGGAACGTGTGCAGGACCCAAGTAGAAGTGCGCCAAGCGCTGGGCAACGTATGCGGGACCCAACTAGAACTGTGCAGAGCGCTGGGGAACGTTTACGGTACCCAACTAGGAGTGCGCCAAGCGCCAGGAACGTGTTCGGAACCCAGCTATAAGTGCGCCAAGCGCCGGGAAACGTGTGCAGGACCCAAGTAGAAGTGCGGCAAGCGCTGGGCAACGGATGCAGGACCCAAACAGAAGTGCGCCAAGCGCCGGAGAACGTGTGCGGGACCCATCTAGAAGTGCGCCAAGCGCCGGGAAGGTGGGCGGGACCCAAGTGGAAGTGCGCCAAGAGCCGGAGAACATGTGCAGGACCCAAGTAGAGGTGCGCCAAGCGCCGGGCAACGTATGCGGGACCCAACTAGAACTGTGCTGAGCGCCGGGGAACGTGTTCGGGACCCAACTAGAAGTGCGCCGAGCGCCAGGAACGTGTTCGGAACCACACTAGAAGTGCGCCAAGAGCCGGAGAACGTGTGCGGGACCCAACTAGAAGTGCGCCAAGCGCCAGAAATGTGTGCGGGACCCAGCTATAAGTGCGCCAATCGCCGGGGAACGTGTGCAGGACCCAAGTAGAAGTGCGCCAAGCGCCGGGGAACGTGTGCAGGACCCAAGAAGAAGTGCGCCAAGCGCCGGGCAACGTATGAAGGACCCAAACAGAAGTGCGCCAAGCGCCGGAGAACGTGTGCGGACCCATCTAGAAGTGCGCCAAGCGCCTGGAAGGTGGGCGGGACCCAAATTTAAGTGCGCCAAGCGCCGGAAAACGTGTACTGGACCCAACTAGAAGTGCGCCAGGCGACGGGAAACGTGTGCGGGACCCAACTAGAACTGTGCTGAGCGCCTGGGAACGTGTGGGAGACCCAGCTAGAAGTGCTCCGAGCGCCGGGAAGGTGTGCGGGACCACACTAGAAGTGCGCCAAGAGCCGGAGAACGTGTGCGGGACCCATCTAGAAGTGCGCCAAGCGCCGGAGAACGTGTGCAGTACCCAAGTAGAGGTGCGCCAAGCGACGGGGAACGTGTGCAGAACCCAAGTAGAGGTGCGCCAAGCGACGGGGAACGTGTGCAGGACCCAAGTAGAGGTGCGCCGAGCGCCAGGAACATGTGCGGAACCCAGCTATAAGTGCGCCAAGCGCCGGGGAACGTGTGCAGGACCCAAGTAGAAGTGCGCCAAGCGCTGGGCAACGTATGAACAACCCAAACAGAAGTGCGCCAAGAGCCGGAGAACGTGTGCAGGACCCAACTAGAACTGTGCTGAGCGCCGGGGATCGTGTGCGGGACCCAACTAGAAGTGCGCCGAGCGCCAGGAACGTGTTCGGAACCACACTAGAAGTGCGCCAAGAGCCGGAGAACGTGTGCAGGACCCAACTAGAAGTGCGCCAAGCGCCAGAAACGTGTGCGGGACCCAGCTAGAAGTGCGCCAAGCGCCGGGAACGTGTGCAGGACCCAAGTAGAGGTGCGCCAAGCGCCGGGAACGCGTGCAGGACCCAACTAGAGCTGAGCTGAGCGCCGGGCAACGTATGCAGAACCCAAGTAGAAGTGCGCCAAGCGCCGGGGGACGTGTGCAGGACCCAAGTAGAGGTGCGCCAAGAGCCGGCCAACGTATGCGGGAACCAACTATAAGTGCGCCAAGCGCCGGGGAACGTGTGCAGGACCCAAGTAGAGGTGCGCCAAGCGACGGAAAACGTGTGCGGAACCCAACTAGAACTGTGCTGAGCGCCGGTGAACGTTTACGGTACCTGACTAGAAGTGCTCCCAGCGCCAGGGAACGTGTTCGGGACCCAACCAGAAGTGCGCCAAGCGCCGGGGAACGTGTGCGGGACCCAACTAGAAGTGCGCCAAGCGCCGGGGAACGTGTGCAGGACCCAAGTAGAAGTGCGCCGGGCGCCAGGAATATGTGCGCAACCCAGCTAGAAGTGCGCCAAGCGCCGGGGAACGTGTGCGGGACCCAATTAAAAGTGCGCCAAGCGCCGGGGAACGTGTGCAGGACCCAAGTAGAAGTGCGCCAAGCGCTGGGCAACGTATGCGGGACCCAACTAGAAATGTGCTGAGCGCCGGGAGACGTGTGCGGGACCCAACTGGAAGTGCGCCGAGCGCCAGGAACATGTGCGGAACCCAGCTGTAAGTGCGCCAAGCGCCTGGGAACGTGTGCAGGACCCAAGTAGAAGTGCGGCAAGCGCTGGGCAACGTATGCAGGACCCAAACAGAAGTGCGCCAAGTGCCGGAGGACGTGTTCGGGACCCATCTAGAAGTGCGCCAAGCGCCGGGGAAGGTGTGCGGGACCCAAATTTAAGTGCGCCAAGCGCCGGTGAACGTGTGCAGGACCCAACTAGAACTGTGCTGAGCGCCGGGGAACGCGTTCGGGACCCAACTAGAAGTGCGCCGAGCGCCAGGAACGTGTTCGGGACCACACTAGAAGTGCGCCAAGAGCCAGAGAACGTGTGCAGGACCCAAGTAGAGGTGCGCCAAGCGCCGGGGAACGTGTGCAGGACCCAAGTGGAAGTGCGCCAAGCGCCGGGCAACGTATGCGGGACCCAACTAGAACTGTGCTGAGCGCCGGGAACGTGTGCAGAACCCAAGTAGAAGTGCGCCGAGCGGCAGGACCATGTGCGGAACCCAGCTAGAAGGGCGCCAAGCGCCTGAGAAGGCGTGCAGGAGCCAAGTAGAAGGGCGCCAAGCGCTGGGCAACGTGTGAAGGACCCAAACAGAAGTGCGCCAAGCGCCGGAGAACGTGTGCGGGACCCAACTAGAACTGTGCTGAGCGCCGGGGAACGTGCGCGGTGCCCAACTGGAAGTGTGCCAAGCGCCACAGAACGTGTGCGGGACCCAACCAGAAGTGCGCCAAGCGCCGGGGAACGTGTTCGCGACCCAACTAGAAGTGTGCCAAGCGACGGGGAACGTGTGCAGAACCCAAGTAGAAGTGCGCCGGGCGCCAGGAATATGTGCGCAACCCAGCTATAAGTGCGCCAAGCGCCGGGGAACGTGTGCGGGACCCAAGTAGAAGTGCGCCAAGCGCCGGGGAACGTGTGCAGGACCCAGAGTAGAAGTGCGCCAAGCGCTGGGCAACGTACGCGGGACCCAACTAGAACTGTGCTGAGCGCCGGGAAACGTGTACGGGACCCAACTAGAAGTGCGCCAAGCGCCAGGAATATGTGCGGGACCCAGCTATAAGTGCGCCAAGCGCCGGAGAACGTGTGCGGGACCCAAGTAGAAGTGCGGCAAGCGCTGGGCAACGTATGCGGGACCCAAACAGAAGTGCGCCAAGTGCCGGAGAACGTGTGCGGGACCCATCTAGAAGTGCGCCAAGCGCCGGGAAGGTGTGCGGGGCCCAAATTAATGTGCGCCAAGCGCTGGGCAACGTATGCGGGACCCAACCAGAACTGTGCTGAGCGCCGGGAAACGTGTTCGGGACCCAACTAGAAGTGCGCCGAGCGCCAGGAACGTGTGCGGATCCCAGCTATAAGTGCGCCAAGCGCCGGAGAACGTGTGCAGGACCCAAGTAGAGGTGCGCCAAGCGCCGGGGAACGTGTGCAGGACCCAAGTAGAAGTGCGCCAAGCGCCGGGCGACGTATGCGGGACCCAACTAGAACTGTGCTGAGCGCCGGGGAACGTGTGCGGGACCCATTTAGAAGTGCGCCGAGCGCCAGAAACATGTGCGGAACCCAGCTATAAGTGCGCCAAGCGCCGGGGAACGTGTGTAGGACCCAAGTAGAAGTGCGGCAAGCGCTGGGCAACGTATGCGGGACCCAAACAGAAGTGCGCCAAGTGCCGGAAAACGTGCGCGGGACCCAACTAGAACTGTGCTGAGCGCCGGGGAACGTGCGCGGTGCCCAACTGGAAGTGTGCCAAACCCCACAGAACGTGTGCGGGACCCAACCAAAAGTGCGCCAAGCGCCGGGGAACGTGTTCGCGACCCAACTAAAAGTGTGCCAAGCGACGGGGAACGTGTGCGAGACCCAACTAAAAGTGCGCCGAGCGCCAGGAATATGTGCAGAACCCAGCTATAAGTGCGCCAAGCGCCGGGGAACATGTGCAGGACCCTAGTAGAAGTGCGCCAAGCGCTGAGGGACGTGAGCAGGACCCAAGTAGAAGGGCGCCAAGCGCTGGGCAACGTACGCGGGGCCCAACTAGGACTGTGCTGAGCGCCGGGGAGGGGGTGCGGGACCCAACTGGAAGTGCGCCGGGCGCCAGGAATATGTGCGGAACCCAGCTATAAGTGCGCCAAGCGCCGGGGAACGTGTGCAGTACCCAAGAAGAAGTGCGGCAAGCGCTGGGCAACGTATGAAGAACCCAAACAGAAGTACGCCAAGTGCCGGAGAACGTGTGCGGGACCCATCTAGAAGTGCGCTAAGCGCCTGGAAGGTGGGCGGGACCCAAATTTAAGTGCGCCAAGCGCCGGGCAACGTATGCAGGACCCATCTAGAACTGTGCTGAGCGCCGGGGAACGTGTTCGGGACCCAACTAGAAGTGCGCCGAGCGCCAGGAACGTGTTCGGAACCACACTAGAAGAGCGCCAAGAGCCGGAGAACGTGTGCGGGAGCCATCTAGAAGAGCGCCGAGCGCCAGAAATGTGTGCGGAACCCAGCTATAAGTGCGCCAATCGCCGGGGAACGTGTGCAGTACCCAAGTAGAGGTGCACCAAGCGCCAGGGAACGTGTGCAAGACCCAAGTAGAAGTGCGCCAAGCGCCGGGCAACGTATGCGGGACCCAACTAGAACTGTGCTGAGCGCCGGGGAACGTGTGCAGGACCCAAGTAGAGGTGCGCCGAGCGCCAGGAACATGTGCGGAACCCAGCTATAAGTGCGCCAAGCGCCGGAGAACGTGTGCGGAACCTATCTAGAAGTGCGCCAAGGCCGGAGAACGTGTGCAGTACCCAAGTAGAGGTGCGCCAAGCGCTGGGCAACGTATGAAGAACCCAAACAGAAGTGCGCCAAGTGCCGGAGAACGTGTGCGGGACCCAACTAGAACTGTGCTGAGCGCCGGGGAACGTGCGCGGTGCCCAACTGGAAGTGTGCCAAACCCCACAGAACGTGTGCGGGACCCAACCAAAAGTGCGCCAAGCGCCGGGGAACGTGTTCGCGACCCAACTAAAAGTGTGCCAAGCGACGGGGACGTGTGCAGAACCCAAGTAGAGGTGCGCCAAGCGCCGGGGAACGTGTGCAGGACCCTAGTAGAAGTGCGCCAAGCGCTGGGCAATGTATGCGGGACCCTACTAGAACTGTGCTGAGCGCCGGGGAACGTGCGCGGTGCCCAACTGGAAGTGTGCCAAGCGACGATGAAGTGTGCAGAACCCAAGTAGAAGTGCGCCGGGCGCCAGGAATATGTGCGCAACCCAGCTATAAGAGCGCCAAGCGCCGGGGAACATGTGCAGGGCCCAAGTAGAGGTGCGCCAAGCGCCGGGGAACGTGTGCAGGACCCAAGTAGAAGTGCGCCAAGCGCCGAGCAACGTATGCGGGACCCAACTAGAACTGTGCTGAGCGCCGGGAAACGTGTGCGGGCCCCAGCTGGAAGTGTTCCAAGCGCCAGGAATATGTGCGGAACCCAGCTATAAGTGCGCCAAGCGCCGGGGAACGTGTGCAGGACCCAAGAAGAAGTGCGGCAAGCGCTGGGCAACGTATGAAGGACCCAAACAGAAGTGCGCCAAGCGCCGGAGAACGTGTGCGGGACCCATCTAGAAGTGCGCCAAGCGCCTGGAACGTGTGCGGGACCCAAATTTAAGTGCGCCAAGCGCCGGGAAACGTGTGCGGGACCCAACTAGAAGTGCGCCGAGCGCCAGGAACGTGTACGGAATCACACTAGAAGTGCGCCGAGCGCCGGGAACGTGTTTGGAACCACGCTGGAAGTGCGCCAAGAGCCGGAGATCGTGTGCGGGACCCAAATTTAAGTGCGCCAAGCGACGGGAAACGTGTGCGGAACCCAGCTATAAGAGCGCCAAGCGCCGGGGAACGTCAGAACCCAAGTAGAAGTGCGCCAAGCGCCGGGGAACGTGTGCAGGACCCAAGTAGAAGTGCGCCAAGCGCCGGGCAACGTATGCGGGACCCAACTAGAACTGCGCTGAGCGCCGGGGAACGTGTGCAGGAGCCAAGTAGAAGTGCGCCAAGCGCCAGGAACATGTGCGGAACCCAGCTAGAAGTGCGCTAAGAGCCGGAGAACGTGTTCGGAACCACTCTAGAAGTGCGCCAAGCGCCGGGGAACGTGTGCAGAACCCAAGTAGAGGTGCGCCAAGCGCCGGGCAACGTATGCGGGACCCAAGTAGAAGTGCGCCAAGCGCCGGGGAAAGTGTGCGGGACCCAACTAGAACTGTGCTGAGCGCCGGGGAACATGCGCGGCCCCCAACTGGAAGTGTGCCAAACCCCACAGAACGTGTGCGGGACCCAACTAGAAGTGCGCCAAGCGCCGGGGAACGTGTTCGCGACCCAACTAGAAGTGCGCCAAGCGACGGGGAACGTGTGCAGAACCCAGTAGAGGTGCGCCAAGCGCCGGGGAACGTGTGCAGGACCCAAGTAGAAGTGCGCCAAGCGCTGGGCAACGTATGCGGGACCCAACTAGAACTGTGCTGAGCGCCGGGGAACGTGCGCGGTGCCCAACTAGAAGTGCGCCAAGCGCCGATGAACGTGTGCAGGACCCAAGTAGAAGTGCGCCAAGCGCCAGGAATATGTGCGCAACCCAGCTAGAAGTGCGCCAAGCGCCGGGGAACGTGTGCGGGACCCAGTAGAGGTGCGCCAAGCGCCGGGGAACGTGTGCAGGACCCTAGTGGAAGTGCGCCAAGCGCTGGGCAACGTATGCGGGACCCAACTAGAACTGTGCTGAGCGCCGTGGAACGTGTGCGGGACCCAACTAGAAATGCGCCGAGCGCCAGGAACATGTGCGGAACCCAGCTGTAAGTGCGCCAATCGCCTAGGAACGTGTGCAGAACCCACGTAGAAATGCGCCAAGCTCCGGGGAACGTGTGCAGGACCCAAGTATAAGTGCGCCAAGCGCTGGGCAACGTAAGCGGGACCCGAACAGAAGTGCGCCAAGTGCCGGAGAACGTGTGCGAGACCCAACTAGAAGTGCGCTAAGCGCCTGGAAGGTGGGCGGGACCCAAATTTAAGTGCGCCAAGCGCCGAGTAACGTGTGCAGGACCCAAGTAGAAGTGCGCCAAGCGCCGGGCAACGTATACGGGACCCAACTAGAACTGTGCTGAGCGCCGGGGAACGTGTTCGGGACCCAACTAGAAGTGCGCCGAGCGTCAGGAACGTGTTCGGGACAACAATAGAAGTACGCCAAGCGCCGAAGAACGTGTGCAGGACCCAAGTAGAGGTGCGCCAAGCGCCGGGGAACGTGTGCAGGACCCAAGTAGAAGTGCGCCAAGCGCCGGGCAACGTATGCGGGACCCAACTAGAACTGTGCTGAGCGCCGGGGAACGTGTGCGGGACCCAACTAGAAGTGCGCCGAGCGCCAGGAACATGTGCGGAACCCAGCTATAAGTGCGCCAAGCGCCGGGGAACGTGTGCAGGACCCAAGTAGAAGTGCGGCAAGCGCTGGGCAACGTATGAAGAACCCAAACAGAAGTGCGCCAAGCGCCGGAGAACGTGTGCGGGACCCAACTAGAACTGTGGTGAGCGCGGGGGAACGTGCGCGGTGCCCGACTGGAAGTGTGCCAACCACCACAGAACGTGTGCGGGACCCAACTTGAAGTGCGCCAAGCGCCGGGGAACGTGTGCAGGACCCAAGTAGAAGTGCGCCAAGCGCCGGGGAACGTGTGCAGGACTCAAGTAGAGGTGCGCCAAGCGCCGGGGAACGTGTGCAGGACCCAAGTAGAAGTGCGCCAAGCGCTGGGCAATGTATGCGGGACCCAACTAGAACTGTGCTGAGCGCCAGGAAGCGTGTGCGGGACCCAACTGGAAGTGCGCCGGGCGCCAGGAATATGTGCGGAACCCAGCTATAAGTGCGCCAAGCGCCGGGAAACGTGTGCAGTACCCAAGTAGAAGTGCGGCAAGCGCTGGGCAACGTATGAAGAACCCAAACAGAAGTGCGCCAAGTGCCGGAGAACGTGTGCGGGACCCATCTAGAAGTGCGCTAAGCGCCTGGAAGGTGGGCGGGACCCAAATTTAAGTGCGCCAAGCGCCGGGGAACGTGTGCAGTACCCAAGTAGAGGTGCGCCAAGCGCCGGGCAACGTATGCGGGACCCATCTAGAACTGTGCTGAGCGCCGGGGAACGTGTTCGGGACCCAACTAGATGTGCGCCGAGCGCCAGGAACGTGTTCGGAACCACACTAGAAGAGCGCCAAGAGCCGGAGAACGTGTGCGGGACCCATCTAGAAGTGCGCCGAGCGCCAGAAATGTGTGCGGAACCCAGCTATAAGTGCGCCAATCGCCGGGGAACGTGTGCGGGACCCAAGTAGAGGTGCGCCAAGCGCCAGGGAACGTGTGCAGGACCCAAGAAGAAGTGCGGCAAGCGCTGGGCAACGTATGAAGGACCCAAACAGAAGTGCGCCAAGTGCCGGAGAACGTGTGCGGGACCCATCTAGAAGTGCGCTAAGCGCCTGGAAGGTGGGCGGGACCCAAATTTAAGTGCGCCAAGCGCCGGGAGCGTGTGCAGAACCCAAGTAGAAGTGCGCCAAGCGCCGGGCAACGTATGCAGGACCCATCTAGAACTGTGCTGAGCGCCGGGGAACGTGTTCGGGACCCAACTAGAAGTGCGCCGAGCGCCAGGAACGTGTTCGGGACCACACTAGAAGAACGCCAAGAGCCGGAGAACGTGTGCGGAACCTATCTAGAAGTGCGCCAAGGCCGGAGAACGTGTGCAGTACCCAAGTAGAGGTGCGCCAAGCGACGGGGAACGTGTGCAGAACCCAAGTAGAGGTGCGCCAAGCGACGGGGAACGTGTGCAGGACCCAAGTAGAGGTGCGCCGAGCGCCAGGAACATGTGCGGAACCCAGCTATAAGTGCGCCAAGCGCCGGGGAACGTGTGCAGTACCCAAGTAGAAGTGCGGCAAGCGCTGGGCAACGTATGAAGAACCCAAACAGAAGTGCGCCAAGTGCCGGAGAACGTGTGCGGGACCCAACTAGAAGTGCGCCGAGCGCCAGGAACGTGTGCGGAACCCAGCTATAAGTGCGCCGAGCGCCAGGAACGTGCTCGGAATCACACTAGAAGTGCGCCAAGAGCCGGAGAACGTGTGCGGGACCTATCTAGAAGTGCGCCGAGCGCCAGAAATGTGTGCGGAACCCAGCTATAAGTGCGCCAATCGCCGGGGAACGTGTGCAGTACCCAAGTAGAGGTGCACCAAGCGCCAGGGAACGCGTGCAGGACCCAACTAGAGCTGAGCTGAGCGCCGGGGAACGTGTGTAGGACCCAAGTAGAGGTGCGCCGAGCGCCGGGGAACGTGTGCAGAACCCAAGTAGAAGTGCGCCAAGCGCCGGGCAACGTATGCGGAACCCAGCTATAAGTGCGCCAAGCGCCGGGGAACGTGTGCAGGACCCAAGTAGAGGTGCGCCAAGCGCCGGAGAACGTATGCGGGAACCAACTAGAACTGTTCTGAGCGCCGGGGAACGTGCGCGGTGCCCAAGTAGAAGTGCGCCAAGCGCCACAGAACGTGTGCGGGACCCAACTAGAAGTGCGCCAAGCGCCGGGGAACGTGTTCGGGACCCAACTAAAAGTGCGCCAAGCGCCGGGAACGTGTTCGGAACCACACTAGAAGTGCGCCAAGAGCCGGAGAACGTGTGCGGGACCCATCTAGAAGAGCGCCGAGCGCCAGAAACGTGTGCGGAACCCAGCTATAAGTGCGCCATGCGCCGGGGAACGTGTGCAGGACCCAAGTAGAAGTGCGCCAAGCGCCAGGAACGTGTGCGGAACCCAATTAGAAGTGCGCCAAGCGCTGGGCAACGTATGCGGGACAAAATTAGAACTGTGCTGAGCGCCGGGAAACGTGAGCGGGACCCAAGTAGAGGTGCGCCGAGCGCCAGGAACATGTGCGGAACCCAGCTATAAGTGCGCCAAGCGCCGGAGAACGTGTGCGGAACCTATCTAGAAGTGCGCCAAGGCCGGAGAACGTGTGCAGTACCCAAGTAGAGGTGCGCCAAGCGCTGGGCAACGTATGAAGAACCCAAACAGAAGTGCGCCAAGCGCCGGAGAACGTGTGCGGAACCCAACTAGAATTGTGCTGAGCGCCGGGGAACGTGCGCGGTGCCCAACTGGAAGTGTGCCAAACCCCACAGAACGTGTGCGGGACCTAACCAAAAGTGCGCCAAGCGCCGGGGAACGTGTTCGCGACCCAACTAAAAGTGTGCCAAGCGACGGGGAACGTGTGCGAGACCCAACTAGAAGTGCGCCAAGCGCCGAAGAACGCGTGCAGGATCCAAGTAGAAGTGCGGCAAGCGCTGGGCAATGTATGCGGGATCCAACTAGAACTGGGCTGAGCGCCGGGGAACGTGCGCGGTGCCCAACTGGAAGTGTGCCAAGCGACGATGAAGTGTGCAGAACCCAAGTAGAAGTGCGCCGGGCGCCAGGAATATGTGCGCAACCCAGCTATAAGAGCGCCAAGCGCCGGGGAACATGTGCAGTACCCAAGTAGAGGTGCGCCAAGCGCCGGGGAACGTGTGCAGGACCCTAGTAGAAGTGCGCCAAGCGCTGGGCAATGTATGCGGGACCCAACTAGAACTGTGCTGAGCGCCAGGAAGCGTGGGCGGGACCCAACTGGAAGTGCGCCGGGCGCCAGGAATATGTGCGGAACCCAGCTATAAGTGCGCCAAGAGCCGGAGAACGTGTGCAGTACCCAAGTAGAGGTGCACCAAGCGCCAGGGAACGTGTGCAGGACCCAAGTAGAAGTGCGGCAAGCGCTGGGCAACGTATGAAGAACCCAAACAGAAGTGCGCCAAGTGCCGGAGAACGTGTGCGGGACCCATCTAGAAGTGCGCTAAGCGCCTGGAAGGTGGGCGGGACCCAAATTTAAGTGCGCCAAGCGCCGGGAGCGTGTGCAGAACCCAAGTAGAAGTGCGCCAAGCGCCGGGCAACGTATGCAGGACCCATCTAGAACTGTGCTGAGCGCCGGGGAACGTGTTCGGGACCCAACTAGAAGTGCGCCGAGCGCCAGGAACGTGTTCGGGACCACACTAGAAGAGCGCCAAGAGCCGGAGAACGTGTGCAGTACCCAAGTAGAGGTGCGCCAAGCGCCGGGGAACGTGTGCAGAACCCAAGTAGAAGTGCGCCAAGCGCCGGTCAACGTATGCGGGACCCAACTAGAACTGTGCTGAGCGCCGGGAACGTATGCGGGACCCAACTAGAACTGTGCTGAGCGCCGGGAAACGTGTGCGGGACCCAACTAGAAGTGCGCCAAGCGCCGGGGAACGTGTGCAGGACCCAAGTAGAAGTGCGGCAAGCGCTGGGCAACGTATGCGGGACCCAAACAGAAGTGCGCCAAGTGCCGGAGAACGTGTGCGGGACCCAACTAGAACTGTGCTGAGCGCCGGGAAACGTGTGCGGTGCCCAACTGGAAGTGCGCCAAGCGCCACAGAACGTGTGCGGGACCCAACCAGAAGTGCGCCAAGCGCCGGGGAACGTGTTCGCGACCCAACTAGAAGTGTGCCAAGCGCCGGGGAACGTGTGCAGAACCCAACTAGAAGTGCGCCGGGCGCCAGGAACATGTGCGCAACCCAGCTATAAGAGCGCCAAGCGCCGGGGAACATGTGCAGTACCCAAGTAGAGGTGCGCCAAGCGCCGGGGAACGTGTGCAGGACCCTAGTAGAAGTGCGCCAAGCGCTGGGCAATGTACGCGGGACCCAACTAAAACTGTGCTGAGCGCCGGGAAGCGTGTACGGGACCCAACTGGAAGTGCGCCGGGCGCCAGGAATATGTGCGGAACCCAGCTATAAGTGCGCCAAGCGCCGGGGAACGTGTGCAGTACCCAAGAAGAAGTGCGCCAAGCGCCGGGGAACGTTTGCAGAACCCAAGTAGAGGTGCGCCAAGCGCCGGGGAACGTGTGCGGAACCCATCTAGAAGTGCGCTAAGCGCCTGGAAGGTGTGCGGGACCCAAACAGAAGTGCGCCAAGCGCCGAAGAATGTATGCGGGACCCAACTAGAACTGTGCTGAGCGCCGGGGAACGTGTGCGAGACCCAACTAGAAGTGCGCCAAGCGCCAGGAACGTGTGCGGGACCACACTAGAAGTGCGCCAAGCGCCGGAGAACGTGTGCAGGACCCAAGTGGAAGTGCGCCAAGAGCCGGAGAACGTGTGCAGGACCCAAGTAGAGGTGCGCCAAGCGCCGGGCAACGTATGCGGGACCCAACTAGAACTGTGCTGAGCGCCGGGGAACGTGTGCAGGACCCAAGTAGAGGTGCGCCGAGCCACAGGAACCTATGCGGAACTCAGCTATAAGTGCGCCAAGCGCCGGGGAACGTGTGCAGGATCCAAGTAGAAGTGCGGCAAGCGCTGGGCAACGTATGCGGGACCCAAACAGAAGTGCGCTAAGCGCCGGAGAACGTGTGCGGGACCCAACTAGAACTGTGCTGAGCGCCGGGGAACGTGCGCGGTGCCCAACTAGAAGTGTGCCAAGCGCCACAGAACGTGTGCGGGACCCAACCAAAGTGCGCCAAGCGCCGGGCAACGTGTTCGCGACCCAACTAGAAGTGTGCCAAGCGACGGGGACGTGAGCAGGACCCAAGTAGAAGTGCGCCGAGCGCCGGGAATATGTGCGGAACCGAACTATAAGTGCGCCAAGCGCCGGGAACGTGTGCAGGACCCAAGTAGAGGTGCTCCAGGCGCCGGGGAACGTGTGCAGGACCCTAGTAGAAGTGCGCCAAGCGCTGGGCAATGTACGCGGGACCCAACTAAAACTGTGCTGAGCGCCAGGAAGCGTGTACGGGACCCAACTGGAAGTGCGCCGGGCGCCAGGAATATGTGCGGAACCCAGCTATAAGTGCGCCAAGCGCCGGGGAACGTGTGCAGTACCCAAGAAGAAGTGCGGCAAGCGCTGGGCAACGTATGAAGAACCCAAACAGAAGTACGCCAAGTGCCGGAGAACGTGTGCGGGACCCATCTAGAAGTGCGCTAAGCGCCTGGAAGGTGGGCGGGACCCAAATTTAAGTGCGCCAAGCGCCGGGCAACGTATGCAGGACCCATCTAGAACTGTGCTGAGCGCCGGGGAACGTGTTCGGGACCCAACTAGAAGTGCGCCGAGCGCCAGGAACGTGTTCGGGACCACACTAGAAGAGCGCCAAGAGCCGGAGAACGTGTGCAGTACCCAAGTAGAGGTGCGCCAAGCGCCGGGGAACGTGTGCAGAACCCAAGTAGAAGTGCGCCAAGCGCCGGGCAACGTATGCGGGACCCAACTAGAACTGTGCTGAGCGCCGGGGAACGTGTGCAGGACCCAAGTAGAGGTGCGCCGAGCGCCAGGAACATGTGCGGAACCCAGCTATAAGTGCGCCAAGCGCCGGGGAACGTGTGCAGTACCCAAGTAGAAGTGCGGCAAGCGCTGGGCAACGTATGAAGAACCCAAACAGAAGTGCGCCAAGTGCCGGAGAGCGTGTGCGGGACCCAACTAGAACTGTGCTGAGCGCCGGGGAACGTGCGCGGTGCCCAACTGGAAGTGTGCCAAACCCCACAGAACGTGTGCGGGACCCAACCAAAAGTGCGCCAAGCGCCGGGGAACGTGTTCGCGACCCAACTAAAAGTGTGCCAAGCGACGGGGACGTGTGCAGAACCCAAGTAGAAGTGCGCCGGGCGCCAGGAATATGTGCGCAACCCAGCTAGAAGAGCGCCAAGCGCCGGGAACATGTGCGGGACCCAAGTAGAGGTGCGCCAAGCGCCGGGGAACGTGTGCAGGACCCTAGTAGAAGTGCGCCAAGCGCTGGGCAACGTATGCGGGACCCAACTGGAACTGTCCTGGGCGCCGGGAACCGTGGGCGGGACCCAACTGGAAGTGCGCCGAGCGCCAGGAACATGTGCGGAACCCAGCTATAAGTGCGCCAAGCACCGGGGAACGTGTGCAGGACCCAAGTAGAAGTGCGGCAAGCGCTGGGCAACGTATGAAGGACCCAAACAGAAGTGCGCCAAGCGACGGGAAACGTGTGCGGGACCCAAACAGAAGTGCGCCAAGCGCCTGGAAGGTGGGCGGGACCCAAATTTAAGTGCGCCAAGCGCCAGGCAACGTTTGCGGGACCCAACTAGAACTGTGCTGAGCGCCGGAGAACGTCTGCGAGACCCATCTAGAAGTGCGCTAAGCGCCTGGAACGTGTTCGGGACCACACTAGAAGAGCGCCAAGAGCCGGAGAACGTGTGCAGTACCCAAGTAGAGGTGCGCCAAGCGCCGGGGAACGTGTGCAGAACCCAAGTAGAAGTGCGCCAAGCGCCGGGCAACGTATGCGGGACCCAACTAGAACTGTGCTGAGCGCCGGGGAACGTGTGCAGGACCCAAGTAGAGGTGCGCCGAGCGCCAGGAACATGTGCGGAACCCAGCTATAAGTGCGCCAAGCGCCGGGGAACGTGTGCAGTACCCAAGTAGAAGTGCGGCAAGCGCTGGGCAACGTATGAAGAACCCAAACAGAAGTGCGCCAAGTGCCGGAGAGCGTGTGCGGGACCCAACTAGAACTGTGCTGAGCGCCGGGGAACGTGCGCGGTGCCCAACTGGAAGTGTGCCAAACCCCACAGAACGTGTGCGGGACCCAACCAAAAGTGCGCCAAGCGCCGGGGAACGTGTTCGCGACCCAACTAAAAGTGTGCCAAGCGACGGGGACGTGAGCAGAACCCAAGTAGAAGTGCGCCGGGCGCCAGGAATATGTGCGCAACCCAGCTATAAGAGCGCCAAGCGCCGGGGAACATGTGCAGTACCCAAGTAGAGGTGCGCCAAGCGCCGGGGAACGTGTGCAGGACCCTAGTAGAAGTGCGCCAAGCGCTGGGCAATGTACGCGGGACCCAACTAAAACTGTGCTGAGCGCCAGGAAGCGTGTACGGGACCCAACTGGAAGTGCGCCGGGCGCCAGGAATATGTGCGGAACCCAGCTATAAGTGCGCCAAGCGCCGGGGAACGTGTGCAGTACCCAAGAAGAAGTGCGGCAAGCGCTGGGCAACGTATGAAGAACCCAAACAGAAGTACGCCAAGTGCCGGAGAACGTGTGCGGGACCCATCTAGAAGTGCGCTAAGCGCCTGGAAGGTGGGCGGGACCCAAATTTAAGTGCGCCAAGCGCCGGGGAACGTGCGCAGAACCCAAGTAGAAGTGCGCTAAGCGCCGGGCAACGTATGCGGGACCCAACTAGAACTGTGCTGAGCGCCGGGAAACGTATGCGGGACCCATCTAGAACTGTGCTGAGCGCCTGGGAACGTGTTCGGGACCCAACTAGAAAAGCGCCGAGCGCCAGGAACGTGTTCGGAACCACACTAGGAGAGCGCCAAGAGCCGGAAAACGTGTGCGGGACCCATCTATAACTGCGCCAAGGCCGGGAACGTGTGCAGTACCCAAGTAGAGGTGCGCCAAGCGCCGGGGAACGTGTGCAGAACCCAAGCAGAAGTGCGCCAAGCGCCGGGCAACGTATGCGGGACCCAACTAGAATTGTGCTGAGCGCCGGGCAACGTGTGCAGGACCCAAGTAGAGGTGCGCCGAGCGCCAGGAACATGTGCGGAACCCAGCTATAAGTGCGCCAAGCGCCGGGGAACGTGTGCAGGACCCAAGTAGAAGTGCGGCAAGCGCTGGGTAACGTATGCGGGACCCAAACAGAAGTGCGCCAAGTGCCGGAGAACGTGTGCGGGACCCAACTAGAACTGTGCTGAGCGCCGGGGAACGTGCGCGGTGCCCAACTGGAAGTGTGCCAAACCCCACAGAACGTGTGCGGGACCCAACCAAAAGTGCGCCAAGCGCCGGGGAACGTGTTCGCGACCCAACTAGAAAAGCGCCGAGCGCCAGGAACGTGTTCGGAACCACACTAGAAGAGCGCCAAGAGCCGGAAAACGTGTGCGGGACCCATCTAGAAGTGCGCCGAGCGCCAGAAATGTGTGCGGAACCCAAGTAGAGGTGCGCCAAGCGCTGGGGAACGTATGCGGGAACCAACTAGAACTGTGCTGAGCGCCGGGGAACGTGCGCGGTGCCCAACTGGAAGTGTGCCAAACCCCACAGAACGTGTGCTGGACCCAACCAAAAGTGCGCCAAGCGCCGGGGAACGTGTGCGGGACCCAACTAGAATTGCGCCGAGCGCCAGGAACGTGTTCGGAACCACACTAGAAGTGCGCCAAGAGCCGGAAAACGTGTGCGGGACCCATCTATAACTGCGCCAAGGCCGGGAACGTGTGCAGTACCCAAGTAGAGGTGCGGCAAGCGCCGGGGAACGTGTGCAGAACCCAAGTAGAAGTGCGCCAAGCGCCGGGCAACGTATGCGGGACCCAACTAGAATTGTGCTGAGCGCCGGGCAACGTGTGCAGGACCCAAGTAGAGGTGCGCCGAGCGCCAGGAACATGTGCGGAACCCAGCTATAAGTGCGCTAAGCGCCGGGGAACGTGTGCAGGACCCAAGTAGAGGTGCGCCAAGCGCTGGGGAACGTATGCGGGAACCAACTAGAACTGTTCTGAGCGCCGGGGAACGTGCGCGGTGCCCAACTGGAAGTGTGCCAAACCCCACAGAACGTGTGCGGGACCCAACCAAAAGTGCGCCAAGCGCCGGGGAACGTGTTCGCGACCCAACTAAAAGTGTACCAAGCGCCAGGAACGTGTTCGGAACCTCACTAGAAGAGCGCCAAAAGCCGGAGAACGTGTGCGGGACCCATCTAGAAGTGCGCCGAGCGCCAGAAATGTGTGCGGAACCCAGCTATAAGTGCGCCAATCGCCGGGGAACGTGTGCAGTACCCAAGTAGAGGTGCACCAAGCGCCAGGGAACGTGTGCAGGACCCAAGTAGAAGTGCGGCAAGCGCTGGGCAACGTATGAAGAACCCAAACAGAAGTGCGCCAAGTGCCGGAGAACGTGTGCGGGACCCATCTAGAAGTGCGCTAAGCGCCTGGAAGGTGGGCGGGACCCAAATTTAAGTGCGCCAAGCGCCGGGAGCGTGTGCAGAACCCAAGTAAAAGTGCGCCAAGCGCCGGGCAACGTATGCAGGACCCATCTAGAACTGTGCTGAGCGCCGGGGAACGTGTTCGGGACCCAACTAGAAGTGCGCCGAGCGCCAGGAACGTGTTCGGGACCACACTAGAAGAGCGCCAAGAGCAGGAGAACGTGTGCGGAACCTATCTAGAAGTGCGCCAAGGCCGGAGAACGTGTGCAGTACCCAAGTAGAGGTGCGCCAAGCGCCGGGGAACGTGTGCAGAACCCAAGTAGAAGTGCGCCAAGCGCCGGGCAACGTATGCGGGACCCAACTAGAACTGTGCTGAGCGCCGGGGAACGTGTGCAGGACCCAAGTAGAGGTGCGCTGAGCGCCAGGAACATGTGCGGAACCCAGCTATAAGTGCGCCAAGCGCCGGGGAACGTGTGCAGTACCCAAGTAGAAGTGCGGCAAGCGCTGGGCAACGTATGAAGAACCCAAACAGAAGTGCGCCAAGTGCCGGAGAACGTGTGCGGGACCCAACTAGAACTGTGCTGAGCGCCGGGGAACGTGCGCGGTGCCCAACTGGAAGTGTGCCAAACCCCACAGAACGTGTGCGGGACCCAACCAAAAGTGTGCCAAGCGACGGGGACGTGTGCAGAACCCAAGTAGAAGTGCGCCGGGCGCCAGGAATATGTGCGCAACCCAGCTATAAGAGCGCCAAGCGCCGGGGAACATGTGCAGTACCCAAGTAGAGATGCGCCAAGCGCCGGGGAACGTGTGCAGGACCCTAGTAGAAGTGCGCCAAGCGCTGGGCAATGTATGCGGGACCCAACTAGAATTGTGCTGAGCGCCAGGAAGCGTGTGCGGGACCCAACTGGAAGTGCGCCGGGCGCCAGGAATATGTGCGGAACCCAGCTATAAGTGCGCCAAGCGCCGGGGAACGTGTGCAGTACCCAAGTAGAAGTGCGGCAAGCGCTGGGCAACGTATGAAGAACCCAAACAGAAGTGCGCCAAGTGCCGGAGAACGTGTGCGGGACCCATCTAGAAGTGCGCTAAGCGCCTGGAAGGTGGGCGGGACCCAAATGGAAGTGTGCCAAACCCCACAGAACGTGTGCGGGACCCAACCAAAAGTGCGCCAGGCGCCGGGGAACGTGTTCGCGACCCAACTAAAAGTGTGCCAAGCGACGGGGAACGTGTGCAGAACCCAAGTGGAAGTGCGCCGGGCGCCAGGAATATGTGCGGAACCCAGCTATAAGAGCGCCAAGCGCCGGGGAACGTGTGCAGAACCCAAATAGAAGTGCGCTAAGCGCCGGGCAACGTATGCGGGACGCAACTAGAACTGTGCTGAGCGCCAGGAAACGTGTGCGGGACCCAACTAGAAGTGCGCCGGGCGCCAGGAATATGTGCGGAACCCAGCTATAAGTGCGCCAAGCGCCGGGGAACGTGTGCAGTACCCAAGTAGAGGTGCGCCAAGCGCCGGGCAACGTATGCGGGACCCATCTAGAACTGTGCTGAGCGCCTGGGAACGTGTTCGGGACCCAACTAGAAAAGCGCCGAGCGCCAGGAACGTGTTCGGAACCACACTAGAAGAGCGCCAAGAGCTGGAGAACGTGTGCGGGACCCATCTATAAGTGCGCCAAGGCCGGGAAACGTGTGCAGTACCCAAGTAGAGGTGCGCTAAGCGCCGGGGAACGTGTGCAGAACCCAAGTAGAAGTGCGCCAAGCGCCGGGCAACGTATGCGGGACCCAACTAGAACTGTGCTAAGCGCCGGGGAACGTGTGCAGGACCCAAGTAGAGGTGCGCCGAGCGCCAGGAACATGTGCGGAACCCAGCTATAAGTGCGCCAAGCGCCGGGGAACGTGTGCAGGACCCAAGTAGAGGTGCGTCAAGCGCCGGGGAACGTATGCGGGAACCAACTAGAACTGTGCTGAGCGCCGGGGAACGTGCGCGGTTCCCAACTGGAAGTGTGCCAAACCCCACAGAACGTGTGCGGGACCCAACCTAAAGTGCGCCAAGCGCCGGGGAACGTGTTCGCGACCCAACTAAAAGTGTGCCAAGCGACGGGGTACGTGTGCAGAACCCAAGTAGAGGTGCGCCAAGCGCCAGGGAACGTGTGCAGGACCCAAGTAGAAGTGCGGCAAGCGCTGGGCAACGTATGAAGAACCCAAACAGAAGTGCGCCAAGCGTCGGGAACGTGTGCAGAACCCAAGTAGAAGTGCGCCAAGCGCCGGGCAACGTATGCGGGACCCAACTAGAACTGTGCTGAGCGCCGGGGAACGTGTGCAGGACCCAAGTAGAGGTGCGCCGAGCGCCAGGAACATGTGCGGAACCCAGCAATAAGTGCGCCAAGCGCCGGGAAACGTGTGCAGGACCCAAACAGAAGTGCGCCAAGCGCCGGGGAACGTGTTCGGAACCCAACTAGAAGTGCGCCGAGCGCCAGGAACGTGTTCGGAACCACACTAGAAGTGCGCCAAGAGCCGGAGAACGTGTGCAGGACCCAAGTAGAAGTGCGCCAAGCGCCGGGCAACGTATGCGGGACCCAACTAGAACTGTGCTGAGCGCCGGGGAACGTGCGCGGGACCCAACTGGAAGTGCGTCGGGCGCCAGGAATATGTGCGGAACCCAGCTATAAGAGCGCCAAGCGCCGGGGAACGTGTGCAGTACCCAAGTAGAGGTGCGCCAAGCGCCGGGGAACGTGTGCAGGACCCTAGTAGAAGTGCGCCAAGCGCTGGGCAACGTATGCGGGACCCAACTAGAACTGTGCTGAGCGCCAGGAAACGTGTGCGGGACCCAACTGGAAGTGCGTCGGGCGCCAGGAATATGTGCGGAACCCAGCTATAAGTGCGCCAAGCGCCGGGGAACGTGTGCAGTACCCAAGTAGAGGTGCGCCAAGCGCCGGGGAACGTGTGCAGGACCCAAGTAGAAGCGCGGCAAGCGCTGGACAACGTATGGGGGACCCAAACAGAAGTGCGCCAAGCGCCGGAGAACGTGTGCGGTACCCATCCAGAAGTGCGCTAAGCGCCTGGAAGGTGGGCGGGACCCAAATTTAAGTGCGCCAAGCGCCGGGGAACGTGTGCAGAACCCAAGTAGAAGTGCGCTAAACGCCGGGCAACGTATGCGGGACCCAACTAGAACTGTGCTGAGCGCCGGGCAACGTATGCGGGACCCATCTAGAACTGTGCTGAGCGCCGGGGAACGTGTTCGGGACCCAACTAGAAGTGCGCCGAGCGCCAGGAACGTGTTCGGAACCACACTAGAAGAGCGCCGAGAGCCGGAAAACGTGTGCGGGACCCATCTAGAAGTGCGCCGAGCGCCAGGAATATGTGCGGAACCCAGCTATAAGTGCGCCAAGCGCCGGGGAACGTATGCACTACCCAAGTAGAGGTGCGCCAAGCGCCAGGGAACGTGTGCAGGACCCAAGTAGAAGTGCGGCAAGCGCTGAGCAACGTATGAAGGACCCAAACAGAAGTGCGCCAAGTGCCGGAGAACGTGTGCGGGACCCATCTAGAAGTGCGCTAAGCGCCTGGAAGGTGGGCACGACCCAAATTTAAGTGCGCCAAGCGCCGGGAACGTGTGCAGAACCCAAGTAGAAGTGCGCCAAGCGCCGGGCAACGTATGCGGGACTCATCTAGAACTGTGCTGAGCGCCGGGGAACGTGTTCGAGACCCAACTAGAAGTGCGCCGAGCGCCAGGAACGTGTTCGGGACCACACTAGAAGAGCGCCAAGAGCCGGAGAACGTGTGCGGAACCTATCTAGAAGTGCGCCGAGCGCCGGGAAACGTGTGCGGACCCAACTATAAGTGCGCCAAGCGCCGGGGAACGTGTGAGGACCCCAAATAAAGCGCCAAGCGCCGGGGAACGTGTGCAGGACAAACGTAGAAGTGCGGCAAGCGCTGGGAAACGTATGCGGGACCCAACTAGAAGTGCGCCAAGTGCCGGAGAACGTGTGCGGGACCCATCTAGAAGTGCGCTAAGCGCCTGGAAGGTGGGCACGACCCAAATCTAAGTGCGCCAAGCGCCGGGGAACGTGTGCAGAACCCAAGTAGAAGTGCGCCAAGCGCCAGGAACATGTGTGGAACCCAGCTATAAATGCGCCAAGCGCCGGGGAACGTGTGCAGGACCCAAGTAGAAGTGCGGCAAGCGCTGGGCAACGTGTTCGCGACCCAACTAGAACTGTGCTGAGCGCCGGGGAACGTGTTCGGGACCCAACTAGAAGTGCGCCGAACGCTAGGAACGTGTTCGGGACCACACTAGAAGTGCGCCAAGAGCCGAAGAACGTGTGCAGGACCCAAGTAGAAGTGCGCCAAGCGCCGGGCAACGTGTGCGGGACCCAACTAAAACTGTGCTGAGCGCCGGGGAACGTGCGCGGTGCCCAACTGGAAGTGTGCCAAACCCCACAGAACGTGTGCGGGACCCAACTAAAAGTGTGCCAAGCGACGGGGAACGTGTGCGGGACCCCAAATAAAAAGCGCCGAGCGCCGGAGAAAGTGTGCGGGACCCAACTGGGAGCGCTCCAAGCGCCGGGGATAGTGGGCGGGATCTAACTGGGAGCACGCCAAGCGCCGGAGAACGTGTGCGGGACCCAACTTTGGGTACGCCAAGCGCCGAGGAAAGCATGCGGTACCCAACTGGAAGTGCTCCAAGCGCCGGAGAACGTGTGCGGGCTCCAACTTCGGGTGCGTGCGCCAAGCGCCGAGCAAAGCGTGAGGGACTCACATGGGAGTGCGCCATGCGCCGGGTACGAGTGCGGTATCTAACTGGGAGCACACAAAGCGCCAGAAAATGTGTGCGGGACCCAACTTCGGGTACGCCTAGCGCCTAGGAAAGTGTGCGGGATCCAACTTGAAGTGCGCCAAGCGCCGGGAAAATTGTGTGAGACTCGACTTGAAAAGCGCCAAGTATGCCAAGCGTTACGAATCGTGTGCGACCCAACCGGGAGGACCGGCAAGGGAGTGAAAATTAAAAACGCGGTTGTGATTCAACCGTTCATCTAGTCGTTATTGAGTTTGGAAACCATGAAAAAGGGTGTGAACTGTGATGGTGCTAGAAGGGGTGGGCAAGTGTTATGCAAGAGGGGTCTACTACACAACTGCATGAAATTTGAAAGGTCATATCTGAGGGTGTAATGTGCCTTTAAAAGGAAACCTTTGCTAAAATAAAGTGAAAATATCTAACAGTTTTGCTTTGCTACGGATGAGTATGATTTGGAAATGAAACATTTGTGAGAAACTCGATAAATGAAGTGAAACGTCTTATGCTACTGATTTGGCATGGGAATAAACTCGAAAGAAGCGCTAAAAACTCAGTGAAATGATTCATCGTTGATTTGGCTGTGCACTTGTTCACTAAACAACAAAAATTGAGTGTGAGATTGAAAAACCAAATCATGCACATCTCTTCTGAAATCAACCTAACGCTTGCAGTTTAGGTTAACAAGTCTTAGTTCCCTGCAAAATTATGTTGTGTCTCCCACCTCAATCATTCAGAAGTATTGATTTTCAAGCATTACTAAATTATTTGACGCGTTCGCTTCCGATTGACTATCAATTAATGAAAGTGGAAATAACATTACGTAGTGTGTCTATGCGAATGTTGTCAACTAAGAGAATTGCAGTCACACGAATAAATGTGTGTGCTCAGAAAGATGTGCGTGATTTGGTTTCTCAATGTCACACTCAATTTTCGTTGTTTAGTGAACAAGTGCACAGCAAAATCAACGATGAATCATTTCACTGAGTTTTTAGCGCTTCTTTCGAGTTTATTCCCATGCCAAATCAGTAGCATAAGACGTTTCACTTCTTTTATCGAGTTTCTCACGAATGTTTCATTTCCAAATCATACTCATCCGTAGCAAAGCAAAACAGTTGGATTTTTCCACTGTGAGGGGAATGCGAATCGATATGCGCATATGATAAAGGAAAAATCTACGATTTCAAGACAAATTTCGCAATGTGAGAAGAATGTGAGGCGACAATTTTGCCACAGAGTTCGTAGTGTGAGAAGAATGTGAGGCGAGGGTGAGGCGAGACGGGATCTCATCGGGCTGTCACTAGAGTCGCCTCACATTTTTCCCAGCTGGGGCTAAAATTTCACCGTAATGAGGCTACGCCGGAGTCGATTCGGCGGGAGTTGCCTCGATGTCACAAGGCAACTCTTACTTTTCATCGAGGCAACTCCCAAGCGAATGTCAGAGTCACTCCCCGTCACTAGGAGTGTCGCGCAGTCCTCAAAGCCAAGTTCCAGTAGCCGAGACAGGAGTAGGTCTACGTATAGCGAAGAGAGCCGATGAAGAGCGTTAATGAGTTCCACCACTCAGCGTCAAGACACGAGATAAGAATGTACAAGGTTTTAGAACGTACCATTCTCGAGCGACTTATCAAACGTCGTGAAGGGACGACCAGAGATGAGCAAGCCGGTTTTCGACCTGGAAGATCGACCATTTTCCAGGTCTTTGTTGTGAGAAGAGTAAATGAATTGTGGCAGCGGTATTCGAAGCCATTACAGCTTGCTTTTTTGGAATTTGAAGCCGCGTTTGACTCCCCTCATCGTGATCGATAACTCAACGCTCTGCGAGCAGATGGAATCCCGGAAAAGTATGTTCGGTTGATCGAGGACATGAACAAAGGAACAACTGCAGCAGTCCGTGCACGTGTCGGATTTACGTCAGCTTTCGAGGTGAAAACAGGAGTAAGGCAAGGAGCCGTTGCAGGACCTTTTTTTCAACTTCGCCGTTGATGACATTATGCGTAGAGATGCAGAACAGTTTTGTGCCCACGTGATCCTAACACCATCAGGACACTTCCTTGTCGACCTGGAGTACGCCGACGACATCGTGTTATTCGCTGAAAACAACGCAAAACTGCAAAGGATTGTGAACCTCGTTTCGAAGTAGGCCGCAGCCTATGGACTTCGCCTTCGTCCCGACAAATGCAAGCAGATGTGGGTCTCTCAGAGACCTTCAACGAGAGTTTGTGTGGACGGACAACGTATCGTTTTGGTGAATGATTTCTGTTATTCGGGCTGCTTGCTGAGGAAGGATGGTAGTTATGCAGCGGATATTCAACAACGATGTGCAAAAGCTACGTCTGCATTCAATTCTCTAACCAAGTGTTTGTGGTCTACCCCCATCGCGAAGAAGGTTAAGTTGCGCGTCTACTTATCCGCTATTCGCCCTATCATGATGTACGGATCGGAGACGTGAGCAGCACCGAAGACGCAGATGGAAAGGTTGGATTGCACGGAGAGGAAGCTTTCCAGGCGTTTGCTTGAATATTTCTGGCCGCATGTATGCCATAACGAAGACCTTTACAAGGAAATCGACGCAGTACATCAACGCTTGACACGAGGGAGGTGCCAGCATCTCCTAACGCCATCTCAAGCAGCAATGGAAAGTCGACTTCGACTGCTCGGGCATATACTAAGAAGAACGCCGGATCGTCTCATACAACACGCTTTAAGAATGCTTCCAAATCCTGTCTGGAAACGGCCCCCTGGGCGTAGGCGAAAGTTCTGGACGGATGTGGTCAAAGAGGATTTGAAGTCACTCGGCATCGAAAGACAGTTCAGGCGCGATGTTTCGTTTCGCAGGAAATGGAATAGTGACAGCTGGATGGAGTATGTTCAAATTGTGGCTGAAGACCGTGAAAAATGGACACGGCTGACTACCAGGACGGCACATCTCGGTAAAGTTGCGGAATGATCGCGTCAGGCGAAAGCCAACCGATTAAGTCAAGTAAGTCTATTTATTTATTTATTTATTTATTTATTTATTTATTTATTTATTTATTTATTTATTTATTTATTTATTTATTTATTTATTTATTTATTTATTTATTTATTTATTTATTTATTTATTTATTTATTTATTTATTTATTTATTTATTTATTTATTTATTTATTTATTTATTTTAATCTATTTATTTATTTTTTATATAACTACAGCATGCTAATCGAGTGGGAAAGCCCAACAGTTGTGGCCGGCTTGAAAACACCCGAGTCGTCTGTGACTATCCTGGTCGATACTCATGTTATACGTGCAATGCTCAGGGAAGTTGAAAAACTTTCCCATTGTGGCCGGCTTGATCCCAACGCAGATAATAACTATTTGGCCAAAATGAATGCGCTTGTCTATTGGAATATTGTGAAGAAATGGATCTAGCGATGTGGATGTCTCAGTTGGGGTATGGATTATTTCATTATCGGCTGGGATGCAGCACACTACACCTGGCTCAGGACGGCTCAGGCCGGCTTTCGGTCGTCTATGACGAGGTCTTAAGGAAGTGTTCCCTCATATTTGGCTCCCTCAGTTCCCTCATTCCTTTGAAAGGATAACAAGCTTTTTTCATAGCATTTCTTGATGTAATAGTCGTATATTTGGGAAAAAGCTGATTTGTCATTAAGCAAGACTCCCACTAATTATTGCCCTGGCTTCATTGAGAGAAAAACGAGAACATTTTCAGGAGTTGAGCTCTTTTTCTAATGCTAGTTATGAAGATGGGGCGCTTTGAACATTTTGGAGGAAAACAGCTTTGGCGCGTGATTTACGAAGGGTAAACTGGAAGAAAGCCCTTGGATTATTCATGTAAATATGTAAGATCGTCTTAGAATGTTTGGTCTAGTGAATGGTTGCGCCAGCGGCCGATCATGATTCGTGTTCAAGACCACTCTGATCGGCAGAGTTGCGAACGGAATTCACGAAAAGGCGGCAAGAAACCCAAAAAAACGTCTTTTGTTGGTGAAATATTTTCGCTGGTCTAGTCTCGTTGTCCGGTAGGATGTACGAGTTCCCAGTGGTTTGGAAGGGTAGATAATGTGATTAATTGAGATTGAAAGATTATCTTCCTAACTGTTTTGCTTGCTACAAAAGGATTATGCTGTGGCATAGTAGAAATGTGGGCATCTCGTTAAAGGCAGTGTTCACGATGATAAATAAGTTTCAGTTTCCATTGAAAATGGGTAACGGAGGGGCACACTGTAACAATAACGTGAAAAAAACGGATGAAAAAGAGCCGAGAAGAATCCCAAAAGAGCACGAAGTTGCAAATTTTAGCGCAAGGCAAACCCCAAAAGCGCAATGAGCGCCCTCCAACGTGAACAATTGAAAACTCGACATTGTGATAACAGGAAATATTCATGTCAAGGAAGTACTGATCAACAAGCTCAATCGCTTGAGTGCATTTATAGGTACCCTCTAGACCCGGGGCCGGATGCATCAACGGGCCGGGTTGGGGCAGGGCAGTCTGCATCTTTGACGATCGCAGTGCGAGGGCAGTACATGATCTGGTCAATCGTGCCCCCAGCAGTGTTTTTGCTGCTCTAGCTGCTCCAGCCTCTGAGCTGGGGCAGCAGGGGCACGATTGATTCTGTCATTTACGGAGATCTTCAAAGGCGCAGACTGCTCTGCCCCTGCCCCAACCCCTCGCGTTGATGCATGCGGCCCCCGGAGGACTCGCACGGCGTGGCTGTTACTTGGAAGCGACGCTTGTCTGTGTTGCATTGCGAAGAACTCTTTGCGATTTGGGTGGCCATTTGTGGGTGGTATTCCGACCGGCAGCGTAGGTGGCCCGTCGTTGATCGATATCAGAAATGAGCGATGCAAACACCTGATTACCCCGTATTGGAAAGGATTTTTGTCCTATTCCTTCATTTTGCTCAGTCCTACTGTTCTGTTTCCGATATTTTGTGTTCCATTGTTCAAAGGCAGTGTTCACGATAATTCTCGTTCTTGAAGTTTCAGTGTGAAACATTAAGTTGGCAGATGCTAGAGAGTATAGGGTCGAGGAAAGCAAAAAAACGTGCCAGGAATCAATAAAAACGGCTTTGAAAGTTATTCCGCTGCGCCTACCTATCCCGGTCCGCCCATTCGGACGAGCTCGTGGCTCCGC
Organism: Aplectana chamaeleonis; assembly: GCA_029168955.1. NCBI lineage: Eukaryota > Metazoa > Nematoda > Chromadorea > Rhabditida > Cosmocercidae > Aplectana > Aplectana chamaeleonis. The sequence continues at coordinate 98,128 of JAPDOI010000836.1, read as the reverse complement.
ACACGTTTCGATGGCGACTCAGAACTTTTGAAACAAGCTGTTAACACGCAATCCGCTAGTAACGGATTGTCCCCGTACCGAACGCGAAGTAAGCAGAAGCTAACACGCAAAGCAAGCAGAAGCTAACGCCAAGCAAGCAGAACCTTACGTTAGGTAGGGGAACGAGTGGAACCATGCACCAAAGCGAGCGGAAGCAAACGCAAAGCAAGGGGAAGCTAACGCTGAGCAAGCAGAATCTTACGTTAGGCAGGGGAACGAGTGGAAACATGCACCGAAGCGAGCGGAAGCAAACGCGAAGCAAGTAGAAACTAACACTGAGCGAGCGGAAGTTAACGGGTAGCAAGCAAAAGCTAACACTAAGCGAGTGGAAGCTAGGGCAAAGCAAGCAGAAGCTAACGCTGAACAAGCGGAGGTTAATACCAAGCAAGCGGAACCTTACGATAGGAGGAAGGGGTTGAATGAGAACCATGCGCCAAAGCATGCGGAATCATGAACGAAGCGAGCGGAATCTCACCTTATGCAGATGTAGCGAGGGAAACCCCATGGTAAGTCCATCGAAAAGAGGATAGTTGAATACCTTGTGCTAGCAGCGCATAAAAAATACGATGATTAGTGTTTCTCCTACCAA
>JAPDOI010000836.1:0-95000 GCA_029168955.1 Aplectana chamaeleonis | reverse complement strand
GCCTTACGTGCCTAAGGCTGATTCCACGGAACCGAAGCTGGTTCGCACCCTACCGATCCACGATGAGGAGGCTTGCACGGAACGAAGGGTCAGTGAGCTGGTTAACACAGTACAATAAGCTGTTGGAACGCTTCGAAAACCCCCACTAAGGCTGCTTGCTCGGTGCTTCCTGGGTCGTCTACACTGAGAAAGCTTGCTTGCACCATACCAAGACGCGAATAACGTGTTTGCACCGAACGAAGTGGCTTTTAGCGTGTTAACAACCTGTTTCAAAAGTTCTGAGGAATTGCCAAGCAACTCTGCCGCGTCCAGCCTGATCGATTCGCTCAGATTTCACGATTAACGCGCGCTTGCAGAAATCAGCAGGGCCCATGATTCTCGTACACGCTCTGAACGTTAGAAACCGTTATTTTAGCTTAATCTGAACGTTTTTCTTCGCTGTTTCTTCACTATTAGTTACCTCACGACCATACAGTCCCATTTTTGGGTCGAACTCTAGAGCGATATCCATCGTGAACACTGCCTTCAACCTCTGCTTGCGTTCCACGTAAGTTTTTTAGAATTCATTGTTTTTCGAAGAATTTATTCATTTGTCAATTAATTTTGACATTTGTTCTTCTACTCCTCTCCTGATTTAATACACACTCAGTATTCACTCAGTAGCCATTTTATATGATTTATAGATCATTTACTTTATTTCTGATACTTTTATTCGATTATTCGTAAAAATTCCCTTTCAATTACTCATTTATTTTTTTTTATTTATTTTATAATTAAACGCATCTTGATCAGTAGCATAATTATTAAAACAAACGAAAATAAAAATACAAATACAAATAGAAAAGTGGCTCAAATTATCATTTTGTAACACTACCTGTCGGAATTGAAAGAGTCGACGAGTTGCTGCTCTGTTGTAAATGGATAAATAGATGAACAGTCAAACAAGTAAGCACATTTCAATCTAGGATTAGATAAATAAAAGAATGAGTAAGTAAACAAAAACGTGTACGAATAACTCAACAATTGTGTCGGAAACAAAAATCAATTATTGATAAAGTAATGCAAAATAGCAAATGAAAGGATAATGAATGTGCATCAAATCAGGAAATGAATATGTGAAGAAATGCGAAAAATAAATGACAGATGAATAAATTCTTCGAAAACCAGTGAAAACAGAAAAACTTCACTGAAATGAAAGCGGAGGTCGAATTATAAATATAAAGCACAAAATACCGATATCGGAACAGTAGCACTGAGTAAAATAAGGAATAGGACGAAAATCCTTTTGAGTAGGGGTAATCAGGGGCCGTATGCTATTCTTTCCCCCACGGGGACTGTCCCCCAATTGTCCCCCCGCGGGGAGCATCCCCGAGGGGAGGCCCCCCTGGACAGGTGCTATGCACATCTCGGGGTACTTCCCGGGGGATGGCAGAGATGCAAGAGTGGGCAGAGACGCAGAAAATCAATGGCCGCCGCTGCGAACGGCGGTAGACCGTCTCGATGCAAAGTTTTTTGCACTTGTTAAGTGCAATGCCTTGTTTCAATGTTGCATCTGAATCTATCATTTACCGCGAAGTTCATGATTGTTTTTGAAAATAAGCTTGTTATCGTGGAATTGAATGAATCGTGAAATTCTTATTGTTTCCTCCAAATTCGAGAAAAACCATTCAAAACTCATCTGAAACCCGAAGGCTACGGCATTTTTGGTGACACTTTAATGAGGTTTGAATCCTTTCTGACGCCTCGTGACTCTAAATTCGTTCCTAAAAACCCGTTTTTATCCAAGTATTTCCTATGCGAGAAGGGCCAGGTTATAGGATTGTTGAAATGCTGGAGATCGGAACTCAACAATATCGAAGTTCTGAGATTCATATTTATGTCACTAAATCTTTAACAGTCTTCGCGGCATTCCGTTCAATAACGTTTTCACGTTCTCATGCCGCTGTGCTCGTGCTTGCCAGCACGATTCTAGCTCGAAAGTAAATTTACATGGAAATCTAGCGTACTGCATTCGTTTGCATTTAGGACTATCCAAATTTGGAACAAACTGCTTTCGCAAATCGTTGAGACTGGAAATTTTCCGGTTTTCAATTCAAGCGGTCCCACTTCAATCTCAGGTCATTTCATGGGCAGTGTTGAGCATGGTTGCGACTCGGCGCAACGGGGGGTCGCAAAATAATTGGAAAGTTAAAAAAAAAAGAAATTCGGAATTGGCTTGTACGACTTGACAGAATTTCATCACAATTTCGATCTTTGTCCAACTTTTTCACTTTTAAGAAGCTTAAGAAATTTTTTTATCTCTTAAGGGGATCGTAAAAAATTTGGAAATTTTTCGAAATTTTCGTTTAACGGAAAGGTGGTCTTAGCTGTGCCGAAAATTGGCGCAGCGGCTTGCTCAACCCTGTGCATGGGGCAGATGACCTTTCTATCTGCTAGAGCTTTAAATACAGGATGCTATATCGTACGAGCGTTTTATGTACTTGTTGTTCTGTTGGCCTGCGTGCGCAGGTTGTCCGATTTAATCAGGGTTGAGAAGGCCGTTGCTCTACTTTTCGGTGCAGCTACGACCACCTTTCCGTTAAACGAAAATTTTGAAAATTTTTGAAACATCCCCCGTCTCGGTATGAAAAATTGGGTTAGCCTTTTTTGAGTGACAAATTGGAAATTGTTCCTCAAAGTTTTGGCATGAAAAGACGTTTTTCTAAATTTCTCTCGCAGGATTTCCAATTTTTTCCACAATTCCTTTTTTTCTTCGAAAATTCTACGAGCCCCACCCCCCCCCAAAGAATTTTTTTTCAAAATTATCGCAATTTTTTACGACCCCCCTCCCCTGCGTCGAGTCACAGCCCTGCTCAACTCAACCCTGTATTCGATCGTCTTCGCATACTTTCCGTATGTTCCTTCATTGCAAATACGGCCATTGAATTAATTACCGTATTGGCGTACTTGCAGACCCGAAGGTGTGATTCTTGGTTGTAAAATGGAGGATACCCCAATCGAGCCGTTTGACAGCGTCGCTCTGGAAAACGAGTCTGCGCTTTTTGGAGAGCCTGCAGACGTGGAACATATTACTGTGAGTATTCAAGTTTCGGTTGTGTGTTGCTGATTGAGGTTTATTTTCCGAGTATAAGTGCCATTCAATTTTTTTGTTGTTTTAGGGGACGACTCAGCCGTTTTCACCACTCGAGACGCAGATGATTCTCGACGATTACGTGGAAAACTACGCGATTTATCACCACTCTATTCGTGGTGCGTCGCGACAAGGAATTTCGGTAAGATATCAACTCCCCTTACGCTATATTCCTGTACTACACCATTTTGCGTTATTCACTCATCAAATTTTTTTCAGGAAAAGAAGAAATTTCTACTGGAGTTGACTGAAGATGTGAACGCGCTCGGCTTCTGCAAGCGGTCTGTGAAACAAATCGAGCAGAAAATCCGCGATGAAATAAAGGCATTAAAGCGTTACAGTAATGCTTTGGTAAGTTGAATAACGGCTGCCTTCGTATCACTAATCACTCCAAGTAATTGAATTTTTCAGAAGGCAGAACGATCGAAAACCGGAGGCGGACGTATCAGTTTGCCGAGGCTTTCTGACATTCAGAAGAACGCCTTCATTTGTTTGGAGGAGAAGCCTCGGATTGAGGGCATACAATCGGCGCAGGAAGTAGGACACGGCGGAGCCGAGGTTGGTTTCCTGGAAACTGTGCTTCACGTATCATGTACTTATTCAGTTTCAAAATTTTAGGAAGTTCGTGAAAAGCCGAATAGCCGGGAGCAGATTGATGTCCCTCAGAAGAAGCAGCGTGCTAGTGCCGGCGGCAGTGATTCATCGGAGTCAAGTAGTTCCGCAGGCGAAAGGTAATGATCCGAAAAAACTTCTTCTCAAAAGAATCTCAATCTGTATTTTCAGGCCCAGTGCTGCTTCGGTCATTAGGGGAGAAATGCGCAACATAGAGTTGCGTAGGATTGGCCTGGAGAAACGCAATGAAGTATTGGATCTCCAGATCCAATACTGGACGAGGAAGGTAGCCCACATGGCTTAAGGCGTCCGCGTTCTGCTCTCCTCTTAGGTCCTAGTTATACTTAAGCGTTTCGCTGCCGCTGCTGTAATTTGTGAGATTTAGAGATCGACCAGCAGCGAAATCAGCGGCAGCGAAGCGCCGCGGTGTAACTAGGGCCTCATCAATTAGGATCTACCAGTTTCGAATTGTTTTGAGTTAGGTTACTGACCTTTGAAAGCTTGGTGGTTAGTTTTTTGCCTGACACTGCTTGCTCTATGTTGCATTGAAGACTGCAACACCCTAAATTTGTAGGTCTGATGATATCGTGTACTGGCAAAAACTAGCCATCAAAACATTCGCTTGGGGAATTTTTGTCTGTCTCGCGTAGGAATTGTTCTGTTAGGTTGTGCCCAATTGTGTGCCATTAACAGTGAGATTGTCTGTTTGTATCTCCGGTTGAAAGCCGGCAACGAGGTCCTTTTCTTTCTCATGGGAAAGCCTGGATCAGACAATCTATGTTACGTTTGTTACATTGTTATTGTTTTTCTTTTTTTTACATTGCTCGCGTAGGGCACAGCCTTGGAGTAGCTTTGAGCAATTCTCCATTAGGAGGAATGGATGCCTTGTCGAATTTCTTATGTAACATGCGCGCGTTGAGAGAATTCTCAATAGCGTTTCCTATGTGTTAGGACCTATTTGCTCTCGCACTTGTTTAGTGGACATACCGCCGTGTCATGAGATTTCTTGAATCTGCCATAGGAACTCTTCCTCGCATGTATGTGTACGTGTAAAAGTGTGTTTGTGCCTTTTTGACGTCGTTACGTCATTGTGCCGGTTCAGCTCTGATCTTGGTGCGTTGTTATATTGTTTGTGAACGAACAAACTGTTACGGTTACTTACGGTTCATTGTTTACCGGTTAATTCTTATGGAAAGTGATCTAGTGCACTTGAAGCCCCATAGATTTTATTATGAACGGTTCAACTAATAAAGAAATCCTAAAAGTAGAGTGTGATGATATTATTTGCAAATGCTTTTGCGTTAGCTGCGGGTGGATCCTGAGTCTCGTCCAGTGCCTCCGACGGCACCTCTCCATCTTGCCTGTCAGGGCCCATGTATTCGTCATAGTTGGGCGGTTCCCTGCTCTCTATGGCTATGTTTCGGAGCACGCAACACGCCACAATGATGTCTGCGGCCTTCTCAGGTTCATACCTTTAATAATCGAAGTTATTCGTGTGACTTGTAATGAGTTTGAAAATACCTTCACCTGCACTCGCCATGAAGGATGTGAAACTGCCGCTTAAGCACCCCAAAGGACTGTTCCACACGTGCTCGTGCGCTGCAGACAGCTTTGTTGAATCGTTCCTCTGTATATTTATCATTACAAAAACACATAATTTCATGAGTACTAAAAGTTACCTTGGGCGGTCCTTGGGGTGCTAAGCGGATTCAGAAGAAACACCTCGGCACCTTAGGCGGAGCCGCCAATTATTGCTCCGTCAAGCTTCTTGTTCTTCAGCCTTGCGTAAAGTTGGGATGTCTTTAAAACGCGGGAGTCGTGGGCCGATCCGGGCCATTTCGTAGTAACCCAGCGTATTTTCCCTTCAAAATCTACCACGACTCCTGCGTTTAAGCTATGGTATCCCTTCCTACATACGTAATCTTCCTCATGGTTCCTCGGGCGTTGGATTCGGCAATGAGTTCCGTCGATCACTCCTACAATACCGGGAATTCTATGCTTCCTAAAAAACTCACGCCGAATCGCACCGCATTCCTCTCTATCTGGCCAGTGGATGTAAAGGCCTGCTTTCCTGTTGATGGCGGCGACAAAAGCCATGAGAACACGGGATACGGTGCCCTGATGGCATCCTGCAAGGCGGGCTGCATCGGCCTGCATTACATTACGGCCGAGCAGGTGGATGCTGATTGCCACCTGATCGGCCACCGTCATGTCCACACCTCGCCCGTAGCATCGCTGCAAATCGTTGGCAACCAGCTCACAGATTTTGTAGAACACTGGCCGGGTGAACCGGTAGTCTTTGCGAAACTCGACATCGGTAAGGGTGTCATACGGACAAGTTCGGTCCCTAAACACTCGTGGAACTCGGCCGTAGCGCCGGGCGATGTCCATTCTTGCGATGAACTCCATACTAGTAGTAGTCAAGACTATCTGCAAGCATCTCTGTAGATTCCATCATGTGGTTGAAATATGCGCTCTATATTCATGTAGAAGAGGAGTAGATTATATGTAATTATATGAAACTGTTTTCGGTAAAGCGAAGGTGAAGAGCGCCACATTCATACAGGGCCCAGCGGGCCGGTGTGCCGGAGTGCAGCTCACCTACGACCCCTCCTCTTCGTGACAAGATTTGTTTTCAGTGTAGACGATCCCCAATACTAAGGCACTATTCATGCTCCTCAACGCCAGCGCCGAACGCGCGGGTGTGGTTTCAGGCCTTTCATACTCCAACGCCACGCTCAAGCGTCACGCACGTGCCGCGCTGGCGTTGAGAAGTATGAATAGCGCCTAATGTTAAACGGAAGAAAAGGGGTCGTATGTCAGCCTTTTTCTGGCCGAGAATGAAACTATAAACAACACAAATTTCCTGTTTTGGAGCAAAATCGTACGACCCACCAGAACACGTCGTGTGGCGGAGCAGTCCTGCTCGGCCCTATCTTCAGATTCTGGCTTATGGGCCAAAGAACTGAAGTTTTTATTGATTCCGTCATTTCTGTAAAGTGCTGCCCGTTTTTTTTTTCACGGAGTTGAAACCCTAATTTTTTTGATGAGTATTTGTTGTTACTCATATAATAAAATCATACGAGGTCCTGAAAAATCTGAAAAATCATAGCTAATCTTATTTTTAGGGGTACATTCAATCACAGTCAATTGTAGAAACATTTTGATGATATTTTCGATTTTTATTTCTATTTTTACTAATTACTGTAACTACTACACTGTGATTAACCATATAAATTCTATTACTCAAAGTGTTAATTATCAAATATAGCTCATATTTTATCAATTAGAGGTAAAAATCGCTGGCACATAAACGAGCGCTTTGAATGTCCGAGAAGGTTACGAAGAATCTAGCCAAACTATTGATTTATCGTGTGTGTTCCAACGGCCAAGTTCACTGTGCATTGTTTCCATTTCAAATAATCTGCTCCTAGGCCAATTTCTTACGGTATCCCCAGCTCTCCCCAACCATTTTCGTAGGAGGACGACGTCCCCTGTCAGGGGCGGCGTCTTCTCTCCCCCAACCAGCGTGGGGGATGATGTGCATACCGGGGAAGGGGAGCGGGTCGTCCCCTTCCCCTGTCGGGGAGGCTTGGGGAGAGAATAGCATACGGCCCCAGGTGGATGCGTCGGCCATTTCTGATATCGATCAACGATGGGCCACCCAGGCTGCTGGTCGAAATACTACCCACAAACGCTCAGATAGAGACACACTTCCCGTGGTACCACTAGCCGACGTCCCGTAATCCCCCCCCCCGCGGAAGGCCAATAGATAGGTCGCGGGCAGTCGGCAGCGCCGTTTCGTTGACTGCCCGTACACAGTGAACAAGCACTCTGCGGCCCTTCTGCCACCGTCTTACGGCTAATCTGATGACTGACAGAAGACAGTCCTAAAACAGTCCGCGGCATATTTAAAAATCACCCTTCAAGTAAAGGTCCGTTAGAACAAAATTCCAAAAAAATCCGCTCCTAGGGATTTCATCTTGAACTGCTCTTGACAAGTAAGGAGTGAGCTTATACGGGGAAGCTTCCTACACTCACTGGTCCTTGCAGTCTTCCCATTCGCAGTTGCCATTAACGGACAGTGGTTCACCTGCCAAGGACCAGCGTCGCGAACAGCGCGGGTTTTGGAAAGTCTCAACAGAGCGTTCTCCAATGATGATTCCAATGTGGGAATCGATGAGTGAGTGTTCGATGACCCCCAGGAATAGCCGACTGCCCGCCGACACTCCGCGGGAAGACGGGAAAGCCTCTCTCCCCGGGGGGAAGTGGGGCGCTGCGCCACGCCCACGAAATTGGAGCCGCGCGAAGTCGACAAGCCCGACATGGCTGGCGGGAAGTGGGCTGTTTTATCTGAGTGGCCACATCAATCTCAAAGGGGTTAAGCAGAGTGCCAAAAGGGCGCGGCGCAGCCTAATGTGGGCTGCTCTATTGATAGATCACGGCGATCTATCAATACGGCAGCCCACATTAGGACGCGCCGCGCCCTGATTATAATCGTGTTCAGCGCCCCAAGTAATTTCTCCGGACGGAGTTTGAGCATGATTTGTTCCGATTTTTGAAATCCGCCATTGTAGACATCCGGTCGTTTTTTTTTCTTTCAATCGTTATCTTCCATAGTCTACCGAGAATCGGGAAACCGACTATATAATCGTCTACGCACGTACAATATCGTCTCATGCTCCTCTTTCCTCCGACCGTTCTATGGTGCTGATCAGGGATGAGCGGAACAAAAATATGAAAATTCGGAAATCGGTTTCTGGGTTTCGGAACAAAAAAAAAATTCTCTCGGGTTTCGGAAATTGGGCGCGAAACGCCTGAAAATGCGCTAAACTGCTGGTTTCGGAACGCGAAACGCGGAACTCCGCTCATCCCTGGTGCTGATCCATCAAGCGAGTTTCCTGGCAAGGTGCGATAACTTCTTAGTTTTTCTCTTCTTTGACCACGCTTTGGAAAAAAATTCTCTCGAAACTCAGTAAGGTTCGGCCGACAGTTGGCCGGGTAAGCACACTTCTGATTTGCTCTTTTCAGGCTTTGAAGAGGGCGAACCCGCCGAAACTTACGTAAGCCAATAAACTGTGTTGCCAACTTCGTGAACAAATTTCACCAACAATTGCAGAAATAATGAGCATTTCTTGTTTCAAACCGCTTTTAGAATGGAATTTTCCGGACTGACTAATGCAGAAACAAACGGCTTCATGCGAAAGGCAGCTCATGTTGTTGTTGAATGAATTGTTTTGAAGATCGGAATAAACCATTAATTTTCTGTCGGTCTGACTCATCTCTAGCTCATACATCATCGTCATGCAGCTAGTCACACTCAATATCAGCCATAATGCGAACAGCTCATTCGAGTGTTTAAAAAAAGATAACTCAGCGGAAAATGAGCCACCATTGTTTATCGTTCCGGGAAAGTGAATCTCCAATTAAATTGAGACGGAATGTTGGCGCGTTGCTGACTAAGCAACTCTGTAGGAAATGAAGAAATTTGCAGATGAACAAGAACATACTCCATCTAAAAACTACAGGGTTCTACGGGTGTCTTAGGGTCAAAACCACAACAGATGCTCCAAATAGATACAAACGTGGGAAGTAACGCTCAAAACAAAACTCTGTTGGTTCGAAGGCGGCATCCCTAATGAAAATTTATCGCCTCCTAGCTATTGGAGAAAGAAGAGTTGGGGGGCCATCTCAACACTATCACCTCTTGAAAAATACGAAGGACGAATCCGGTTGAGTGAGTCTACAGCTACAAAAGCCAAAAATTCCAGACTTGGTGTGTTTACTCCGACAAATGAAAACTTCCTTGAAATACTACTTTTTAAAACGGAGAAATATGTACTGCAACAAGTGAACGATACCTCCAACGCTATTCATTCCCGAGGATTTGGAAACTAATCTCATGGATGCAAAGACTTTTATAGACAATGAATTTTCAATCAGTTATACGATACCGTGAAAGCTGGATCGAATTCTAATAAAACAACCCAGGTTCATTAGTTTCGCCAGAAATTTCCCTTGGTATCCTGTGTAAAAAATCTAAATTCTCATCAGTGATGGCGTGTGCGTGGCGCGCGATGGGACAACCTTCGTCTGCCCTCCGCTCTCTAGCTGTCGTTCACCTCTGCTTCGCATCAGCACGCGTAGGAACAACGAGAAATTCGCGTTTTTGCACCTATATGTTTGGAATTGGTGTCCGCTTTGCCGTCGGAGCTTGGAGTTGAGGAGTGTGGCAGGAACGTTATTCATGTTAGAAATTCATAACGGCTCAAGCGGATGTATCCGGTTTAAATTTTCTTGCGCCAGTGCAGAACGGGAACACGTTCTGTAGGGGTAAATTGGAGGTGTCGTCAGTGCTTATCAAATACAGTGCGCCACATAAGTATACGAACACCCTAAAAATGGGCTGAAGAGATATTGGACTGAGGTTGCAAATATTGGAGAGTCTCTAGGTTTTCTGCTGCGCTGGAAACGATGGAAAACTTTGTTTGAGCTTGAGTTGTCGAATTTCCCTTCAATAATAGAAGAAATTCACTTTTCGCACGCCACATAAGTATACGAACACTTAGGAAAGAAGGACATAACTCGCGAAGGTAGTGTCGAAATTCCTCGTTTCACGTGATAAACATACAGGAAATGTTAGCTGATAATGATTATTAACATGCCACGCGGTTCACACTCCTCCTTCGAGGAACAGGCCCGGATCCGAGCTCTTCGTGATGCTCAACTCGGAATCCGACAGATCTCCAAGAAGCTTGGCCGTTCGGCTGCGTGTATCTCCAGCTTCTGACGCGATCTCGATACATATGACACCCACAGTAGTCCAGGACGTCCCGGGATGCTCAATGTACATGACGAGCGGCATATTATTCGAAGAGTCTGCAACTAGATGGTGTCGGCCTAGGCGACTCGATCCGAATTGTCGCTTACCGTCTTCTTAGAATCCATCTGCCGTTCAATCCACCCAAACGGCAACGTTGTGAGATCCGTGACAAAGAAAACTTCCCGCCTACAGCATCACCACAAGACTACACGACGGTCTAACATTCGGACGATCTAACATGTGTACGGATTGGTCTATGGTGAGTTGTTTGCAAGGCTCGACCTTTCGAGCATTGCTTACGAATACATGTTTCAGGCAATGTTCTCTGACGAGAAGAAATTAAATTTGGACGGACCTGACGAGATGAGGAATTGTTAGCGAGATTTGAGAAAGGAGCCGGTCTACTTCAGACGCCGCAACTTTGGAGGTGCAAGCCTCATGGTGTGGGCAGCTTTCAACAGCAGTGATCAGCTCGGTAGTGAAATCGTTTCAAGCAGGATGAACTCAAAAGATTTCTAAGGAGTGCTGACCTTCCAAATGCTGCCTTTCCCGCGTGCTCGACGACGTGAAAGATTCCGTTACGCACAGAACAACGCCACTATCCACGTGAGCCGATCTTCTTCGGAGTGGTTCCGGAGTAATAATGTCGACCTCCTGAGTTGGCCAGCCGTCAGCCCCGGTCTAAATTCCATTGGGAACATGTGGAGGATCATTGTGCGTAATACTTACAAGGTTGGAATGCTGTGCGACAACGTTAGGGCTCGCAAGCAAGTCTTTCTGGTCGCATGGAGCGACTTTGACAGAAACGTTTTAAGGCGGCTCAGCGACAGCCTTCCAGACAGATTGTTCGATCTTATTACACGTAGCAGTGCTGCCACTTCGTACTGATAACGCTTTGTTCCGCTCAGCAATCAGGCGCGAAATCGTTCGATCAATTGTCATCAGGGGTGTGCGTAAATAAAATTTCAAATTTCGTGAATCGTGAAACGTAATTACGACAAAACCACCGTAAATCGTTAACTGAAAACCGTAAATCGTAAACAGCAAATAATAACTATAACCACTAAAAATATTATTACTATGGTGAAACAAGAGAAACTACCTACTGTCCACCGCAAGTTCATAACTTGCCAACGGCACAAAATTCTCACGGAAGTGTAGAAGTTTTTCTTTCCAGAGTTTTCCATGTTTAGGGCACAACATCGTGATATCTTTATCACCGGTGAGGCTGCCTCCCTACTCCCTAGTCTAGGCTTCACCCGCTTACCTCGGAACAAAGACGGTGTTTGAATGTAACATACCGCTCTTCATTTTTTTATCCTACCCTTTATCAACTAGGTATCATCAGTTTTATCTACCGTGGGAGTTTTGTGCCGTTGACATTCTATAATCGTCTATCAGCGATAGGCATGAAATCTAGCACAACTCGCGGCGGGACCCACATCGGAGCAGCGACATCGGTTGTCGCAGGAACAGCTATTGCGCGTGAGCCGCAGCGACGTGTCGCGGAGGGCTGACATACTGCAAATGTGCCGAAGCCTGTCGCTACCGCTATTCAGTGCACTGCGAATGCGAGAGGTACACAGGCCGAGAGCTCCGCGTTAGGCGGTCGCTGTCGCTGTGCAGAGCGACGCGACCGTGTCTCATAAATGTATACCATACCGCAACACCAATTATACAGTCGCTAGGAATCGCCCTGATATGTACTTCGAGTTCCCTACTGGAGGCTGGCTCAAACTCAGTGCGCGTACGCTAAAAAATATGGCCCCGAGCTTGCGCCATTCTTCAATAGAGATCGCAAAGTATCAGTCCGATCCGTTGCAATTCTATCTAGAGCACAGTATCGGTCGCGCAGCCCAAGATGTTTTTCTTTATGTCCACTAAATTACTTGCAAAATCTTAGCTTTATGGTGACAATACTGCAGATTGTTAAAGGCAACGCAAGCACAAAAAACGCTCTCTAATTTTTGCCGCTTTGTGTATTTTGGTCGCCATAGTTAAGAAATATAGCTAAAGCGTCCCATCAAACTCTCGCATTTGTAAGAGATGATGGTTTCAGAAAAAAGGGGCGAAGATGAGCGTTCAAACTAGCGCTCACGCCTTTTCTGAAGGGTCCGTTTGCTGTGGACGAAAAGAAATTAACTGGCGGAAACGATTTAGAGCTTCAAACTTTTGGGGTAAAAAACGAACGCTCTTCTTGTAAATTTTTTCTGGACTCTGATTAGGCGTAATCTACCAAAAAGGCGGGCCAGGAGCACCATTTGAAAAAAAAATTTAGATTGATTAGACTGACGCTAATCTAGTTATAGAATGCAAGACAGTTGATCGTCATGAAAAACGCGAAAACGAAGTTCCTCGTGAGGAGTGCTTTTAGACTGCATTGCGTCATAGACGGCGGCTAGTGAGACGTGCGCGGCGATCGTGTCACCGGATGAGCAACAGCGGTTGTGCTGCAATGAGTCACATGCGTCTTGACTATTAACCGACCGCTTTTCATTGATCAGTAGATGTGCACTTTTTGGCGGACTGCTGTGAACGCTTGATCGAAAACTCGTAAGACATCTCAAATTGGAGCTCGTTTTCGTTGAAACTTTTTGGTGGATGTGGAAATGTGCGTATGGATTCGGAAACTGGAAGTCAGGAGGGCCGCTGAAAGGGTCATCATGCTAGTATGTTTGCAATGAATCCTAGAAGCAAGCATGCATTTCACCCGAACTTTTTGAGTGAGCGCAGTTTGGATGCACGTATTATGGCACATAGATTGAAGCTGAGGGGGTCCTTATTTATTTATTTAATATTACGTCAAAACGACGCGCATTATAGAGCACATAGATTAATAAAAGCAGTGGTCGCGATCAAATATGCCTGTCGTCTTTTCCTCTCTAAACCCTTTTCTGGGTCTCGGGTAGTAGGACCTATAAGAAAAATAAACGCGAAAAAACACTGTTTTGGGCTAAATTTGAAGCCTGTACTTTCTTGTCTTTTGATGGTGAACGAGCCTACTCCACATCATCGGCATCGACGATCTCTAATATCAAGAGCGTCAGCTGGCTTGAAATTGAATTTCAATCCATGAACCTTCGGATTTATGTACACATCTAGTCAAAAACATTGAGTGAAGTGCTTGCTTTGATTGTTCAGCTGTTTTATTGAGTAAATTTGCATTTATTTCTTCCCCTAAATGTCGATGAATTTTGACTGCTCAGCATGAGATTGCGATCCTTTTGGGCGGCGCTGTGCACGTGTGCACGAACTGGCTTCGTTGGGTCCTAGAAACTCTAATTCTAGCCCTCTTTTCACCGCTCTACCTTCATAGTTTTTCAGCTGTTTCTGGTCTAAGCTGATTTCTGTAGTTTTTTTTTTTGATAATGTTTTTCATCGTGACCTCTGCCTTCAAACAGAAATCGGAAATGAGCAAACATCGACGGAAAAAACCTCTTTGCCTCACGATAGCCGACCGAACTATAGATGGCTTTAAATCAATCATCCGTCATTAGGTTAGGGCAGTACTTATATTTTAAGGGGGGATAAGTTGGTAGAAAAGTCTGTCTCGGTAGCCGCGTTAAAGGCATCGTACGCGCAGAAAACCGTATATTATTTTTTCATGTTTTGTGTAGCTTGGCCTCTCTAGTGAACGAAAACGTCGAAAGGGCCCATGAAAAACTTTCATTTGAAAACGAAATTCGGTCTGAACGCACTGTAGATTTGACTTTGATTTTCGAGCCAAAATGGTTTCTGGAGTTTTTCTGCATTCGGAGACCTCGCCACTGTCATTTGCGAAGTTTTCTTGCATGTGGGGTTTGTGCCGTAACAGTGTTTCATGTGGTTTGACTTTCGCATCCACATTCTGTGAAAAAGTGCTGGCGCATGATGTTATGACGCCTTGACGCTTTGCCGCTGGTCGTCTGCTATGGACAAAGCCTATATCGTTGCCAGCAGGTGCCTGCTATATGTCACAGAAGAAGCTTCCAGAGTTATTCCCAACGATTTATCATACATAACGACCCCCAGAGCTCAACGGTAGCTAGATGCGTTGTAGACCCTGTCTTTCCCTGAATTCTGAACGTCTCTCTTAATTCAGTTTCGCCCCGTGCATATATTGCGCATGGCGAGAAATACAGGCCTCGAACCACTCGTCCGCCAGACCTTCGTCACTAAAATTAGGGTAGTTTTCAAGTGAATTTTAAGCGATTCTGGGAAAACCCATTACGATCAGCGCAAAATTTTAAGGCAAGAAGGAGAACCGCAAATTGATTTTGAGGTTGGAGTGTGCCTTAAAAGGTACAACCCAACCTCAGAATCGTTTTCCCGTTCTGCATAATTCGAAGTGAATTTTGCGATGATCACAATGGTGTCTCCAGAAACGCATAAAATTCACAAGAACGGAGTCACATTTCCTCAAAAATGGCCTACATTTAAAAGACGAAAGCAGAAACGAGTTGTCCGTGGCCTGTATTTTACACCATATGAATTGACTGGACAAACCAGAATGGGGAAAGGCAGAGAGTTAAGTAATGAACGTGGCTTTTGATTGAAATTATTTGTGCATCTACTCAGCCATTCGCCGGGTCCGACCCCAGCCCGAACGGGGTCCATCCCCAGGTTTCTGTCGGGTCGGACACTTTAGCATTGTTCCTCCACGTAGTCCCAAGTGAGACGACATGGAGGTGAATAAAGTTTACTTCTCCCCCACGTCGCATCAGTTGGAAGAAGTGAGGGGCGAAAACGCAAAGGGGTTCGACCCGACTGGAATCTGCGGTCGGACCCGTTGAGTTTCTGAATAGCCCTCACTGAAGTCAAAGGATAGTCGAAGGGGCGTGATAAGTAGTCTCATGAAGTGAGCGTGCCAATTCTTCTTCTATCTCGTTTATTCGGAGAAACTGTGATCGTGGTGTGGGGGGTGTTGTACAGGGAGGGTGTACTTCACAACTGAGCTCTAACACAGCCGTAGGGGCTACGCGACCGCGCGCGGTGCTAGATAGCCTGCGATGAGATGAGATAAGTAGTCAAAAGTCGAAGAATGCTAAGAATAGTCGCAGAGTGCGCCCCAGATATGTATTCTGCCGCAGGCTATCTAGCAAAAGTTAAAACGCGGTGCGGCCGCACGCAGCCGGAAAGGCTCGTTCGCGTAGCCCACCACGGCAGTGTCGGAGTTTACATGGAAATCTCAAGTTTCGTCCCCAAGTTTGGACTGTGCTTCAGAGTTTGTGCGTTCCTTTCTCGATTTATGCAATTCTGGAATGGTGTTAGCATGATAAATGAGGCACATGTGAAACCTACTGTCACTGGAAAGCGTATTGGAGCTGTATTGTATTTCCACAAACCGGGACTGTATATTCAAATCAAGTCAGATGAAGAATTGCTAGAAGATGGATAAAATATTTATACTCGAATCTTCTGAGACACTGGTATGATTCAAAATCATGAGACAATGAAATATCGCATGAATATGCTTATATGGGTTTCCCACATGGGAAAGATCGAAAGTAGCAGTCATGGCAAGTTTACAATTCATGAAAATATAATTATAGCTAGATATCTGGCGTAATTAGTTTGGCACTGGATATATTAGTTCCTAACACCTCTCTTCCTGAACTGTTGGCTTCGTAATTATTTTCATTTGCTACTTCTCCGTACGATGTTACTGTGGTGAAATTTATCTGCGAAGCGAAGTTACCAGGTGGCCGTCGTCCTAAGAGGACTGAAGGTTATGTAAGCATCATTAAAGAACGAACTACGCAAACGGTTATCCAATCCACTTCAAAATTTTGGTCACATAAATTCCCTCACTAAAATCCTTCATGCACAATGAGAATAGCAACTCTTCTGCTCTTATAGTTGTCCTAATAATCCTATGCCTATTTCCGAGTAGCTATGGCGCAACACCCGGCTAAGCGATAAATGTCATGCATGGATCAGTACGGAAGAAGTAGGGCATCCTAACTAGCCGTATTCTATCAAGAGAAATCACACAGCAATGAGACCGCTTCGGGACAAACCGTTGCAGTAGAGAACGTATTGCTTCAGAATTAGAGCTTCACAGAAAGTATTAAAGGCAATGTTCACGATAAATTTCGTTTTTGATTTTTCAGTATGAAACACTACGCTGGCAGATGCTGGGGGGAATAGGGTCGAAGAAAGCAGCGGAAACTGGCCAGGAATCGCCAAAAAGGGGTGCAAAGTGGCCAGTTTGGGAAGCCAATCCGCCCAAGAGCAGCCAGCCCGCATTTCTTCCGATGAGTTCCCGGAGACATAGGCGTGTTTAATGGCAAATATCCAAAGACAGCCGCTCCACCCATTTTGTTCAATATCAGAAAAATCACTGCCACTTCCACGGACGGCTGGCTGCACTCACCATCCTTGCCTCTCCCTTCCTAGCCTCTTGCGCTTCATTCCCCCTGTTTTTTTCAGTTGCTATCGAGGGTTTTCATGATTGTGTTCTGTTTGATTCCCTGATGTTTGACTTCGCGCGGAACTCGTCCACGCTGAAAATCGTTGCAATAATCAAAACTCGATTTTGCGCAATTCCGAGCGATTTTCTTCGCTTTTTTCTTCGTTTCTGAAACCGACAGGCCTTCAGTCACCTATTTTCAATGAAAACTCGAGGACCGTTTTTATCGTGAACACTGCCTTCAAACAAAAGAAAGCTACTGAAAAAATTTACGGCAATGAATTGAACACGTCGCAAATACATCAAGAGTGTCGTTTAGTTAGGGAGCCGCACACAGCTATCAGGAGCGAAATATTTGATAGATAGTCATACGCCACTTTTCCCGCCGACCAGCGTCGAGGAGTCCTAACTGAATTACTCTATGGAGGACTCGTGCAGTCGACAAAGTAAGCAGTTCATCTGCACGAAACTGTAGAGCGCTCGACCTTATCGACTGGATGCGTCTCTCCACATAACCGCCTGTCATGCTGCTCTCGACGGAAGGCCAGACGGTACACCTAAGGTCTATGCATGGCCTGGCGGCAAAAGTCGCGCCGCAATGATGGGGAATAAAGGGCAGACACGGAGCTGAGTAGCTGCTCTCTATCGTCCATCGTGGCGGCAGGGCCTTTACGGCTTGACTATGCAGAAGCCTTTACACGTGATCGGGACCTGTGCTGAAGGAATCTGTTCTCCATATAGATATATGTAAATGAAGGGAAAGTGTGAGGTGACACAACACTGGAAGAAGTTTGGAACCGAGACGAGATGATAATATGAATATTGAAAGAGAGGAAAGCGTGGAAGTGCTATCGAATCATGACTAGTTTGATGAGAATATTAGGAGCAAGTTGAAGCAAAATACACTATGTGTAGAATATAGACTATATGGAAGACTCTAGCCAAGGAAAACAATTAGCATGAAAGAGAGCTACCGCGAGAGTTCACTAATGTAAATGCGCTCTGAATGTTTTGGAGAGGATGCATTCAACGTTCCGAAACCGTTGATGCCTTCTCTTGGATCCGGTTCAGGCGTTAACCACTGGGCCAGTGCGTCCTGACGTTTACATTCCTCGCCTAGATCCAGTTCAACACGCTCCAGTAACTGAAAGACTACTGATGAGGCATAGCAATAATTCTCAGGCAGTTTATTAGCAATTATTTCAAGTGAACCCGTAACCGTAGACACGCTCCAGTGGCGTCAAGTTTCTGAAAACCAAGATATCAACTAAAAATATTACATACCTGGGGTGAAGCCAGTCTAAGATGATCCTTCAGCTGGTGGATACATTGTGTAAAGTTGGGTCGTTCATTAGGGTCCTTGTCCCAACATCGGACCATCAAATCATAGCTTGAACAGAAACGACCATTTCCAGGTTACAACGTTTCTCTCGAAAAAACATTTAACAAACAGCGCGCCAAGGGCCTATGCCTTCGAATCTCAAAAAAAAGTACAGCTTCACGTTGCGGACGGTTGGCGCGCAAAGCAGTTACCACTAATTGTTATGAATGTACAAGAGTCAAGAGCGAACCAAAGCAAAAAAAAAAACGTTTTGGCGGAGTCCACCCAGAGGGGCGGCCTCCACCAGCACGAAGTTTATTTTCAGACGTATCACTGTGGCTAGTGTGAACGTCAATGGAAGCCATTGTCTGAGGAAGGGCAGCCACTGCGCGTGAAAAGTCGGATCTGTGATTAATTTGCAATGCCAACTCACACATCATTATGGCAGTATTGTGGCTTTGAATTTCGGTATCCATCCAACAACTTTGGCAGTAATTCTTCATTTGCAATCGTTGGATAGGGAAGTCCACCAAGAGTGAAAATCTCATAAAGAAGAATACCAAATGACCAAATGTCCGACTAAAATGGCAGCTGTTAGGTTGGCACCAAACATTTACATTTATTCACACAAGCCTTTGACCTTTGAATAGTTTTGTTAATTTTCTTGTAATCGCAATTTTACAAGTGACCTGCACACGAACTATCTCAAAATATGTGAAAGATCAAGATTCCACTCTACAGATTTGAAGCTAGAATAGGGGATAATTGAGAGTTCTTCGTGTCGGTATGTGAATGGAATGAATTGCTACATACACAAACCAAGGCAGAACAATTTGTGCTTGAATACACATGCCGATATTTTACGGACACATATTGGGTTGGCAACTAAGTAATTTCGGGTTTTCTTTCAGAAAATAAAAGAAAATTTTTTCATGAAACGGAATAACTTTATTCTGTAATGTATTGGCCATTTTGAGCAATAACCTTCTGTCATCTTTCAGGCAGCATCATAATTCCACGTTCATAAAACTTCTGGTTTTTTATCAGCGAAAAACTGAACCAGGTACGATTTGACATGATTATCGTTGAAAAATTTTACCACTCAAGGAGTTTTGCAAAGATCGAAATAAAAAGTAATCAGATGGTGCAAGGTCAGGACCAGGGATGAGCAGAAATTTTTTTCTGACAATGAGTTGCGGAAATCAGAGATCGGAACGACCTACTCGATTTCGGAAATCGGAATTCGAAAATTGGAACGCCAAAAATCATCGGAATTCGGAAATCGGAACTGAGTTTAGCGAAATTCTTAACTCTCCCCAGGTGACTGTTACTATCAAGAAGCTTGAGCTTATCCTACTTTATTGAACAAGGTACGCACCCGAACCGCTTAACAGGGTCCTTGTAGGCTTGCATTGTGACGCTTAGAATAATCGAATCATTGCAGAATCAGTTGTGTCCAGCATCACAGTTGTGTCCCACACACCCTTCCCAGCGCTTCCAGCACTCCAAGTCAGTCCAACAAAGTTTCCCCGGCGCTTGGCACACTCCCAGTGAAGTCCCGCACACTTTTCTCCGCGGCGCTTCGCGCACTCCTAGTTGAATCTCACACACTTTGGCTGGCTCCTGGCGCACTCCGAGAAAAATTCAGCGCACTTTTTTGGCGATTATGAACAAGTTACCTAAGGCTTTAACGCAAGTTGCATGATGGCCTCATGCAACTTATTTAAAGTTCACAAGTAACTAACTTGAAGCGATGTTACGTGTAACTTGACGATATTTTTGATTAAAGTAGCATGTAGCATGCGCTAATAATGAATAAACAACATTGCGAGTAACTTGCAAGGTTGCTACATGTTACTCGACACCAACACGCGACGCGGCCGGCACACCGCCACGCCATGGAGGCTACTCGGCGAGCACGACTGAGCCGCCAGCGGTTAGGCGGGGTCTTCAGCCGGTGTGGGGGCCAAGTAAGTAAAACTTGGGTAACTGAACGGACGACGCTGCCTACATCTGAGTTCTGCCTCCAGATTGCATTGTATGCCTCCCTAGATCGTATACGACGCGTAGATAAGTTACATGCGCGATAAGCTAATACACGCATGTTACACGGCAGTACTTTATGTCACGTGTAACTCAACTTGCACCGTGGAACATACTTCCAATGTTTAAGTTCAAATATAACTCAAAGTTGTGAAGATTGTTCGCAGGCAACATGTCGATAGTCCTTGATCGCATGTAACTTTATCAGGGCTTCATTAGCTGTGGAGTCCCGCACCCTTCCCTCGGCGAACTCACAGCGGCCCTTGAATCTCATGTGCAACCGTTCGCGAACCCCTCAGCAAGCTTTTATATAGGAAACTGATTATATCGTAATATCAGTATACGCCATCACATAGTAGCAAAAACAAACCGACTTGCGTCAATTTTGAAGAAAAAAACAGACCGAACTTCCGTTCATTCTCACACACAGCCACACACACACAGAGTAAGGCAAATATAGATAGTAGGATAATCACAAAAAAAATTTTCATGCAAATACAATCCAGCCTGGTCGTCTGAGAAGTGAAGGCAGACCTCGAATCCGAATTCAGCGCCCGAAACAGCCCCCTAAGAATTTGGCAAGGAAAAGTGTTAAAATTTTAATCTCCGATATTTCCGATTTTTTCCGAATTTTCGGGCTTTTTTTTCGGAAATCGGAAATTGGAAGACCGAAAACCATCGAAAATCAGAATTCTGCTCATCCCTGGTCAGGAATATGTGCTGGATAGGGCAAAACATCCCAACCAAGCGACGAATCGACAAATCAAATAAGTGTTGTATTTCACCATGACAGTGCAAGGCTACACACATTTTTAGTCCCTCGGCAGAAATTATTGGAGCTTGGTTGGGATGTTTTGCCACATCCACCATATATTCCTGACCTTGCACCATCTGATTACTTTAATTTCGCAAAACTCCTTGAATGGTAAAAATTTCAATAATGATAATGATGTCAAATCGTACCTGGTTCAGTTTTTCGCTGAAAAAATCAGCAGTTTCACAAATGTGGAATTATGACGCTGCCTGAAAGATGGCAAAAGATCACTGCTCAAAATGGGCAATACATTACAAAATAAAGTTATTTCGTTTCATGAAAAAATTGTCTTTCATTTTCTGAAAAAAATCCGCAATTACTTAGATGCCAACCCAACAGATAGAAATAAATTTCAATATAAAAACAGCCACGAGTGGTCCTTATCTCGCAATGAATCATGCGAGCCCTTCAAAGATATTTTAGCAAGATTAGCATTCCATATTTTAGGAGCCGACATGAAATCGAATTTCGAATCGGAGGAGGGCAGTGAGTACTAACCTCCAAAGTGTAAACACCATCTTGAATCGCTTCAATGGCCATCCAACGATACGGCACAAGAACATTCTTCTTGCGCAATCTGAAATTTAGGACTCATAAACGGAAAGCCGGAAGCAGCGGAAAAGTTGCGTATCAAACCTGTAGTAATTCTTATTCTCTCTCTTGGCCATTCCAAAATCAGCTATGCGACATATTCGCTTATTCGTCACCAAAACATTTCTAGCCGCCAGATCACGATGAATGCACTGTAAGCACAGCTGTCAAGTAACGAAGATCGTATTGCAGTTGAATTCGATGAGACGTTGTTATAATCTTTAGCAGAAAAACAGTCAACGCATAGCAACAGATGCGATTACAGTGATTGCACTAAACTAACTGTGGTCTTTGCAAAATCAATCGTTTTTCCAAATCAGGTGCGATTCATTGATGAGGTAATGTTACGACTAACTAGGGAACTTCGCAAGGCCATCCCCACCATTTCAAAGATGGTGAATGCCCTTTGGATCAATTCTGGCTCGCTGTCTCTGAATCTGACATCGGATTTTGCTACGGTCACCGCTGAACGAAGATCTAAGCGTTTCTAAAGCTTTGCGAAAAGGTAAGGGTGGGTGGCCCATCAACATCAATTTTTAGGGTGCTTGAAACAAATTTTCGGATTTCGCCCGAAACTTTTAACCGAGGGTTTTTCGAGGCGCTGAACGCGAATCTGGGGTCTGTTTCTCAGGCACTCAATGGGTCCGACCCCAGCATAATAGCAATCTGAACAGCGTTCGAACGCTCAAGGGGCGAAAGGCTCCACGTCGCCGGCAGTGGAGGGAAGAACGACGATTCGGTTGAAATTCATCCACCCATCTAGGGGTTCTCCTAAACAGGCAGCAGCGACCGTTTATTCACACCGTTCATCGTGGTGAATACGTAGGAAGTTGGTACGTTCAAACATGATGAAACTCGTAGAACACCTCCACTGGTGAAACAGTTTGATGAAACACGTGTGGATAAACAGTCGCTGCTGCCTGTTAAGGTTTTCTCCCCATCTAGCCGGTATTGAGTTCGAAATTCAGGAAGGGGGTCGGGCCTGCGGTGGTGAGCGAAGGAGGTCGGCCTGTGGTGGTCGCTTATATCTCGCTTATTTGGAAGAATCGAGATCTCGGACTTGGCACGTGTATAGGAGGGGTCTACTACACAATTAAATGTAAATCACAAAATTCATGTTTGAGGGTGCACTGTGCCTTTAAAATGACTTGGAAGATTTGTATCAAAAAGAGGAGAAGTGCACTCAATTTGCTCGAAACAGTAGCACAAGAAACGTTTAGTCAGATTACCGTGCTTTGTTCTCCATGGCTTCGATGGCGTCCGGCGGCATATGTTTAATTACCCAAGTTTGAGGTATATGGTACATGATATCGGGCATCGTTGGTGTAATCTGCGTCTGTGGTAATCTGCGTCTGGTATTGTTGGCGTGGTCTACATTGGTTGCGTTATTATATCGCCTGTTGTAACTGGTACGATCTGGACACCGACGTCACTTCAACAACAGGCGAGCACTATTGTGGCCGAGTGTGAAATTTTTTTTATCTTCTGTGCCACCGCATCAGGTCTATTTTTTTAATTGGTTGTGCCGCGATGACGAGCGAAACTCCGGTGTGCCCTCCAACACTTCAGGGCAGCAAGTTCCGCGAAAACCTGGTGGAAGAGCTGTCGCCGACAATGGACTTTGGTAAAGCCGCGAAGGCGCTGGTGGACGACGAATCACTGCCGATGCATATTCGGACAATTATCGCTTATCTCCTGAATGAAAGGAGTCAGGTTGAATCATTATGTAAGAAAAACTGTGAGTTAGCCGAGATGGTCCAAGATATGGTTAAGTCTAATACGGAGCTAAGCCAGGTGAACGATAGGTTGAATGCTACATTGAGGGAAGCCCTTAGTAGTGAGAATGTTCCGGATAATATCAGTGATGTTCCTTGTGCTAGTGCTGTTCCTGATTCAGTTGTGCCGTCATCTCCTTCTGTAGGGTTAGAGAAGTCGAATGACATCAGAGAGATTGAACGTAGTCGCTCAGTCGTGATCATAGGAGTTCCAAAGAATCGTAGCAAATGCCCGCGTGATAGAGCTATTAATGACCATTTATGTGTTTTTGATATATTGAATTTCATGTCTATTGATTGCTTGCCTGCATCGATACATCGTATGGGCCGCGATGACTCTTCTCATAATAGGTTGCTCAAAGTGATCTTCCCTGCACCGAGCATTGCCAAGACAGTACTGAGGCGCGCTCCTCAGCTTAAGCGTTTCCCGTTCACCAATAGCCTGTTCACCAGAGCCTCCCTCCCTCGGGAGGAACGTGAGCGGCGAGGTACTGAGCGAAGAGCTCGTCGCAGTCCTGCCATTGTCAATGTGAATCATGCGGGTGCGAATGTAAGTTCTCCCGTTGGTGGTACTACCCCTGTTATATAGAATTCTCCGGCTGTCAATCATGGTGTAATCACTCCTGTCGATGTCATTACTCCTAGTGTAAACGTTAATACTCCTTTTAGGGTGAATTGTATCAATATCAGTAACGACCCCGCTTCTTCCCAAGAGCCTAGTACGAGTTCCAATTGTATTCCCGGTCAGCACGTCAGTGATAACGTTGCCTCCGGTCTTTCGGGTGATAATTTAAACTTGCAAATCCTCCCCGGACCGCGGATAGCAATCTCAAATGTCTCTCTTCGAACATACGTTCCCTTCCTAAAAATATAAATAGTCTTATAGGATACATTCAACAATTTGATTTTGGCATTATAGTGCTGTCTGAAACGTGGTTGACGCCTCACGTCACCGATGCTTCGTTATTTGGTGGTTTATGTTCTCAGTTTGATCTGCTTAGATGTGACCGACCGCACAAGAGGGGCGGGGGAGCGGCTCTTTTGTTGAGTAAGTCTCTTTGTCCAAGGTTAGTGTACGAGGAGTCTTGTTCTGAAAGTTACGAACTACTTTGTGCTGACATTGTTGTTAGTGATAGGACGCTGAGAATAGTTATTGCGTACAGGGCGCCCTCATGCTCTGCTGACTCTTTTGAAACTTTTATTAAAACTTTAGGTGATTTGCTTTCTTGTAGTCAGCCTTGTATTATCACGGGCGATTTCAATTTACCAGATATATCATGGGCGCAGCTTGTTCCTACGGCTATAAACCTGAGTAGTAAGCTATTCCTAGATATGTGCGCTTCACATAATCTCACACAGAATAAGGTTATGGCTACACGAGGTAGCAATGTTTTGGATCTGTTACTGTCCAATGAGGACGGGTTGATTGCAGAAGTGGATACTATGGCTCCATTGGGCACTAGTGACCATGCTTCTATAGTTTTCGAGCTGAACGTTCATATCGAGGCCTCTGATAGGAAAATTTACAATAGAGTATACAGTAAAGCGGATTTTGCTTGTGTAAATGAATACCTGGATAGTGTGGATTGGTAAGGCTCACTGAGTACCGCGGATACTGTGGGAGCTAAATATGAACTCTTTCTTTCCATCCTTGACCACACCATTGATTTATTTGTACCGATTAGTCTGGTGTCTACGAAGAAGGCGTACCTCCCTGAGCACTTGGAAAATCTCTCTCACAGGAAATCTCAAGCCTGGAACATGGCAAATAGTAGTAACAGGGCTGAGGATTGGTGTGAATACAAAAGAGTTGCGGCACTATTTGGAAAACGTTTGAAGAAGTATAATAGTAATAAGGAAATGAAAGTTATCGAGTCTAGAAATAAAAATTCATTCTACAGATTACTTAATTCGAAACTCAAAAATAAATCTCAGGTTGGATGTCTTGTGAGAGAGGATGGTTCCAGTGCAGTGGAAAATGGCCAAAAAGTTCAACTTCTGGCAAATATGTATAAGAAATCATTCCTTGAGGATACTGACTTGGATGAGAGTGTTAGTCCTTCTCTTTTTCCTGTTATGCCTGACTCTGTATGGTTTCACCCCGGGGAATTGTCGGAGCTACTAGCCAAATGACCTCATTCGTTTTCTGACACGCCGGATCACATACCCGTATGTTTCATTCAAAAGGTGATTGATATCATAGTTAGCCCGTTTGCACACATTTTCAACCTGAGTTTTATGCGTGGAGTTGTTCCGAGTAGATGGCGTACATCCTTTGTTACTCCTATACGAAAGAAGAAGCCAAGAAGCCATATATCCTTGAACAACGTTGGCTGTTCGGCATTCGCTGACGACTTTAAATTGTATAATCCTATTCGGACCAGAGAAGATTTGGAGTGTTTGCAAAAAGCTCTTAATGATGTAGCCAAATGGTCGTCTGAATGGAAATTGCCGCTTTCCAGCGAAAAAACTAAGGTGATAAAGCTTGGTAAGAGGCGAGTTAATAGCTTCTATACTATTGACGGTATGCAATTGAGCGAGGTCAGCGAGATTAAGGACCTTGGCTTTCTTATCAAGGATGATCTTAGTTTCGATGATCACTGTCTCCAGGTCGCGTCCATGGCCAACAGGATGATGCACAACGCGTTTCGAGCACTTTCAACTACCAATGCAAATGTCCTGACTGAGGTGTATAAAACGTACATACAACTCACCTCCGCACTGCCGTTCAGTCCGCAAAGTGCACCCTGATTGCGAAATCGTGCTGCGGCGCGGTTGAGAGTATCCTCAGACAAGGATGTGGGATCACCCGGGCGCTTTTTGCCTTTGGTGCCCGAGTGATCCCACCGCCCGGGTGATCCCACATCCCTGTCTGAGGATACTCGCAACCGCGCCGCAGCACGATTTCTCAATCTGCGCACACTTTGCGGACTGAACGGCAGTGCGGAAGTTAACTGTACGTCCACTTATGGAGTATGGCACGGTGGTATTCAATCCACACAAAAAGGGATCCATCGATGCGCTGGAGAAAGTCCAGAATACTTTCACACGTAGAGTTTACTTCAGGACATCGTGGTTTCAGACTAATCGCAACGTGTGTCCTGTCACCAGAAACGCGAAGTTGGGGCTAACCACTTTAGAGCACAGGAGAAGAAGATCTGATATGATAATGATGTATAAGATCATTCATTGGAGTGCTGGTATCAAGGCTAGCCGGCTGTTCAACCTGAGATCGTCAACCACCAGGGGAGCGCCGGTGAAATTGAGCCTCGTTGGGGCCAGGCGGAATGTAAGACAGCACTTTTTTGTCAGTAGGGCGTGGTCTGAATTCAACAAATTACTTCGGTCAGGCTTGGTAGTTGGGAAGTTCACTGAATTCAAAAAGGCGCTTGAGAGTTATCTGTTGTCCCAAGAGCGATGTTTATAAGATCTCATCCCTTCATGGTGCCGGTGTTGCCTCGCAGTCAGTTTATCGATTTGCTTTATTATTGTCCTCTATCTTTAATCTTTTTCAGTTGCCGTTTAGGTGTTTCGTTTTGTTGTTTGTCTATCACACGGTTCTACCGTGTAATAAATCAAATCAAATCATATTCTCAATGGCGTTCGCGCTTCTTGTAGCCGACGCAGAGCAGCTCCTCCTCGAATAACCTTTTTGAGGACATAGCGGTTCCTGCTTCCAGTAATAGAGGAGGTTGGTCAGCTTTCTGTCGAACTTCAGAAGAGAAGAAGTGGAAAGAATAAAGGATTGCTACTGCGAATAGGCGTACTGCTCCGCGCCAATAGACCTGCGCGACCACGGAATACTAAACCCTCTAGAAGGTTAGATACGCTGAGTCCACATTACCCACCTATCGGTCTTGCCAATTCCAGCCATCCATGCGTGCAACAATCACGACGTGCGGTGATCACTTAAGCCTAGTTTTGACTGCATCGCTCCTGTGTTTCATCGCCGCGATTTCACACCCGCTGCTGCAGCGATGTAGCAGCGGCAGCGATTCTGTTCATAGTGCATAGTCCCACTGATGATCGAAAAAATTCAATCAATCAGTGAAATCAATGGCTGTTAGTTATCAATAACACGTTTCGACCCGTATACACTGAACTTGTCATGTGAAAAGGTCAACGTTCACTAGACGAAACGTGTCATTCGCTGGCGATCGCTCCATCGCTGCCATTATGGCCGCGATGGAGCGACGGCCAGCGACCATTGAGAATCGCTCTTCAAGAAACGATGCAGTAAAAGATATGATTTCGTCGCCGCGACCCAGCGATGTAGGACGTTTGCCACGGAGCGATCACAATTGGAGCGGCTTTCCATTACGCGCGATGAAAAAGGAACAGTTGTCCCTCGCATGGCCGCAGCGACCACCTGCAGTCAAAACTAGCCTTTAGACTCCTACTGCGATGGATCTTCAGTGCAGTGGCAATCAGCCTGCACCTCACCTAGCGTCCACCATCAAATCATACATAGAGCAACGAAGGCTCGGCCTACTCATCAGCAGATGTGCTCCACCTGCACTTTATACTGCGTCCGCCAAATTCGCCTCGTAAACTCGTCAACTCTAGAAGATCGCGAAGCAGGTAAGTCGGTTTCCTCCAGCGGTGCCTCTGCAGGTACGTAGCACACGTCAGCCTGCATGCCTGGGTATGAACAGGGGTTGATGCTGGTTCTCAATCACCCCCTTCGTGAATAAATGGGCAAGATTTGCTAGGTTTGCATCCCACTCGCAGGAACAGTTTTAAATGCGTTCAGTATCTGTTCGAGAGATCGGAAGTTACGGCTCAAAAGTGTTCTGCAGTGTGCAAATATGTTCCATTACACACGTACATACTTACGATATACAGTGGTCGTTGTATTTCACACGGCTCAATAAGCGCATTAGTTCGGCTTATGATGAGGAAGCTGTTTGTGCTGAGCACAGTTAAGATGTATGATCTCCTTCTCAAGTTTAGCTGGACAATGCGCAACCATTCGTGACTGGCCGAGTGGCGTTGGCGACACCTTCGGCGAGCGGGGTTTCGATCACGTGTGACGATTTTCCTCCACAGCACCATCCTTCAACTTGGATGAATTCTACAAGGCGACTACAAATG
Source organism: Aplectana chamaeleonis (assembly GCA_029168955.1). Lineage (NCBI taxonomy): Eukaryota > Metazoa > Nematoda > Chromadorea > Rhabditida > Cosmocercidae > Aplectana > Aplectana chamaeleonis. The sequence continues at coordinate 66,406 of JAPDOI010000836.1, read as the reverse complement.
CATTGTGGATTCGGGTCAGATGCTGTAGAACCTATCAAATGTAACAGTAGGTCGACACTGTGGCTCTAAAATGCGTCAGATTGTCGAGGCTAGTAGTCACGCCTCTTTATTCGCTCTCAATACGAGCTCGGCACACGCGCGGCCTAGAAAGCTGCCTCAACATTATAGGGACCTTCGTCAATAGAGCAATCTTGCGTTGCTTTAAATTTCAGAACCTCGTGTTCTACACCAAATCTGAATACGATGTAAAATACAACTGCAAAATCGAGAATAGGGGACGAACCGGAATTGATGACAGATATTCCATGCCATTTGCTACTTGCATTGCAAAAGAAATCAAGTCGCTAGTGGCCAACATGGTGCTGTCGGAAATTAAGCGGTCCGATTCCATATCGTTCGACCAATCGGGAATCTGCTCAGACTAGAAGGCATCAAGATCAAGAGCTTACTGTGAGCACGATGGGAAATATATAAATCGAGGTGAGAAAGGAACATACTGCATATTGAGTCTTGACACTGGAATCCGGTCGCAAATAGCCATCATCAGGTGGAACTGTTTGTTTCAGTTCATTAATGAACTTGTTCTTGTACTTCAAGAGGTACTCCTTGAGGCTGCCACTATCGCATAGCTCCACAACAACAAAGAGCTCACCGCTGCAATATGCACTAATAAAAAAAGAAAAGAAGTGGAACTTGGTCTAAATATTTCCACACGGTTTGAAGTAAAGGGAAAAGCGATTCCTACTCAGGCGCTGTTGTGGCCCCATCGTTGAGCCGAAATTTAATTCAAACATAATATGTTTGAATTCATGCCACCGGGTGTTGGACAGACGAATTCACTTCTTGTCGGTTTAAAGGGAAAATTTGATTGAAAAATGAGCCAAAAAATTTCAGTCTGCCGCAGGTCACTAGTCGAAAAGAGCTGGGAAGAAGCGGCAGAGATATCTCGGCACGGAACTTTGTTTATGGATAGAATAGAGACATGCGCACGAAAAAAATGTTTACCGCGCATTCTTAAAAGATAAAACCCCATGTAAGTGAAAAGTCAACCAAGTCGCGAAAAGTGGTGCGGTAGCAGCAAGAATGAGAGTACAACGATTTGAAGCAATGTATCATTAGCCTAATACATGAAGGGGTAATCTCGATCTACACAGAATTGTTACGTGACGAAATCGCAACAGAGAGGATAGGGAGAAGATCATCGGGAAAGACTGTGAAATTGTTCAACCTCTATTAAAGCAAAAGAAAGGTCGCAGCAGTACTTCGGAGGAAACTCGACAGAGCTCCCACATCCCCGTCCCCCCCCCCTCCCCGTTACCCCATGCTCACAAGGGATGTGCGGAAAAAGAATTTGGAAACAGAAAACAGAAAATCGAGATTGTCAGAAAACAGAGGAAAATCTCCAAAATGGGCAGAAAACAGAAAATTTTCAAAAATCAATAGAAAATGTTCAGCATACACTTTATCAGTTTTTCCACAGCAATGAAGTTTAATACATTTTTAGGTTATAAATGGTTTTTAGCACAATTTTCGAAACAAAACATTTAGCCTGAGTGGTAAGTACTGACGCCCAAAAAGTGCAGATTATCAGCGCGGGAACGACAATGTTTAATCTAGCCTAGCAGCAATGGCCCCTGACAATGGCAGCTAGATTACTTGATCAGAAGCTCAATATGTATGTGAAAGGATTACGTAGGTACAGCGACAGCGAGTTTACCCTTCCCTAGATCACATATTTTGACACCGAATTTGGGATATACTCTGTTTATCTTGAATTGCGCGAAACACGGTCCGCCAATAGTCCTCTAATTGGCCCGCTAGTACCGTAGTGTACGTCCGTGACGCGTTCTAGGCAGACCCGGGTGGCAGGGTGGGTCGCCGAGTGACGGCATTGACGAATCGATTGCTCTGCACACCGGGTGCACACCCGGGTCTGACGATAACGCGTCGTGGACGTACACTATGGTACTAGCGGGCCAATTAGAGGACTATTGGCGGACCGTGTTTCGTGCAATTCGAGATAAGCAGAATATAATTGGTGATTTGATCACTATACTGCTCCTTAGTTCCCAAAAAGTCACGCGCGTAACGCGCGGCTGTTCCAGTATAAATGGCTTAACGCGTCGCTCGCTCCACCGTGGTGGTGTCGCTCGTACCTCTATTGAAGTTTCATCCTCAGTCTCATAGCCTCACCATCAATTTCATTGCGCGTCATCATATTTGAAGACTGTACCATTTTGCGTTGCAATGAGTTGTAATAGGCACTTGTAAATTGCGTACATGGCACAGTTGGTTCTAACTTTTTCCCGCTCCACTAAAGCGGTGGCGCTGAAGTACTCGTAGTCTTTGCCCACGCGTGGAACGTATTTATACTTGGACGCTACGCCAAAGCGCTATGAATAGCAGGCGTTAAGTAGGATTGATGGCTCATTATTGTTACTATCCAATAACATTATAGTTCCGCGTCATTTGACTACATGGTCTACTCTCTAAGGGATTCATCAACGGCAAATCTCTGGGTAATGGTAACCACTATAAGGCAAAGAAAGGGCTTGGTTTCTTGAATCTCTATAGGGTTGCGCAGCGCATTCGTCGTCGTATTCGTAGAGGCCTAAATGCTTTTTGGGAATATTTAGTATCTTGCTGGCGAGTCGCCTTTCCAGTAAGTACTTCCGTCTCCCCACTTGGATCTGGTACCAATGCAAGGGCTTCGGAGGGATGGTAGGTTTGGCTGACTTTAGGCGAGGATCAAATCCGACCGTGTACTGCGAGCAGTAGCACCTCCTGCCACTACGCCACGAGCGCTAGGATAGTTAACCATTATAGCGAATTGAATGTGTTTGGTGTCGGGAACTGCAAAGGACCCAGGTTACATTAACCCTCAACCTATTGGCTTATCATTGATGGATCCAAACCTTGGCCCTAGGAGCAATCCTGCTACAAATCTCGGTTTACGGTTTTTTCTGTTTTCTGCCAAATTTCGCCTATTTCTACAGAGAACAGAAAAAAATGGCTAAAAATGGGCAGCAGACAGAAAACATGAAATTCTGCACATCCCTGATGCTCATCCCATTTATGGAGCGGTCTCACTGATCACAGCAAGTGAAGTAGCAGAAGCCTTGAAGGCGATGAAGAGTGACAAAACAACAGGATCGCATGGTATCGCGGCAGAATTACGAAAATGCTAACTTTGGAAAACGACTGTGTGAAGGCACCTAGCGAGTGGAGCTTTTTAAGATGAAAAAGTTTGCAGCAGATTCAAGTTCAAGTTTCATTGCTCTGTTACGAAGCCCGTCGAACTGTATGGCGCAGAGTGCGGTCCCACGAAAAAAGAGGCAGAACGGCGACTCGATGCTGAGGTGGAGTGGTGGGCTCACCCAAGTGAATCCAGTGCAAAATCAAGATATGCTTGAAAGATTTGTTCTCGTGCCCATTTCAGACGAGCTTGGCGAACATCGCCTAAAATTGTATGGGCACACTCTGCAAGCTGGAGAACACTTAATAGTGAAAGAGGCTGTGCAGCTTCAAGTGACGGGCCAGCAACCAAGAGGACGACTTAAAGGCACTGTTCGCGATAGAAATCGTTTTTCTGTTTTTTCGCCTATCTTGAAACCGGTCCCATTCTGATTCCAATGATACTTCTGCATCGTACAAGACCTTCTGGGAATGGAGTTATGGTCCCTCGAAAAATGAGCTAGGGAAGCATGGTGGACGAATTGTCCGAGACTTCTAACTTCCGTCTTTTGCAGCCAATGTATGCGAGCTGACCTGAGTAAAGAGAGAAGTTGGGAATGAAAGGAAGAACGGGGCTTTTGATCGGAAACCATCGCTCAACTCACGATTTCGAGTGTTCCTTTGTTCAAGTCGAGGGGCGGAAAGGGGCGGGGCTTGCCCACAATGGCGGGGTTTGCCCACTTCTCAAAGCCGTTTTGCGGCTCCTGGATAGCTTTTCGTCCCATTTCTTCAACGCTGTTCTGCTTCTGAGAGCCACGAGAAGCGTTTGTGATGGAGAATTCGAGGATGAAGTTTATCGCGAACAGTGTCTTTAAGCAGGATGTCTTGCACAACGATCAGAAAATTGCAAATCCCCATTCCGACAACGCGGATGACAAGCTCGAATGGCGGTCACGCTCAAGGGTAGCGTGCCCTACCATTATGTGGAACGAAAGCAAAAAAAAAGATTTTTTGTAATTGCTATTTGGTTTTACCAAAAGTCCTACTCAACGAAACACTCTTCGAGATCTTCGTCCTGCTAGTTTGCCAGAGTGAGACTCAGCAATATACTTAGTATACGAATTACTCCTTTTCGGATATCCGAGATTCGGATAATCCGATATCCGAAAATTCGAAAAAATGCATTATCTGAATCGAACCAATATCCGGGAAATTAAAAATCTGCATTATCTGAATCGAACCATTATCCGAAGCGTCGAAAATTCGGATAAAATCGGATAAAATTCGAATAAATTTCGGATAAAATTCGGGTAAAATTTCGGATAAAATCGGATAATTTTTGGACAAAATAGGATAAAAATGCACTAGGCCACGCCCGTTTTCCGTACCGCCTTCTCTTTAGTGCATCCACCCAGGATTTTCCTCCTCCTTCCGAAATCGGAAGAGTCGTTGCGGAGCTGAAAAATGAGCGTGGTCAAGTGAGATGACCAAGTGGCTAGTTATTCAGTGTAGAAGTTTTTTGTACAGTTGCTTTGCATACTTTTTACTACCTAGTTGTACTGAAAAACCTGTGTCTGGGGGGGGAAGGGCTTGCCTTGAGTGCCTGATTTCTATTTCACCGTTTTTCCTCAATTTTTTTTCCGAAAATATCCGAAGTTATCCGAAATTATCCGACCGGATATCCGTATCCGAATCATTGGAAAAATGACATTATCTGAATCAATCCATTATCCGGAAATTTGAAAAAGCGCATTATCTGAATCGAACCAATATCCGAAAATTTAAAATCGGCATTATCCGAATCGATCCATTATCCAAAAAATTATCTTCGGATAACAAGTATACTCAACAATGAGACTCGAAATGAGTAGAACACAGTATTTCCGTACCACTCCAATACCGTCATTCTGCTGACAATGAGAAGGTGAAGGATTATACAATGCATTTTTTGACTAATCCTCCCGTGCTTTTTCTGATGACTGAATGCTGGAACCATTAATAAATAACAAAGAAATGCCGAACGAAATAATAACTTCTAAAAAACTTGTGTTTTGTGCTTGACCACTTAATGCATTGTAAGGATTCGTTATCTACTCATTTGTTCACTTACTTATTTCTTTTTAATTATCAGAAAATGTCCTCAACAACAAGGCGTTCAAGTATTCCATACGTACCCTTTCATATTCTTTGTAATGGCGCCGATGAGGGCCAGCACATTTGGATGTTTCCCGATAGCACACATAATTTTTAGTTCATCAGCGAGCATTTTCTGATGCTGAACATTTGTACCAACCAGTGGACCTAAAATAGTTAAAGTACAGCTTACCAAGAGCCAAACAACTTTGTTAAAGAACGACCGTACCTTTGACAGCCACCGGTAAACGGACTTTCTCTGCCATAGAATCACTAACACGAGGTTTCGCTAGCCACCCCATCCATACTTGTCCAAATTGACCGCACCCTAACTGTAAGGCAAAAAAACATCAAGTTCACTTGTCCACTGCAGAAGGAACGTGCCACTAACCCTGTTGCCGATCTCCAGGTTATCACGTTCAAGTTCATACTGTCGGTTGTATGGTAACTGGTAAACGCGCTGATCGAGTGGAAGTTTTGGCCCACTTGGTGGCGGACCATCGGAGGTTTTCATGAGTTGCTCATAGAGAACATTCAAAGCTCTGAGGAGAAAAGACACGGAATTATTAATAACTATTAATAAAGAGGGTAAAAAGACACATAACTAGACAAACCTGTCTTGTTCAATGGCCTTTTTCCGTTGTTTGAAATACATTATCACAAGGGTAATGAGACAGAACATCAGCCCCAGAAGCAGCATGAAAACCACAAATAAAAACGAACTTGACACTCGTTTGGGAGCACCTTCAACCTGTAAAGCACATCGTGTCGGATCTTTAATTGACAAATTGAATTGGTTTTGTCTGTTTTCAAATTCTTTTTTTTACCTCATGTTTTTATACTGTTCAAAATCCTGTCCACAGCATAGTGGGAAAAGCTGCGTCGATTCCGAAATGACAACGCTATGAGAGTAGAGCAGTGGAGCGCTGATGTTCAATGGCCCTCACGCGGGGTGTCGGTCTGATGCTAGTCCCGCAGCGATTTAAAGGCAGCATACACGCTCGCAAGCATAGTCGAGATAACAGCATAGATAGGTCCGCACGGCCCGTACCTTGTCGTCAACGACGTTTGAAGCGCTGAAAACTGTCCAGGATGACAATATTTGACAATGTTTGAGCAATCTTGCCTTCCACGCCCGTATTTTCACACCCCTTCGAGTAACAGAATGAGAATCGATACTTGTGAAAACGTGTGATAATTGAGAGTGATAGCACTACCAAATGGGAGTGCACGAGAGAAATAGCTTGGTTTACTTGAGTATAACATGTCTGCATACCTATTGACTCTCGTCCACTTTCGAGAATGCCGCTCTACTTTGGCTGACCTCTTGAAATGGAGGATTATATCAGTGCACAAACATGTTATATTGAGGTAAATCGAGTTTTTTCTCTACTGCACTCCCTTTTTATAGTGCTATCATTCTAAGTTATCACATGTTTTCTCAAGTATCGATTCTCATTCTGTTACTCGAAGGGGTGTGAAAACACGTGCGTGGAAGGCAAGATTGCTCAAACGTTGTCAAATATTGTCATCCTGGACAGTTTTCAGCGCTTCAAACGTCGTTGACGACATAGTACGGGCCGTGCGGACCCATCTATGCTGTTATCTCGACTATGCTTGCGAGCGTGTATGCTGCCTTTAAGCTACATGGTATCCCTGTCGCTCATGACAGCGATGAACCACTGACCTCACGGGCGCTACGGCACCATAGCGTTACATCGAATAACTTTGATTTTCCTATCAGTTCTAATATTTCCTCGGAGCCGGAATGGTTTTAAAGGCATTGGTCACGATGAAAAAAGTTGTTCAGAAAGCCATGGAATTAAGCTTGGTTCGCCAACGGCTGAAAAACCACTATGCTTACGGGGCGAAAAACGGACTCTAATTATAGTTATTAGGTTCCTATGTTGTAGATCCGTGCACGCGTGCACATCTCCGCCCAAAAAGATCGGAGTTTCATGATGTGTAGTCAAAACTTATCGACATTCAGAGGCAGTAGTAAATGCAGATTTAACTAATCAAAACAATTGGACAGTGAAAGCAGGCACTTTCATCAAGTTTTTGCTCCATGAAGACAAAAATATTTGAGCAGGAAAATTCGAAGGGTGATCGATTAAATGTCGATTTCTAGCCAGCTGACGTTCTTGATACTATAGATCATCGATGCTGATGATGTGGAATGGGCTCGTCCATCATCAAAAGACCTGTGCTGGGATTCATGAACGCAAACGGTGGGCTACAGCTGGGTTTGCCTCCAGAGAATGCGTGCTATTTCGGCCGTAAACCCAACCGTAGCCCACGGTTTGCGGTTCATGAATCCCAGCCCTGGAAGTTTAGGGTGATAATTTCACCCAAAGAGTTTTTCTCGCAAATCGATGCAACAGGACACGGCACCTGCTCTCACCACTGCAGCAGCCGCCGCGCGTCGGCCATTTTCGCGCCGAAACTGCCGCCCGTCCCTCTCCGTTGCCTAACCTCAAACAACAGTTCTCATCTTCCTCGTGATCCGAGTCGTAAATGACACAGTGTTTGTTTCTAAGGTTTGGTCATCCTTGCTCTGGGTCGACAAAAACCCACGATTTTCTGGATCATTGTTTTTGTATTCCTGAACAACAATTACTTCATTATTTTCACTCCTCTTTCCCTGCACGGTATGGTCCAGCCATAGCCAATATTAGATTCTTGGCCGACAATGGCCCAATATTTTTGGTTTTTCTGTCCTCATCATGGTAGACAGTGAGCATTGTGTGTAGGCTCTCATACCTTTTAGGTCACAATGACCATTCGCATTTTCGATGCCATCGTGGCGACATTAGCCGTTTCAGTAGGTATTGGTTGTGAGGAACGGGCAATGTTTGAAGCAGAATGTTCATTGCCCGAGTGGCAGCGTTTGGCAAAGTTAGGGTTGCTACTTTTCCACACAAAAACGAAGAAACATTCCAGAAAATCCTGTCGCCGCGATATAACAAGTTTCAGGGACTTGTAGATAAATACATCACATACTCACCCTGGTTGCAAATTTGTAAACACTTGTTCCTGCTCGATTTGTTGCCACACATTCAAATTCGCCTTTGTCTTCAGCCGCCACCCGAGCAATATGAAGGTGGCGATTATCGGGTGACAGCTCACCGCCTTCGTAAGGGTATCCATCCTTCAGCCTTAACATTGGAAACAATCACAATACCGCTCTCTTCCCCTTTCGTTTTCAAAACATGTTTTGTTGTGGTATTCGGTGGTTGAAGCGAGACCAAGATTGTTAAAACCTCTTCATTTGGCTGACGTTTCGGCGATTTTCTCCTTCTTCGGAGCTTGGAAAAACCGAATTAAGATCCAAGAAACTACCCTCCCAAACCCCATTTCATTCTACAGAGAAGGATTCACACGGAAGTGAACCAAAAGAACGGAAGTCACAGATTATACCAACCTTCGAAGGGGACCAAGAGGTCCGACAGCCTTGGATGGAAGTTGTTAGGCGACTGACTAGTAAGAACCCTCAGAATCACCCTCGAAGACCTGGGACCACCCACGCTCAGACCCGCCCTCAGATTATGACCGGCTGGTCAGAATCCGCACAGGTCAACGTACGGCGCCAACTCCTGGGTCACCGCAACACATTCGTCCTTTCGGTTTATTTTGGGTGTTTTTGCGGCAATCCAAAAGGCCTCAAGAGTTCTGCGCACTGAGATTTCGCTTTCACTTGCCAAGCGCTTACCGCGTTTTACTATAACGGTACCAATTTCGGTCCGAGATCCACTGGCGATCTGGGCATCTTGCGGCATCCTAATATGCATAGAGGTCAGCGGTCAACTTTCACCCAATTACTTTGTATTACGGAACGCTGGATTCGCGCTAGCTCATGGAGCGACATGCGCCCTGGTGGCAAATGCCTGATAAGGGCGTAAAGGGCTACCCCTAAAAGAGAAATAGGAAGCAAGCTTTTCGCAATCTGTAGGTCACCGCTAGAACAAAAAGGCCTTATTGGCCTGCCCAGACTTCTCCAAAGCAGTTACCAGGGTCAGTCCGCTGCTACTATATAATGCAGGCCAAACGCGACATGTCACTTGTCCGCGACTCCGCGATAGCACCGCGACCACAACATGACGCTTCTGCTATTAATGATTAGACACGCGAGATTCTTCCGCGACTCTTCCTGCATTCCATCGCGATATTGAGTCAACTAGATGAAACCCCAAGCAAAATAAACTGTGCAAGAAACGGTATGAGCGAAAGGATACAAGATTCGTGGAGACATGCGATCACCGCTTCACTAAGAACAGCGAAGTTGATTTGCAGCCAGGTAGATTCTCGTGATTTGTTCCGTGCTCCCCCGATCCCAGCGATTGTTCACATACTGTCCTTATCGAACGGAAATTGTGCTTCGCAGTTGCGAGCAACCACTGTTGCAGCACGCAGCACAAAGATAATCGCGCTGGGAGAAGGGGTAATCGTCCCGGGACCCATGGGTCTCAGCGTGCTGCAACAGCGGCTGACCGCAACTGCGGAGCGGAACTTCGTTCCGATAAAGATAGTATCCACCAAAACTTCCCCGCCTCCTTGCCGCGATCGCCTCACCTCACCCCACAACTGCCTAGTGACTGGACTAGCTTGGCCACATAGTTGAAGTAAAAACACCCAAGTGATGGCTTGGCTCGTTCGAAGTATAACCACACAGGGCTGTACGCAAACGAAACTTTGATGTTTGTGAATTGTAGAACGTGACGCTTGATATCCCCTTGAATTTCAAGTGTCCTCAGAGATAAAATGTAGTGAAGGCACAATCATCAAACAGAAAAGAGAATTTAACTGGAAAGCTTATACCGTTAACAATACTAAAGCATTATACGCATACATTCTCGTGAACTGACCATTTAAAATCAGGTCTTGGTGTTCCATCAATAATACACTCAAAATCGGCTGGTTTTCCATATTCCAGCGTACGCGGTTTCTCTGGATCCGATTGCGTATGATAGGGCTTCACTGTCTTCACCACCTCAACAAGGAATACAATAATTGAAACTTCATTCGATATATTCTAACGACAAAAAATCTATTGCGAACCGAAATTATCTGCTTCAAGCGTTTCTCCTGATCGCCTTTTTGCATGACACAAGTGTATTCGCCAGCGTAGCTACCAGTTACGTTGCTGAAAATAGACTACTGAACGAATAGCAATATAAACAGCCACGAGAAAAGAAATAAATTTATCAGATAATCACAAGTTGGAAAAGAACGAAGTCTTTGTAAAGTTACTTGATATTCGCGATCAGCTGACGAGAATGCGCATCAATCACGTTGAACACATCAGGCAGGGAATGCTCACGAAATACCCATCGAACTAACCTGAAAAAATCGACCACGGTGATGTGCTTAACTTTCATTCCTTCTGTTTTTCTAAATAAAAACACTTCTATAACCCTCGATTTCTGTCCAGTTAATTTAGCAGTTTAATTTCCGCACATGTGGATCCATTCCCACTCATTCCGTTCTTCACATTCAGATTTGAGAATTTTAGCATTACCTTCGAATAAAAATTCACATTATAAATATTCAACGTCAGAAAAATATTGCAATTCGAAGAGATGATTGAAGAGATGAGACATCGAACACAAGTAAGAGATAAACTCTGTAAAAAATCGAAAATCTTAACAGTCCTGGTGTGTGCTCCGCGAGCGATGCTGCTTCCTCCGTCTGTCCTTCCCTCTCACTGTTTCTATCCTCCGCTCCGCATCTGCACGTGTAGAACCATGGAAATTTCGTTTTTTTACTGCTTTCCACGGGGTCTTCGCTTTCTCACAGTCTATCAGTCGGCCAGTATTGTACTGACACTTCTGGTCACTCTAGTTTGCGTTGGCGCGAACTTTGTGTTCCTAATGGAAGCAGACACGCTTAAAAATGGTTTCGATTTTATGACATATATGTATGCATTGATGGTTTGGAATTGGTAGTACGTATGCATTGATGGTTTGGAGCTGGTAGTAGGGGAAGCGAGCAAAAAAAAAACCAACGGAAACTGAATGCAAATAGAGGAATAACGGTTGTTTCTGTTATGGGGTGAAAGTGGACGAGTTACACCGCAGCATGCCCCCGCGGTTGAAGCAGCGAATAATATCGACAAAACAGATGAGATGGCCAAGCCGACAGGCTTTTGAGCAGGACGCTCACCTCGTTGGAAGCATAAAAAACTAACCAAAGTGACCTTATTCGAACGATCAATCTGGACGAGTTTGTACTGGGGCGAAGTTGTCGAAATTTTTCGACTTGAGTATTGACTCCTTTTTGACGCTTCCAGCGGCGTGAGCGTTCTATTAGGGGCCATACTACCCCGGCAACGTAGCTATCTCAACAACTTTTCCGAGCGTGTCTGCTGCCTCTAGGTTATGACGTATGTGCACCGTGTTTTGGTCAACGCGAACCAAAAGTGCCAGTGCAATCCGTGCCAAATGTATGCTTTTAGTGTTTCCCAGAGTTTGCGGTGCTTTCGTACGGTCGGTACAAAGCGTTTCAGTCGGAGCTGAGCAAGGCAAGACTGAGAACAAGATCCTTCAATGGCGTTATCGCTGCCGCCCTCTGTTACGTTACCGAAAGATGTGCTTCGGCAGAATTGGAGGCCATGCAAGCCTCAACCCATGGACAGTTATTTGAATACACCTCATTCCGAAAACGGATTTGAGGCCTTCACAACACAGATATCCGCTCCTTATCCAATGTCACCGATGCCTTTGAGCACGTAAACGAATCAAAATATTGATAGGCGGGACACGCGATGAGATTGAACTACGGTCTTTGAAGGAAAGCTATGATTGAGTGGAATTCTCTTAACAAGAAACGAAGACTTGGCAGACCCATGACAAGGTGGAGTGATTCGCCTTAGATTCCATACAATATGGCCGAATCTAGGAACAGGTGTCTATCCATTGATTCACAAGAGCTTGAGAAGGAATGGAATTCGTGCTACGATCCGCAACATGGCAATCGCCGCGTTTGAGGAACACTCCAACCAAGTAACCAAGCACAAGTTACGTTTTGAAATAAAAGATGCAACTCGATTCATGAGCATTTTTTACTACGAATAGCATAGAAATTATCACAAGGTATGTAGGACGCTATGGGCGCCTACCCTGTCGCTATATCGAAGCTGACACCTCGATTACTTCGTCGGTATTGTTTTATGATCCATAAAAAAGTAAAAAACTGACCACTCTTCATCGTTTGGCACTGTGCAGGTGAGCCTCACATTATCACCCTCGTAGATCTCCTTTGGATCTTCTTGAGACGTTGAATGAATGGATCGAGTCCAACTGGTCTTCACAAACGGCTCACTTTCGGACGCTCGAACTCGTTTAACTTCGAAACTGTTCTGAAAAATATTATTGCATTGGAACTTCTTTATATATAAGCTGAAAACAATTGCTGAGGAACACATCCTGTGAAAAGAGACTATAGGGCAAATTATAATAGAAATATGGATCAAAGCCATCAAACCTCCCACTACCTTCATAGGCAGAAGATGCAAATTGTTACTCACCCTCCCATTCCGTTCTCCCTCACATTTCAGGTCAAGATCGTCTTGTACGGTGGTATTCCAAAGGTAGCCACTTTCGTAGGTGCCCTTCAGCTCCACTAACTCGGAACGGTCCAGATCAATCCACGGATCCGAGTGTGATGGCCTACATACACATATATCATTTATAGTAGTAGAATTCCGTTTCTCCATCAATCACCCCTCATAAACGGCAAACGCAATTATGGTGACTGCATATTTGTTATGTATCCCCAGCAAGGAATTTTTGCTCACCTTCTCCACATGAAAGTGACCGTTGCCTGTGGTATAGCAGTGACCAGACAGTTGACATATAACGGAGTACCGATCTGGTAGTACTGTTGATCGAACACAACCCAGCTGTGTGGTGACATCATGTCGATCCGGGCACCAATCCGTTCATTTTGCACGTTCACCTATATGATAGGACCGTACTAAAAGCTTTGCAAAAATTGCCATAGAATAGTTTAGCTTCCTCAATAGTTTTAGCACTAGCAAATTCAAACGACAACTTGCAGAAAGCGAACTTCTGAAGGAGGACTCTGTTCCGAAACCGGCCGTTTCTCCAATGCTCAGTATATTTTCTGGTTAAATACTCTACGGAGAGATTTTCTCACCAATACTCTCAACTACATGTTGAACATAAGAGACCAGAACGTTCTTTCACCTTGCTTCACTGCTGTGAAGCAAAGTGAGGCAGATATGAAGCTGCTGACTTTTTAGGCGCGATCAGCATTTTCAGATCTACAGACTCGAGAATCACTAAGTCATCAATAAAACTGAAATGACTGACCCAGTGAGCTGAAAATGACAAAAACGACAGAAGTTGAAATGAAAAACGAGCATTTATCATGTGGATCTGGCTTACTCCGAACTTGACGTTTATATTCGCTAAAACAGTCGATAAGTCTTCAGATAGGAAGCGCTCTTCAAATCAAAGTGATTCGGTTAGTGTGGAAAGCAATCAAGTAAAAAGTGAACATAGAAAGGATCATGCCATTTTAGCTGAATCTACAGGAATATACATATGATGCTGTTGTCATCTTTCAAAAACTTTTATAGTAGAAACAAAAATCACAATATAAGGAACAATTTTCTAGGCCTCCACTATTCGTAGTCAAGAAGTGCACTGACGGATGTCTACTACATATGGTCTACAAAAGTATGGCAGGGGTTTGTGTAGTGCATCGAGCGGAGTTTCACAGAATGGTATTTTTGAGAAATTACTATTTCCATCCTCTGAGAGAACTGGCCGCTGTAATACCGCAACCGTGCCGCAGTCCCCATAGTTCCGCAATCGTACCGCAATGACGAGGCAGTGAGCTCGCACTTGCGTCAAATACCGCAATAGCGCCGCAATGATTGCGGTACTACTGCGGAGCTACTGCGGCAAAATCACAGTGCCGCTTAAACCAGCCATGCCATTAATCGATCCACACAACCCGGCTCGCCACGCTTCTCATTCACTCGTCTTCGTCTTTCAGTTCTGTTGAAACGAAAGCGTGTCACTTGCTTTTCTCAAAATTCATTACCTCTCTTACTTTAGGGAAACACTGACACATTCATCCTCCTCAGTCTGATAAGCGTTGATGTTGACGGAGTTTTGAATCATTTTTTTTGCGTGAAAGTTCAGAATCATTTTTTTTGAGCTTAAGAAGCCTTTTGAGTTTTTAGCTTTTGAGTTTTTTGAGCACACTCGGCCACACTTAGGTGAATTCATGAACCTGAATTCTATAATATGCACATTCTGTGCCTGGCCGAGGTCCCATAGTTGTCTCGCGTGTGTTTCCAGGGTTAAGCGGATTCTTTTTCAAAACTTTTTAGAGGCTGTGTCCACGATAGAAAGCCGTATTCTAGTTTTCTATGTTTTTCAGCGGACAAGTTCTCGATGTAGAGGATAATTGGGAAACGTCTCTATAGAACTTTTGAAAGCCGATTAAAGAAGTTCTTAATAAAAGCCATTTATTATTTATTTACTCCTGTTGGTGTGTTTTGCGCACTGCAGAGAAAACGTCGGACCAAACGTCGCAAATTGTTTTGAGCTTTGAAATTGTTAGGTAAGTGACTTTGCTTTCTGTTCGTGTACCAGAAACTCTTGAAAAATTAAGAAAGTTGAATGCTCATGTTTGGATCTTACAATTTCCCGGAATAAAGAGTATTCGAAAATTCGGCAACAGTTCCTTTGGTACTAGAAACTATACATTGGACAAATTGGAAATTTTTTCAAATGATCGACTTTCCAAAGAGGTCAAAAATTAGACTTTCACGAATGATCGACTTTCCAATTTAGCCGAAATTTCAAATTTTCGCTGATCGACATTTCGATTTAGCCGGAATTTCCACTTTTCGAATGATCGACTTTTTCGGATAAGTCGGGAATCCCACTTTTTCGAATGATCGACTTTTCGAATAGAAAGTCGACTTTTTCAATCGACCTAAAAAATTATCTACCCTTCCATTCAGCCATTCGGATGGTACATGAAGACGTGATAGCCTAATTGACTTTTTCGTTCCCGCAACAGCTCCATTACATATTTTTGGGCATATTTATGAAATCGGAATGCAAAAAAAGAATAGCTTAAGCACAAAAAAAATCGAGAGGATTCACTAGGAATCATTTGAGACTTATGGAAGTCTTTAAATAAAAGTTAAAGAATCGATAATTTTGGAAGCTGGCTCCAGGGTCTAACGGCTGTTGTCCGGGGGAACAACGGCAGGAAAGTAACACTTGGGAACTAAAGCGAGTCTCCTAAATTTACCGAGGCATGGGGCAACAAGTGTACAGTCTGCTCGGATCGCGCTAATACTTGGCGGTTCCTATCGACGGTTAGTGTAAACTAGGTGCCACGTGTTATAACATGCGGGCACCGAGCTTGCGCTACCGCACAACAGGGAACGCAAAGTATCAGTGCGATCTGCGCTGACTGTATGAACAGAGCTTTGAGAAGAATGGCTCTCTTTCCTTGTGCGAGCGCGGATGCGGCGCGACTTTCTTAATCTAGCGCACAAGCTGACACCCCATACCTAGCTCAGATATCAGCCGAGGCCTATTTCAGCTTCTAAAAGCAGTGTTCACCATGAATCTCGCTTTTAAGTTTTTAGTGTCAAATCCTACGTTGGCAGATGCTAGAGGGGATAGGGTTTAAAAAAAAGCAGCGAAAACGGGCCAGAAATCGATAAAAACGACGGCGAAAAGATTTTGCTAGCCAAGTACGCCTGCTCTTCCGCCCGCCCCGTCCTGACGAGCTTGTGGGACCGAGGACGTTTTCGATGGCAAATCGCCAAGGAACTCCGCCACGTTCAGTCCGATCGATTCGCGCACATTTTGCCATTAGCGCGCACTTGCGGAAACTAGCAGGGCCCGTAAGCTCGTCCACGCCCAGAACGTTACAAACAGCTATTTTAGCTTATTCTGAGCGCTTTGCTCCGCTGTAACCCCATTTTTGAGTCAAACTCGAATATAGGATTAATCGTGAATACTGCCTTTAAAAGCTACGGCCGGCTGAAAGTTGCTATGGGGTCGATCATCTAGCACTTCTGGTCCATCATCTACCACTTTCTCATAGAATGTTGATGGGACTGTCAAACAACACTAAAACAACTATGATCCGAACTCCACATGCAGGAAAACTTCAAAAACGATTTTGGCGCGAATTTCAAGTCATTCTTACAGTGTATTCAAACTGGTTATTCTTTAAAAATGGAGATTTTTCAGGGACTCGTCCGATGTTTTCTTCCACTAAGGTGGCCAAAACATACAGAATATGAAAAATTGGTTTTCTAAGCGTACGATCCCTCTAATATGACAATTTTCGTCCTCGATGATCAGCATAATTCGCCCGCAGTTTCCCCATTTTAATTTCCATTCAGACACCTTTATTTAAAATCTCATGAGCTCTCAACTCAGTATAAAATTCATTGAACGTTGTGCACATGTAGAAATAAGAAAAAAATACTAATTAGATAGTAGAAAGAAAGCATCAATTATGTTTGTCTGCGGCTACAAAAATTCTGCATTGATTACGCGCAAACGAATTTGCTCAAAACTTGTATGTAGGGGTATTCTAGGGTGCTGAAAACGAATCTGGGGTTTGTTCGTCGAAATGCTAGAAGTACACCTCCTATTGAAAGTACACCTGCCATAGAGGTACACCAAAAAGACGGGTCTCTGAGAATTAGAAGTACACCCTCTATTTAAAGTACACCTCTAATTGAAGTACATCTAAAATAGAGGCCTGAGGATTAGAAGTGCATGTACCTCTAAAAGAGAAAATCCGGTATATTAATTTGGTGTTGCAAGCATATCAAGCATATCAAGCAAGCACAGTGCATATCAGCAATATCGATTTTCGTTCGATATAGATGACAAGCATTATGTCGCGTCGCTCGTTGCGATAAGTATGCAGTAGGCCTCACGAAGGCATTTTCAGAAGAGCTGACCGACGACTGAGATACAGCTAACTGGGATATTGTTCCCGATTTGTCTGATATTCTGAGTAATCTATTCACGAATCCAAAAAAAACCTTCTCGGCTGCCGGTCAACACGTTCACCGGCCGCGTGGGCGAGCAGTCTCATTCGGGTAGACCCAAATGGCTTTGCGAAAGTAATAAAAAATTTTACTAATTCTACTGTGACAAAAAATTGAGTGTAATCGTTCCATACCAAAAGTAAATAGGCTTTCAAAATAGCAGTAAGTTCATCGGAGAAGAGATATGTAGGGACAAATAGCTGCATGTAATACCATGTAGCTGTGTTTTCTCGTGAACTATAGTGCCAACGTAACTACATAGCACGTATTCGTGGTTCAGGCAGCCAATTCTTTGGCGTCCAGTGTGTGAATAATGCTACTGAAAGTGAAATAAATCTATGGGCCACGGGAAGATACTTTATTCAGTAGAGATTGTGTAAGAATTTAGAAGACGTGGCCAATAAGGAGTTGGTGATAGCAGAAATGGCTTGGAAACAAAATTATAGGCTCAGCAGGAGCACCAAAGCTGAGACGAAAGCGCTATTGCGGTACGATTGCGGGGATATTGTGGCAAGGTCGTGGCTGCCCGCACCCGCCCCGCAGCCCCACCGCAATCGTGCCTCTGCGGCTCCGGCCGGGGCCTTTGAGGCACGATTGCGGGGCGATTGCGGCCAGTTCTCTCAGAGTCCTTCATCCTATAAATGTGCTTTCAAAACGATAGCCTCGAAATCTCTTTTATTCATCTGGATTGGGTTCACATTGATTCCCTTACGTTACTTTCATGACTCATGAATTTTCCTGTTGTCCAACATTTATCCTATGCAGCGTAAAAAATGAATGAATGAATTCATATTTCGTTTCGTTTCCAATGCAAAGTGATATTTTCCTGTGAGGTCACGAACTTTCAGTACAAATTTCGAAGAAGGATCATGCAAGCGAGCGCGAGGGGAGTAGGATATTACATTCGAGGTTGATCCTGAAATGCTACTTGAAGTCGTAATGAGAGAGGATAATAAACAAATTGTTTAAGAAAAAGCTTATGAGGAAGCCTCGCATGGCTTTTCTCACCATTTCAAAGATGACAAATGTTTTTTGGTCAACACTGACACGCATTCTCTGAATCCGAACTCGGATTTTGCTACGGAGAACTGCGAAGAAAGTTATGGCCGGGTTCAAAGTTTGAAATTTCTAAAGTCAAGCCGTACGCTACGAGCGTCTACTTTATACAGTGAGTGAGATGACTGTGGAGGCGTATGAAATCAAACTTGAAATTTCCCCACAGGGTTGTTTTGAGGTTCTGATAACGAATCTGTGGTCTATTTGACAGTTTTTGTAAATATTAAACATATTTCAATCAATGGTTTTTTAGGGGGAAATTTTGAGGGCAAAACGCGATATTTGACGATTCCCTGAATGACTCGATAGAAAAGGCCCAAAATTTTTCTCTGGGACTTTTCCGTAGTGCTGGACATGAATCTGCAAGTCGTTTATCGATTTTCGAGAGATTACGGTAGGCTATAGTAGGTATTATAGTTGTGCCATTCGAATAGATTCGAAACGAATATTCGAATAATTGCCATTCGAATACGTATTCATAATCGGAATTTCTAAAATCGCACTACTAGAACACTACTATTCGAAAATCGGACCTGAAAAAAGGGGGTATTCGAATCTATTCAATAATCGGAGGAAGCCAACGAACGCTTAAAGGCATCGTCCGCGCTGGAATTCAATTTTCATTTTTCAGGCTCAGTTTCATGATTGAGCCCAGTAGACCACACTGGTTAACTTTGGCGCGTCAAAAACGTTGGGCAATGAGGTTGGAAGGCGTCAAAGGTGAAGATCCGCCACCAATTCTCACCAGTCATCTAGCACTTTTTCCTAGAATGTTGGTGCGACCGAAAGACGACATGAAAAATAGTTACGGCACGAACTCCACATGCAGAAAAACTCCGAAAATGACAGTGACGAGGCCTCCAGAAGCAGAAAAACTTCGAAAGGGATTTTAGCGCGAAATTCAAATTCGTATTTACAATGTGTTCCGAATGAATTTTCTTCACAAATGAAGGTTTTTCCCGGGCGCCTTCGACATTTTCGTTCACTGGAGAGGCCAAACTACACAAAAACATGAAAAAATGATATACGGTTTTCTGCGCGTACGATGCCTTTAATGGAGTACAATACGGATGAATCAGAGATTTTATGAGTGCACTCAGGCTCTAATATTAATATATTGTTTATTATTGATACTGTATAATTTCAGAAAGATGTGTACAAGATTGTGAAAGATGTCTTTCTTGATAATTGACACAAGATGTGTTTTTTTGTATATGATACACGCACGCACGCACACGATCAGTGGCAGTAAGTTTCACTTGGAACTAGAGGATCCACTGAAAGCTCACTTGGCCTGTTTTTCAGTCTGTCGTTTTGGAATTATTCGGAAAATTGTTCGAATATATCCGAATCGAATTTATTCGAATCTCTTCGAAATTCGGATTCCAAAAAAAGAGGCCATTCGAATATATTCAAGAATCGGATCTAAAAAAAGAGGCCGATATTCAGTCTTTTCGTATAGTGCACAACTATAGTGGGTATACAATAGGTCGGCCAAGTCTCAGATTCCGCTCAAAACTTCGCTGTGGGGGTTATTTGGGGAGCTGAGTACGAATCTGAGGTCCAAATGTCGATTTTCAAAACTTTTAGGTAGGTTACGCACAATAACTAGCATTAGGCCTGCCCTAAACAACGTGTAAACTTCATAGTACCGGCAAATAGACCTTCGACTGATGATTTGAGTCGAATCCGGAAGTCTCTTTCGAACACCCTAGAAATTCCTGATGATAACCGCCATTGCCTGATAATAGAATTTTTCCCAACAGCCCAAACATTGCCTGATGATCCTTACCTTTTCTTAAAGTTTCAAAAACGCCTCCAACTTCGTTAACAGATGTCTATAGCAAAACGCGATCTCAGATTCGGATACAGCGAGCAAGAATTGAGCAGTGGCCGTATTCATAAAACTACGGGAGCCTCCCGGGAGGGTTTTTAGAACCCCCGACGCATTAGGCTGGCAGATTTTGGACCCTCCCGGGAGGCCCCCGCAATTTCATGGATACGGCCACAGAAAACATTCATCATCATTCAAATGGTGGGGATGGCAATCCGAGGTTCCCTGGTTAGGCCTAAATGCTCGAAAAAATTCACGTACCCTCCACTCGATTGTCTTCACGGTATCCAATAACTCAATTGTGAGGACATATCTGAAAAAGGAAAATAACATAAATGTTTGAAACTCTGAGTAGTAAAAGGCAGCTTACGCGTAAGAAAACTGTACCCGATATTTTCACTATTTTGTGCAGGTGGGCTTACGAAGTAGCGATATATAGCCAATAGGCCGCACGAAACACTCAATCAGGGGAAGGCGTAGCGGTGTGATCGGTCTGTGAGAGATGCGGTCCCCCTCCTCGAGCTTTGGATCCTGTGCAGCCCCCCTCCCATCGAGGTTGTGACTTTAACTCCTTGTGTGAACCAATTTGAGTGGTCGCATCCGAACAATGCTTCCAAGCGGTTGTTCAGCAAAAACGGACGTATAGGTCAAGTTACAGCGGCCGTAATTGGCTCAAAATGGGAGTCGACCGACAGCTTTTTTTAATGGTCCTCTTCAAAATAAACACTACAACAGCCCGATCCAGAAAAATTATTTTTCGACCTCTCCAGGGCTCGTAGTGAACCCAATATAAATCTAGCTGTATTACTTTCTTTTTCAAGTCAGCCGAGCGAAGACGGTTGGCCGCAACCGGCTGGCTGTAGCAAGCAATAACGATCGAGAGCTGTGCCCAGTCGTATTGATGCCGGATGCATGCGAAGATTTCAGGGTTGGAGTGTTCCGCCAGAGGCCTGATTTTCCCTGAGAACTCATAATATTTACCCTTCGCCAGAGAGTATGGCCTGTCTCAGGTTCGAAATGTACTAGAACTTCACCAGAAGTTTCTCGGTAATCTCTGGCAGGCAAGCAATTATCTTTATTTCATAGAAATCAACGTAAGATTTTTTCGTAATTTTTGGTTTTAGTTTACTCTATTGAATGATCAGACACATACTACAAGATTCTTCCTAGACTAGTTACCTCTCCAAATCTATCAAAAAATGTCACAGAAAAAGCATGTACGCACGCTTCTACGCTTCTTCCAGCAAACGCGCGCGCGGACCTATTCGCGTCAGATCTTTTTCCAGCTTCGTGCGATTTGCGACGCTATGGAGTGTTTCCCATCCACATCTGCAAAAATCAATATGGCTGATATGCATGGTTGTGGTATATCGTAGCGCAATGTGTAGACACCTCCTTATCGTAGCACACCCGCCCGCATGCGCGCACCACACGCACACTCACGCGCATTAACGAAAATGCATGCACGCGCCTGCGCGTGTATACGCGTACGAACACGTGTGCCAATGTATATATGTACACACCTGCCTCGTATGCACAAGCGCGCAAAACCCACGGAGATCTAAACGCATTCATGGAAACTCATGCGCGAGCATGTACAGTGGTACATACGAGTACACAAAAACGAAAACATCCTTGCGTTGTTTGTGTACGCATTTGCACTCATGTGCGCAGTGATAACATGCTTACACAAGCACGAATTCATATATATGCGACCACAATCGTCCGATTCCGTTCACGAGAGCACGCGCGCATGCGCAAACGATTGCGCAAACACTGTCTATGCAGTGACACGCACGCATAATCACATTCATATTCGCAAACACGCGCTCATACTCACGCGCGTTATTACGTACAGTCAGCAGGGATAGCATTGTTACTTTCCGTTCTTTATTGTGCGTTGGCGCAAGCTCTGTGCACATATTATATAATTGCGCCAACGCACAAGAAGGACGCCAAGTATTGATGTGATCCTTGTCGACTCTCAAACACATGCGCGCGCATATCCACATACGCATGCGTATGCTGATGTGCATACAATTACCCGCTCTCAAATAAACACACCCACGCGGAAACACACATATCCTCTGCTCTCTGTGTTTCCAATATTACTGTGTTCCCTCGCGTACTTGTGCGGAGCGAGGGCAGAGACCGCGAGAAACTGCGGGGAGAAATAGACGCAGCATACGCGCGCAGAAGCAAGCGATCAACAGAACCGAATTTGACTCTGAAGCAGCGGACAGACGCAACTTGCCCGCACTTATGAGCACATTTGCGAAAACACACCAGCTGGCACAAACGCGCGTGCACGCGCGAGTGCACAGGCACGCACTGACACAAAGTCGTCCGCATATGCACACGCGCAGTAACCAACGCGTGCGCGCACCACATACACTAACACACAAGCGTGCACACATACCTACGACCGCAAACGTATAGGCATAACCGTATTTATAGCAGTGCCATGAATTCTAGTCGTTAAACAGAAGATGCTTGCGTCTTTTTCGACAGTTTTCAACAGTCAGCGACGCTGCTATCGGCGTAACTCTAGGCGCGATTACTTCAACGACTACCGCGACCAGCTTACTTGCGATCACCTCCACGACGTCCTGACGACGTCAACTAAAGCCCTACTTACTCTCCACGGCATCCTGGCCACGTTATCTGGACTCCTAAGATTTTTCCATGACGTTCTGACGACATCATCTAAAGCCCCATCTATTTTCCACGACGTCCTGATAACGTCATCTGAAGTCATGCTGATTTCCACGACGTCCTGCTGACGTCATCTGGAGCCCTACCTACTTTCTACGACGTCCTGTTGACGTCATCCGAAGTCATACAGATTTCCACGACGTCCTGCTGACGTCGTCGAAAGGTTTGAATCCCGTGTGTCGAAGCTTTGCGACTCTTCCCAAATTTCAGCTCGAGTCGTAGGTTGCTATTTTGTAACTAATGACTTGGACTGAAAATACTCTCCAATAGCAGTGCATTTCGTAGCGCACTAGAATCCGGATGATTATACGAGTCCATCTGATTTTAGGACCTAGCCAGGTATTGCGCCGGTGCCCTCGCCTGCTATCCTACAACGTGCGTGTTCGTATGCTGACAGCCGGCTGTCAGGTCAACAGTCCGGATGACTTAATCAGCCGGACTGGTGGTTTACGACGAGCCCAGACGTCCTCTCCGTCTCCAGACAGAGCGCCCCATCGCCACAACTCACTTCAAAATTGACAGAATGAATTTTAAGAATTTTCGTGTTCCTGTTACTGAGGCCAATGCAATGTGCAATGATATGTGAAAAGTCTTTCTGACTCCGGTATTTGGTCTTAATACTTGTATCGTCGATCACTGGTCGAGAGGTAGCCGCGACGAACACATGTGGCACGCACAGAAGCGAGGTAATGATAGTCATGAACATCGACCGAATGCTGTCACGTTAGTTCGCTGCGCCACGGCTTCCCCAAAGACGAGAAAGATGATATTTCTCTCGAATTGTCCACGTGAGACTCTCCATAAATCTTGGAATGTTGATTGATACTTGTGGTATTCGGTGGATGAAGCGAGACCAAGATTGTTAAAACCTCTTTATTTGGCTGACGTTTCGGCGATTTTCGCCTTCTTCGGAGCCTGCAAAAACCAAATTAGGATCCAAGAAACTACCCTCCCAAACCCCATTTCATTCTACAGAGAAGGATTCACACGGAAGTGAACCAAAAGAACGGAAGTCACAGATTATACCAACCTTGGTATAATCTGTGATATTTCTTTATAAGATTCCCAATGACCACAGGTCGAAACGTGTCAGATTTCTCTTATGGTGACCGTCTGATCAGTCCACAATGAGGGATTTTAATGTGGAATTATACAATATTTTATTGATTTCAGAAATTGACTCAGTTATTTCGTATCACTATTGTATGATACTCGTTGAAAGCTTTTTAAAAATGACATCAAAATTTAATTTGTAGAACCCTGAAACAAGTTACGGATATGCGGCGCTTTGTGCGCGCGAAATCGCAGCAAATCGCAGTTTTTGCGAAAAAAAACTCTGCTCGGTACGGTAGGAGGGAAATTTTTGGTACGATGAAGGACCGGAGCCCCCCCCCCCTACCTGGCGCCTAAGGCTGCGGTCCCCCCTGTGATCGTCACACCGTACGCCTGAGCCTGCACAAACGCCCCAAATTTAAACGTTTCAAATGATTAGCATCCTCAATTTCTTAGGTCTTTTTGCCTTTCCACTGCCGAAACCTCCGAAGATAAGTTTTCCAAATACACGCTCAAATGTGAGGATCTCTCAAAATACAGCGTTATCATCTTTTACTGGCCTAAAACTGTCGTGACGCATCCTAGTACATAATAGATGGTCCACCAGGAAAACGTATTTTCTGACCACAGAGCAGTTTTCACGTGGCTATTGTAGTATTTATACGAATACGTAACATTGAGGCCTTTTCGAGCATTGCCGACTATATCCACTTAGTTCAAACATTGGATTGAGAAGGAAAAACCAAGTGTGGTTTTCTGCGCGGACGCTGCCTTTAGGTCAATGGCATACATTGTCACTGTCATGAGCGACCGTCATTTCATTTAGCACAAATCGTGGCGGGACCAGCATCGGAGCCACTGCACTGTCCGTTGTGAGCGTTGACGGGCAGCTCATCCCCATGACTCATCATTCAACGCATATCGCCGCATTCGGCGTTTCGTCTGGCGTCTCCGCAGCAACCCCCATCTATCACGCGCGCGTCTGACGTCTTCTCGACTGCCATTGTCTGTCACCTACACTCTGGGTCTCCAGCGTAGCGATGGCCAAAGACAGGTCTCTCATCTGTCTTTGGCCATCGTGAAGGCTGCCAACGGTTTTCCTCACCCAATAACTTGGGAATTGCAACTTAATCGGCTTTTTTTTACCCAAGAAATTGATGTAGCCCTAATTTCGAGGGAGTTTTACCCGAAGTGTCTGTATCAAACAATACGGTGATATTGGAAGTGTGGCGAAGCTGGATTTGGACTTGATATATTTGTTAGTGGCTTTGCGATGTTTCAAACATCCAGAGAGGAAACACTGACAGAGCATTTGACAAAAAATAAGAGCATTAGAAATAATCATTTGTACATTTGTAGATACGATTAAGTATGCAAGGAAGAATTTAGTCCCGAATTAGTTTGAAAGCAAAATTGGAAATACTGCTGTGTCAGTGTGCTAGGAGAGCAGATAAGCTATCCAAATATTGCTTACACTCACATTGACTTTCCCTAAAGGCAGTATTTTGTTTACAAATGTACGAATAATTTTCATTCCCGAGTTTTGCACTCAAAACAATACGTTGGTCACCAAGTGTAACCAAAATTACGAAGGAATGGCTTGAAACCCACTAAAACGTCTTGTCTAAAAATCATTATTCTCTGGCCTGGACTAGTTGTTCGATTGGATGAAGATGCTCACGGCGGTTGTCACCGGTAAAAAATGGGGTTAAGCGAAAATGGAAGAATATTTCAGGCAAAACAGTATTAGTTAGGCCTGAAAGAAAGACGTTTTTCTCGATTTGTATATGTTTATTGCAGGTCTAGCCTGCTTGGTTAATTTACACAGAATAAATGCAGCAAATAATGAATAAACAGAACGTAAAACCTATACAATAGTAAAAGGCCAGGAACCGGCTCAGACATCCACAGTCATCAAGTACTGATCCAAGAGACGTTTAAACGCAGGTAGGGTTGTAGGGAGATTGCACCTTTTGAGTAGCTTTTCAAACTCGCTCCCGGCTCTATTAACAAAGAAATGGTGCCTCAGAATTTTCTTGGCTCTGTTACGAAATTTCTTCGTCATTTCAGTTCTACCCGGTGGCCAAACAATCGGTTTAGTGATTAATCTCAATATCGAAGATTATCGTGAACACTGCCTTTAATCATTCCTAACCGGTGTCTTTGAGGAACATACTGTGTCAGTAAACTCGCAAAGAGATTATGTTCATCCTGATCTTAAGATTTCCATTGTCGCTTCAGTCGAGGAAACAGTACAAAACCTATTTTTCAAACGAATTGTGGTGGAAGATTTTCTTGGAGAAAATCTATATTATTCATTTCACTTGACCATAAAAGCGTTGAAAATCTTATGAGGACCACTAGTCCTTCCACTGAAAAATCCACATCCAGCCCTGTTCAGTGCCTGTAACAAAATATTTCCATAAAACATTAATAACCGTCTTGTTGCCCATTAATTTCCCGTGAATGGAACACAGAATTGCATAAAAGACTCGAATGTCACTGTAAACCCCCTAATCCATCATTAGTATGGCACTAGAGACATCCTTTCGACTGAGGAACTTTTGTGTAGTGTGATTACGTGCTCCAATGCTATAGCGCTACGCATACGCCGGAACAATTGACGCAGGCGTTCTCGAACTGTCTCGTCGTCTCGCCCTCTCCGCTCTCGGCTGAATAATGAGTCATGCGGATGAGCTGCCCCGCAACCGTTGTGAGAATACTAGTCGCGTGTTCGTCGAAGCGACGTGTCGCGGAGGGCTGACATACTGCAAATGTGCCGATGCCTGCCGTTACGACTGTCGCTGCGATGTCAGCGCACTGCGACAGCGACAGATACCTTGAGTACACGGGTTACGGTGGCTATACCATACCCAATATTACTGACAGCTCATGACCCCAGATTACATATTGACAGCTCATGACCCTCGAGATTACTCTCACACAGGAGCTGGCCATCTTGTCATCGATTGCTCAGCAACACTAGAATGAATTCTCTCATTAACGATTACTGGAACAGTTTTTAAATTTTTTAAAAATTTCAAATTTTTAAAAACACGCAAAAAAGTCGCTCCAAAAACGAGTTATAGCAAATGAAATGTGCTGAGTTCAATGAAATGATTCTTGAAGCGTGAAAATTCCAAATTCATTCCGAAATTGAAGAGAGAAATTTTCAAAAAAATTAAATTTCGAAAAAAATCTTATCCAAAAGAGATCCAAACAAATACATTGCGCTGAGTTTGATTGAATGTAAAGTAACAAAAATGTAAAGTCCCATGTAACATGGAACGATTTTACACTGGCGAACGCTTCGAGATTAACTTTTAAAAATTCAAAAGCGTTCTTATGAGGATGGAATGTGTAACCAAACCGACTGAGAAGTAAAGGAAGTATGCGTAAATATACCCAGTGGGGTAGATGGCTCATCACCAATCATGTAACCTCTATAAAACGTCGTAATTCACTTCATTCGAGGCGCGAGCGGCGCGCGCGACGCCTCTGCCTCCGTCTGCCCTCGCTCTCTCACTGTCTCTAACCTCCGCTCCGCACCAGCATGCGTAGGAACCATGTGAATTTCGCCGTTTTGCAGCCAGTATCCGTATCACCTTTACTTTTTGAACAACATACCTATGGACTTCTATGTGCAGCCAAACTTATTGTTAGCTCAACAGGAGACAGGTTAGTTAGTCAACATAAATTTGCGCTGTTCTTTTCTCCCCGAATATTCGACGGAATCGTTTTCGACGGAACTCATTCTTCTACCAATTTATCCATTTTTTCGTGAATTCATGAAATTTCGAGGAAAACTCTACGAAACCTCTACTCCCCGAATTTTCGACGGAACCGTTGACAAATCATTCTTTTACCAATTTATCCATTTTTTTTCGTGAATTCATGAAATTTCTTGAAATTAATTTTAATAACTAGAAACTGATAAAACTGATAATTCATGAAATGGATTTTTTGAAATGTAATAATGTAATAATTCGCATGTATTAATGAAATAATCTGCATGTAATAATTTAATAATTTGCATGTAAAAATGTTATAAATTCCATGTAATAAATACTTAAACTTCTGTAATTTAACTTTCACCCAGGTAGAGCCCTAGAATACCTGATTGAAATTAAAGTGCAGTGAAACAGAACCTCGCTTGAAGTATAAAACCATCACAGATAGATTAAGCTTGAAAAACTACCCCAGCTTCATACCTCCTATGAAATTCTAACCCATATTGGTAGAATTGGCAGTGAGCCAAGAAGAGAGGGCGTCACGATTCAAATTTGGTCGATAATGCGGATAGCACAGCCACGTGACCCCGTTTGGGTCACTGGCATGGAAGGAGAGGGGATACGATACCATATCGGGTGTCAATAATACAAACTACAGTATCCTACAGTATTAATGACAGCCGGCTTGCTGACAGCCGCTAGCAGGTGTACTCAAAGTCTCCCGTCCGCTGTCGCTGTGCAGAGCGACCAGACTCAGTGTCGCAAATGTATACCATTGGCCTTGGGTTCAGACCTTTGAAAAAATAAGACTGCTTGAACTCTTACATTCCGCTCATTTGTACCGCTAGCAGGTGTACTCAAAGTCTCCCGTCCGCTGTCGCTGTGCAGAGCGACCAGACTCAGTGTCGCAAATGTATACCATTGGCCTTGGGTTCAGACCTTTGAAAAAATAAGACTGCTTGAACTCTTACATTCCGCTCATTTGTATGGCAGCATTCTTGATGGCAATTCTCTCGTTTACTCTGCCACCGATCAGCCTTTCGCTCACAATCTGGTGATCATTATCACTCACGAGATTTTCTGTTTCATTCAATGTTTTTGGTGGCTTCACGAATTTCTGAAAAAAAAAATTCAGTCTTTTAGCAAAGCAACTATCAATCTATCAAAGGCACAGAGCACTTATAGATTATTTTTTCGGATTTCATAGTTTTCCTGGAGAGCAACAGACGCTAATAACTAGGTATCCCCAGAATCGTTCAAGTCCCCCGCAAACGGAGTTACGGCTCCTTGAGTTTATCGAAACGTTAACGGTGAAAACTTCTTGGACGAGTTGTCTCAGGCCTGTTTAAACAAGAAAGCGAAAATCGAAGACCCACTTGAACTTCATTCGTCTATCTAGCCGCTATTGAGTTTGAAAATGAAGGAAAAATCTCGTCTATTCGCAGGAATTGAGATTCCGCACTCGGTATGTGTTACACAGGAGGGGTTCACTACACATTTACATGGAAAATCTCAGTATTCGTGGCTAAAGGTGTCCTGTGCCTTCAAGAAACACGAATGTGAAGTTAGTACTGACCCGAATCCATTTCGCATTGAAACCAGGTAAATCCTCAGGAAACGCCGCTAACTCAGCTGATAGATTGATCGAGTTGCCCTCTTTTACATTAACCTCTTGAGGTACTCTCTCCAACACCTGAAATAATTATTGATTTGAATACAAGAAAATCCTAACAAAATAAAGAAACAATTCGCTAAATAAAAGAGTATAATAATAAAGTTATAATTTTCTTGAAAAATATTCTCGAGTTTCTGTTATCCGGCCATTTCGGGGGACCTTTTTACCGGTCCATGAGAATCATTGTCCGTTCATCATTGATGAGCACGCTCAACGCTAGCAATTAGACATCACCCCTCAAGGTGCGACTACAGTGCCGCAGCTGCTGAGCGAAGCGGCAACAAATACATTTAGATACTATTCATACTCCTCAACGCAAGCGCGTAACGCGCGTGACGCGCGGGCGTGGCGTTGGGGTATGACTACTTTTTGCTCGCTTCATGAGCTGGTGAAAACTATGAATACCCCAGCGGCGACGCCATAGTGCGGCGGAATATATTCCATATTCCATATTTCATCCCGTTAGCTGGCGTCTCGCGGAGCGGGATGCCCTCTCAACCAATACACTGCTGTAGGTGCCATAGGAGCTCGTGCGGCCTGAACGATACGCTTCCATTCAGTACGGTTTGCAGCAATAAGTTTAACGTTAAGAACACTGCACCGTTGGGTTTTCAGATCTTCTTCTATATGCTTGAGCCACGTCTTCTTCGGGGCCGTTCTCTGGATCTTCCACAATGGCGGGCGCTTCCGCCATAGCATACTGTACGGGAGCCGGCCAGCATCCATCCGACATACATCTCCAAACCACCGTAATCTTCTTGTCTTCAGTTGCTCTTCAACCAGCGGTTGATCCATACAGCTCCTTCTAATATTATCGTTGCAAATACGGTCACCAATCGTGATCCCGAGAATCTGTCGCAAGCACCGCAAGTGGAAGACTTCCAGCTTGAAAAGGTCTGGCTTCAGTAGGGTCCATGTTTCCAAACCATACAGTAGAATCGGAAATATTAGCGCTCGAAACAATCGCATTTTAGTCTCCAGTGAGACATTGTTTTTTCTTCCAAGGACACCAGCCAAGCGATGCAAACGCACTGGATGCCTGCCCTATCCTGCTGCATACCTCTGCTGTGGCCGCAACTTTCCGTTCTTGCACGACTGATCCAAGGAATCTGAACTCCTTGACCTGCTGAAGTTCCGCCCCTTCGAAGGGCACAGTTGCAGTCGAGCCATCCGATGTCATCACTTTTGTCTTCTCCTGATTTATTCTTGGGCCGTAAGAGCTTGCAACATGCGCCACTCTATCTATCAGGTACGTTGCATCCTCATCGGTATCCGCAAACACTGCACTGTCATCCGCAAACATCAGATCCGAGACGTATCCATTACTGCTATATTGAAAACCTCTTCTGTTCTCAAAGACCTCCCTCATACTCGGCGGAATAAAGAGGACCTTAACTTTTCTAAACGAGTAGCTCCTGTTCACGCTTTCACCAACATGGCAGCAGAGAATAGTAGTGAAATTATTTCTCATGAAACGGAATGAAATTGATGATAGGTTAATAATAAAATTGATGAAAATTCGCTACGGTTATTGCCGCCATGGCGGAGCGGGCGCCACGCGCGGGCGTGGCGTCAGACCATTCGTACTCCAACGCCACACCCGCTCGTAACGCGCTCGCGCTGAGTAGTATGAATATCGCTTTACAGAACATCGGGGGCGATAATTTTCCGCTGATAATGCTGACTTCATTGCATGCTATCACGCCGCTCCACTGCGAAATGTGTTGCATACGCGGCAGTCACGACTATATGTTGTTTAGAGTATTTCTAACATTAGTGAGTTCGTCTTCACCTCGAAGCTCGGAGGTTTCAGCTTCACTTCGAAGCCCTGGGAATACAAGCCGTCGGACCAACCTTGATTTGTCCCTTCTTTGGTGAAATGTCCACAGTCTTATAGATTGATTCATTCAGCTTCATATCGAAATACCAACTGCAGGTGTACTGGCCACTGTCTTCCACGGTAAGAGAATCTATGGAAATACTATGAACAATGCGATCACTATGCGACTTCGTATGGCGAACATATGATGTCTGAAAAGTTGAAAAAATTATCGCAAACTCCTCTGCAACAAGAACGACTACCACTCACTGAACAACGAGGGCACGTGAAATTCAGATGGTATTGAAATTTGTTTTCGATGCGTCCTTTTCCTTTGAGTTTTAATGTGCAATCTAATGTATACTTCCCACCAACGTAGGGCCATGGATCCGGCTGAAAACAGAAATTAATCTATATACATTTCCAATTTTGATGGAATGACATATCCTACCTCCACAAAAATTAGTTCGAGATCATTTTTATGAGCATCTTTGATAACTATGAGAAATGTAGCCATATCTGATGGATGACCCTTATGAACACATTGAAATGTTAGTTGATTAACGATCTTCTCCTCGGCAGTCTTACTATTCAGTCTGAAGCCGACCCTGAAAACAAACGACATAAATAGAAATAACTGCTGAATCAGCGAAGATTCGAGCAGAAGATGAAAGAAGGAAAAACACAAAAATATAGAACCGTCAGAAATCACACTAGGGACTGCTCTTTTTCCCTTCACTTTTTCACTCGGAGCTTCGATCTGAATCAGATTTTTTGAATTATTGATAAATGGGCCTCGGATTCGTAGTCAGCACCCAAAATATTCCCTGATAAAAAGTTTTCAGCTCAATCGGAGACATTTTTTGAGCACTCTGAGGAATGCCATTCCTTTACCCCTTTTCACTACGCATAGCTTTGAAAATGCTCACTCTTGGAAATTTCCTGCAAAGCTCTGAGACAATTAGCGGATTTGGAAAAGGGATGATCAATGCGTAGTCACATAGCAACAACTATCAAAACACGGTTTTGTAAAAGCTCACAGGAAATGTACGGCAAGCCCTAGTCAGTTTCAACTA
The DNA here is from genome assembly GCA_029168955.1 of Aplectana chamaeleonis. Lineage (NCBI taxonomy): Eukaryota > Metazoa > Nematoda > Chromadorea > Rhabditida > Cosmocercidae > Aplectana > Aplectana chamaeleonis. Next base: position 34,070 of record JAPDOI010000836.1, on the reverse strand, counting down.
TCTGGAAACCTTTAGATGGCACAGAAAATTCTTTCTTTTTTTTCTTGAAAATCTGGCACTGGCCTCTCAGCCAAGTAAGGTACATACACAGTCGGCGCGGATGATACCAATACTTTGAGTTCCTTATGGTGTGCCGGCGCAAACTCGGTGCACATAAAGCCGATTGTCCGCCCACGCGGTTGGCGTGCGTGTCGAGCGGCCGTCGCTAAGGCAGCTTTCGAATGAACCTTGTCACGGCTGCAAACAGCTAACTGTGATAATACCCCTGTTTTGTCCAATATTTGTGCTAATCGACGCAGATTTAGAAAATGCCTCCACGACGTCTGCGCGAGACGCACGCCGACCGCGTGGGTGGACAGTCTCACGCGAACGAAATTGGATAAGCTCTTCCTCATCACTATCTATTTTATCCATTATCAATCATTCTTACAAAAATCTATGAAAATGCGGAAATAGAAATTTTCCAAAAAATTATCGACGAATGGCGAGAAAAATACAGGTGAGAAATTGCACATAATGCTCAACTTTGACGATTCGAAGCTGAAAATGATCTGATAAGGTAGAAACGGCCGTAGATGCAGGTTCACAAACGTCGTTACAAACACGAATCTCTTCCTACTTAGAGGCTCTGCGGAAGCTATCACCTCATTTTCGGTTGGCTCAAATCTCGTATCAACTTTGATAATCCTGCTGAAATCCTAGAAAATCATTAGGGACATTCAAACAAGTTTTGTAATCAAAATTTTCAATAAACTTCGGTATAAGTTCGGAAAGAAAGTAGCGCTGAGTAGAGGAAGACTTGCGCTTTCGAAACACGTAAAACATTTTGTCAAAAAAGGCATTAAACTAGTGGTAGTATACGAAGTCGTTTGAATGGATGGAGCCAGGTAATCAAAATGTTGCCATATAACACTGTGGAGACACAAATCTATTAAATCCCACGAGAATCTTTAGTAGTCTTGCAATCCTCAGCAAATCAAATTCCTAATCCTTTTTTTCACCGAATTTCAGTCAGACTCGGATTCAACCGATTCTGGTGGCGCGCTCTAGCGAAAACCGAGTATGAATGGCTTTCGAAAAAATTGTAGCCTTTACTATATATAAAGGGGATCTGTCAGTCTGTCACGGTATTTGGTCCTCGGCGCATCGTATGTCGACCGAGATCAGCTGTGTTACCAAAAAAAGTATACGACGCACTTTCCAGGCATGAGTTGAAAGTCAACAACGTCGCCGGTTGACTTACCCAAGTTTGAAGCACTTTTGACCACGCCCTGTGCTCCGGCGGTCCTGCCCATCCGGTGGTGACCCCGGTGCCGGCAGCGGCGCGCAGTGGTGTGCCGGCCTCGACGCATGTAGGTGTGCCGACCGCGGTGCGTGTCGATCTGCCGGCCGCAACGCGTGTTCGGTGCGCCGGCCGCGGCGCTTGTCGGTGTGCCGGCCGCGGCGCTTGTCGGTGTGCCGGCCGCTACGCGTGTAGGTGTGCCGGCAGTGACGCGTGTCGGTGTGCTGACCGCGACGCGTGCGGTGGAGGTTGCCAGGTGCGGGTACGGGTCTGGGGCGCAACGGAAGGGTACGGTGGAAGCAAGGTCAAGCCTCCTAAAATGCCGAGGCAAATCACCGGGAGTTACGTCACCCTCCTTAGGTCACGTGTCTCGTCAGTCCTCCCCACACTGCCTCGCCTCCTATAAGGGCGAGCCAGATCGTCAGGAGTTTCGCCACCCTCCTTAGGTCACGAGTCTCGTCAGTCCTCCCCACATTCCCTTTAGTTCCGCGCGTGGTTTCGTCGTGGATGCTCCAACTAATCATCTCGATTCTCAGTTTCTCTCTTCTCATCCTCTTCTTATCCCTTCTTTCATATTCACTCTTTACCTATCTCTATTTTCTTCAATTCCATTCCGACAATTACAGGATCATCAGAAACGAACCTTCTATAGAATCAAAGATTTTTGTTTATGTGCCGGCCGCGACGCGTGTCGGTGTGCTGGCCGCGACGCGTGTCGGTGTGCTGACCGCGACGCGTGCGGTGGAGGTTGCCAGGTGCGGGTACGGGTCTGGGGCGCAACGGAGGGGTACGGTGGAAGCAAGGTCAAGCCTCCTAAAATGCCGAGGCAAATCACCGGGAGTTACGTCACCCTCCTTAGGTCACGTGTCTCGTCAGTCCTCCCCACACTGCCTCGCCTCCTATACTCTGGCAATTGAGGGCGTCGACGCGCCAGAAATTTGGGTGCATTGACTATAGCGCGCGTCTACCCCACTCCGATTTTCTGGTCAAAACTCGAATCGGGCGACGCGCGGGGGCAAAAATAGTGGCGTCGCGTTGGTTGTGCAGTGTGTTCCTGCACACAATGTTTTTAACCAGGCATCAAAAAACTTTCTGAACAGTTGCTGTTCCACACAATCTCTACACCTTTGTATTGGATATTGTATTTATTTATCTTCTGACTTTCTTCTCACACTATCGTCTGTGATTTCCCGCGGTTTCTATCCTTTACAGTATTTCTTGATTTAAGGTATTCGGCGTGCTTTTCACAGATGCATTCAGATTCATCACTCTGTCTACAGAACAGTTCTGATTCTATTCGGAGGTTAAGTTTAGAGTGTTATTTTGAAAAACATGAAAAACAGAAAGACAAAAAAAGGGCACTCAATATCTTCAACGATCCTACACTGACACCACCTTGATGCGCTGTGTCGCTGTATTACCTGTGGTAATCCTGTGGCCCTTTGCCAATAGGAACGATGCCTCCACACATAGAGCCATAACTACCCCAACAAAATTGGTTCATCCGCCTTATCCACCGTCATATCTTTTTTTCTCCTAATGTAACCCAGAACTGGTCTGAACACACCACAATTGTTCGGTGACATAAATCAGTGCGGTTTTCATGATGAATAGGTAATAGTTTTTGTATCCTCAAACTTTAGCACCTTATAGGAAGGAGAAAAACTGTAAAGCACGCTAAATTCAAGTAACAATACCAGTTGTGTGATTTAACTCAATTTTTCTACTTGCAGTGGGTGATGTGCCTCTAACTTTCAAAGCTATGCATCTCAGGGTAAGATGTGCTCATTTCTCTTCAGCGAAACGGGAACGCTCGATAACTTTATAGCACGTACGTATTAATTTTATGAACTTTTTTGAGTAACACATTATAATGTTGGAATTATTCTGTTGTTCAAAGTCAAACACATACCCGTATCAAAAAACATTTTGGGCAGGATGTGACCTCGTACATGCAGGAAGTCAAAAAATAGGTTTTGATGGGCAACTCCTTATGTAAGTGCTGATTTCGCTTTGTGATGTCTAGTCTAGTGTTCAGTTTCACATTGGTTAACTTTCAATTTACTTACAGTACCGAGAGCGATCTTGATTGTAAATACCACAAACACGAAGACGGCCAAGCCCTGCCCAGCTTCTGATGGATTGTAAATGAGGCAAATACTCGCGACATCGCCGTTTCCATTTTTATTCTAATCAAATACGTGCTCAATTACTCAGGTAATGGTGTGGTTGTTTTTGTATTTTTTCCATTTGTCGCCATTCCTTCCTCCGTTTCCATGACACGTGATTCCTACTTTTTTTACTGTGAACCGTAATACTGTTAATTAAAATGCTGCTTGCTCATATTTCCATCGAAACTCATTGTGACATACATTACCTGATTATTAACTCTGATGGATGTAACGATAGTAAGATCTACGTAGGTATATAAACGATTTCTGGTGAGCCCTCGACTTCGACTGTCATCATCAGCGGAGCGGTGGGCCTCGGTGAACTATAACTGGTGTAAATATTCTTTGATGAAGAAGCGATCGTTCGCAACTGGTGATGGGCGACATCGAGAGCCCTTTAAAGATGACCAAGACCATAGTATGAATAGGTATACTTACATATTATAGCGAATGAGTAGCAAATGTTCCTTCATAATTATTGTGAATAACTGTACATTTCTTCCATCTGCATACATTTGATTTGCTTACCCTATACCTGTGAATTTTACTATTTCATGTATTGTGAGCCTTACTTCTGTCCCATCATCATGGGAATAGCAAATGATCGCCACAATAATAACCATGTTGTATATTCACCTTTGCGCTTATGTACTCATCTCGTATATAATAATAATGCTCATGGGCGAATTGTAGTGAACATGTGAAAGCGTTTTCAAGTGGACAATAAAGAATTAATTTTATTATACGCTGTTTTCGCAGCAGCAAATTGAGCTGGAGAATTAAAGTGAACGGAAAGCAATATTGCAGTTCATGGCGTCTGCACGGGTGGAGTAGCTATAACACAACTCGATTAGATCACGAAATGCACCAAATTGAAAAGGCTAGGTTAATAGCCTACGGCGGCTTCAGAATCTTCGGGTCACCCGCGATGGCCACTGGGATGCTCCGCAAATATGGGGTCTCCCGCGCTACCATCGAGTTTCGGTTGTCCCGCGGGACCTTAATGGGGACGACGCCTTGGAGCAGATTCGGATGACACCGCAATTGGTCGTCGCGTCGACGCCCTCAATTGCCAGAGTAAGGGCGAGCCAGATCGTCAGGAGTTTCGCCACCCTCCTTAGGTCACGAGTCTCGTCAGTCCTCCCCACATTCCCTTTAGTTCCGCGCGTGGTTTCGTCGTGGATGCTCCAACTAATCATCTCGATTCTCAGTTTCTCTCTTCTCATCCTCTTCTTATCCCTTCTTTCATATTCACTCTTTACCTATCTCTATTTTCTTCAATTCCATTCCGACAATTACAGGATCATCAGAAACGAACCTTCTATAGAATCAAAGATTTTTGTTTTGTCCCAGTTGCTGAGCGCTGATCGCATCCTGAGAAATTCTGTGTGATATGCACAGAAAATCTAGAATTTTTCATACAGAAAATCCGAATTTTTCATTTTTCGATGCATAGAGCTTTTTTCAGTATTGTTGGCGATATCCTCATCCCCTCAAACGAAATTTATAGTATTTTCGAGGGCTATATCCTGAGAGATTCTGTGAGATATGCACAGAAAATCTGAAATTTTTGATTTCTTGATGCTTAGAGCTTTTTTCAGTATTGTTGGCGATATCCTCATCCCCTCAAACGAAATTTATAGTATTTTCGAGGGCTATATCCTGAGAGATTCTGTGAGATATGCACAGAAAATCTGAAATTTTTGATTTCTCGATGCATAGAGCTTTTTTCAGTATTGTTGGCGATATCCTCATCCCCTCAAACGAAATTTATAGTATTTTCGAGGGCTATATCCTGAGAGATTCTGTGAGATATGCAAAGAAAATCTGAAATTTTTCATTTTTCGATGCATAGAGCTTTTTCAGTATTGTTGGCGATATCCTCATCCCTCAAACGAAATTTATAGTATTTTCGAGGGCTATATCCTGAGAGATTCTGTGAGATATGCAAAGAAAATCTGAAATTTTTGATTTCTTGATGCATAGAGCTTTTTCAGTAATGTTGGCGATATCCTCATCCCCTCAAACAGAAATTTATAGTATTTTCGAGGGCTATATCCTGAGAGATTCTGTGAGATATGCAAAGAAAATCTGAAATTTTTGATTTCTTGATGCATAGAGCTTTTTCAGTAATGTTGGCGATATCCTCATCCCCTCAAACAGAAATTTACAGTATTTTCGAGGGCTATATCCTGAGAGATTCTGTGAGATATGCAAAAGAAAATCTGAAATTTTGATATCTTGATGCATAGAGCTTTTTTCAGTATTGTTGGCGATATCCTCATCCCCTCAAACGAAATTTATAGTATTTTCGAGGGCTATATCCTGAGAGATTCTGTGAGATATGCAAAGAAAATCTGAAATTTTTGATTTCTTGATGCATAGAGCTTTTTTCAGTATTGTTGGCGATATCCTCATCCCCTCAAACGAAATTTATAGTATTTTCGAGGGCTATACCCTGAGAGATTCTGTGAGATATGCAAAGAAAATCTGAAATTTTTGATTTCTTGATGCATAGAGCTTTTTTCAGTAATGTTGGCGATATCCTCATCCCCTCAAACGAAATTTATAGTATTTTCGAGGGCTATATCCTGAGAGATTCTGTGAGATATGCAAAGAAAATCTGAAATTTTTGATTTCTTGATGCATAGAGCTTTTTCAGTAATGTTGGCGATATCCTCATCCCTCAAACGAAATTTGTAGTATTTTCGAGGGCTATATCCTGAGAGATTCTGTGAGATATGCAAAGAAAATCTGAAATTTTTGATTTCTTGATGCATAGAGCTTTTTTCAGTATTGTTGGCGATATCCTCATCCCCTCAAACGAAATTTATAGTATTTTCGAGGTCTATATCCTGAGAGATTCTGTGAGATATGCAAAGAAAATCTGAAATTTTTGATTTCTTGATGCATAGAGCTTTTTTCAGTATTGTTGGCGATATCCTCATCCCCTCAAACGAAATTTATAATATTTTCGAGGGCTATATCCTGAGAGATTCTGTGAGATATGCAAAGAAAATCTGAAATTTTTGATTTCTTGATGCATAGAGCTTTTTTCAGTATTGTTGGCGATATCCTCATCCCCTCAAACGAAATTTATAATATTTTCGAGGGCTATATCCTGAGAGATTCTGTGAGATATGCAAAGAAAATCTGAAATTTTTGATTTCTTGATGCATAGAGCTTTTTCAGTATTGTTGGCGATATCCTCATCCCCTCAAACGAAATTTATAATATTTTCGAGGGCTATATCCTGAGAGATTCTGTGAGATATGCAAAGAAAATCTGAAATTTTTGATTTCTTGATGCATAGAGCTTTTTCAGTATTGTTGGCGATATCCTCATCCCCTCAAACGAAATTTATAGTATTTTCGAGGGCTATATCCTGAGAGATTCTGTGAGATATGCAAAGAAAATCTGAAATTTTGATTTCTTGATGCATAGAGCTTTTTCAGTATTGTTGGCGATATCCTCATCCCCTCAAACGAAATTTATAGTATTTTCGAGGGCTATATCCTGAGAGATTCTGTGAGATATGCAAAGAAAATCTGAAACTTTTGATTTCTTGATGCATAGAGCTTTTTTCAGTATTGTTGGCGATATCCTCATCCCCTCAAACGAAATTTATAGTATTTTCGAGGGCTATATCCTGAGAGATTCTGTGAGATATGCAAAGAAAATCTGAAACTTTTGATTTCTTGATGCATAGAGCTTTTTTCAGTATTGTTGGCGATATCCTCATCCTCAAACAGAAATTTATAGTATTTTCGAGGGCTATATCCTGAGAGATTCTGTGAGATATGCAAAGAAAATCTGAAATTTTTGATTTCTTGATGCATAGAGCTTTTTCAGTATTGTTGGCGATATCCTCATCCCCTCAAACGAAATTTATAGTATTTTCGAGGGCTATATCCTGAGAGATTCTGTGAGATATGCAAAGAAAATCTGAAATTTTGATTTCTTGATGCATAGAGCTTTTTCAGTATTGTTGGCGATATCCTCATCCCCTCAAACGAAATTTATAGTATTTTCTGAGGGCTATATCCTGAGAGATTCTGTGAGATATGCAAAGAAAATCTGAAATTTTGATTTCTTGATGCATAGAGCTTTTTCAGTATTGTTGGCGATATCCTCATCCTCAAACGAAATTTATAGTATTTTCGAGGGCTATATCCTGAGAGATTCTGTGAGATATGCACAGAAAATCTGAAATTTTTGATTTCTTGATGCATAGAGCTTTTTCAGTATTGTTGGCGATATCCTCATCCCCTCAAACAGAAATTTATAGTATTTTCGAGGGCTATATCCTGAGAGATTCTGTGAGATATGCAAAGAAAATCTGAAATTTTTGATTTCTTGATGCATAGAGCTTTTTCAGTATTGTTGGCGATATCCTCATCCCTCAAACGAAATTTATAGTATTTTCGAGGGCTATATCCTGAGAGATTCTGTGAGATATGCACAGAAAATCTGAAATTTTTAGAAAATTGAAATTTGATTTCTTGATGCATAGAGCTTTTTTCAGTATTGTTGGCGAAATCCTCATCCCCTCAAACGAAATTTATAGTATTTTCGAGGGCTATATCTTGAGAGATTCTGTGTGATATGCACAGAAAATCTGAATTTTTTGATTTCTTGATGAATAGAGCTTTTCTCCGTACTGTTGGCGATATCCTCATCCCCTCAAACGAAATTTATAGTATTTTCGAGGGCTATATCTTGAGAGATTCTGTGTGATATGCACAGAAAATCTGAATTTTTTGATTTCTTGATGAATAGAGCTTTTTTCAGTATTGTTGGCGATATCCTCATCCTCAAACGAAATTTATAGTATTTTCGAGGGCTATATCCTGAGAGATTCTGTGAGATATGCAAAGAAAATCTGAAATTTTTGATTTCTTGATGCATAGAGCTTTTTTCAGTATTGTTGGCGATATCCTCATCCCCTCAAACGAAATTTATAGTATTTTCGAGGGCTATATCCTGAGAGATTCTGTGAGATATGCAAAGAAAATCTGAATTTTTTCATACAGAAAATCTGAAATTTTTGATTTCTTGATGCATAGAGCTTTTTTCAGTATTGTTGGCGATATCCTCATCCCCTCAAACGAAATTTATAGTATTTTCGAGGGCTATATCCTGAGAGATTCTGTGAGATATGCAAAGAAAATCTGAAATTTTTGATTTCTTGATGCATAGAGCTTTTTTCAGTATTGTTGGCGATATCCTCATCCCCTCAAACGAAATTTATAGTATTTTCGAGGGCTATATCCAGAGAGATTCTGTGAGATACGCACAGAAAATCTGAAATTTTTCATACAGAAAATCTGAAATTTTTGATTTCTTGATGCATAGAGCTTTTTTCAGTATTGTTGGCGATATCCTCATCCCCTCAAACGAAATTTATAGTATTTTCGAGGGCTATATCCTGAGAGATTCTGTGAGATATGCAAAGAAAATCTGAAATTTTTGATTTCTTGATGCATAGAGCTTTTTTCAGTATTGTTGGCGATATCCTCATCCCCTCAAACGAAATTTATAGTATTTTCGAGGGCTATATCCTGAGAGATTCTGTGAGATATGCACAGAAAATCTGAAATTTTTCATACAGAAAATCTGAAATTTTGATTTCTTGATGCATAGAGCTTTTTCAGTATTGTTGGCGATATCCTCATCCCCTCAAACGAAATTTATAGTATTTTCTGAGGGCTATATCCTGAGAGATTCTGTGAGATATGCAAAGAAAATCTGAAATTTTTGATTTCTTGATGCATAGAGCTTTTTCAGTATTGTTGGCGATATCCTCATCCCCTCAAACGAAATTTATAGTATTTTCGAGGGCTATATCCTGAGAGATTCTGTGAGATATGCAAAGAAAATCTGAAATTTTGATTTCTTGATGCATAGAGCTTTTTCAGTATTGTTGGCGATATCCTCATCCCTCAAACGAAATTTATAGTATTTTCGAGGGCTATATCCTGAGAGATTCTGTGAGATATGCAAAGAAAATCTGAAATTTTTGATTTCTTGATGCATAGAGCTTTTTCAGTATTGTTGGCGATATCCTCATCCCCTCAAACGAAATTTATAGTATTTTCGAGGGCTATATCCTGAGAGATTCTGTGAGATATGCAAGAAAATCTGAAATTTTGATTTCTCGATGCATAGAGCTTTTTCAGTATTGTTGGCGATATCCTCATCCCCTCAAACGAAATTTATAGTATTTTCGAGGGCTATATCCTGAGAGATTCTGTGAGATATGCAAAGAAAATCTGAAATTTTTGATTTCTTGATGCATAGAGCTTTTTCAGTATTGTTGGCGATATCCTCATCCTCAAACGAAATTTATAGTATTTTCGAGGGCTATATCCTGAGAGATTCTGTGAGATATGCACAGAAAATCTGGAAATTTTGATTTCTTGATGCATAGAGCTTTTTCAGTATTGTTGGCGATATCCTCATCCCCTCAAACGAAATTTATAGTATTTTCTGAGGGCTATATCCTGAGAGATTCTGTGAGATATGCACAGAAAATCTGAAATTTTTGATTTCTTGATGCATAGAGCTTTTTCAGTATTGTTGGCGATATCCTCATCCCCTCAAAACGGAATTTATAGTATTTTCGAGGGCTATATCCTGAGAGATTCTGTGAGATATGCACAGAAAATCTGAAATTTTTGATTTCTTGATGCATAGAGCTTTTTTCAGTATTGTTGGCGATATCCTCACCCCCTCAAACGAAATTTATAGTATTTTCGAGGGCTATATCCTGAGAGATTCTGTGAGATATGCACAGAAAATCTGAAATTTCTGATTTCTCGATGCATAGAGCTTTTTTTCAGTATTGTTGGCGATATCCTCACCCCCTCAAACGAAATTTATAGTATTTTCGAGGGCTATATCCTGAGAGATTCTGTGAGATATGCACAGAAAATCTGAAATTTTTGATTTCTTGATGCATAGAGCTTTTTTCAGTATTGTTGGCGATATCCTCATCCCCTCAAACGAAATTTATAGTATTTTCGAGGGCTATATCCTGAGAGATTCTGTGAGATATGCACAGAAAATCTGAAATTTTTGATTTCTTGATGCATAGAGCTTTTTTCAGTATTGTTGGCGATATCCTCATACCCTCAAACGAAATTTATAGTATTTTCGAGGGCTATATCCTGAGAGATTCTGTGAGATATGCACAGAAAATCTGAAATTTTTGATTTCTTGATGCATAGAGCTTTTTTCAGTATTGTTGGCGATATCCTCATCCCCTCAAACGAAATTTATAGTATTTTCGAGGGCTATATCCTGAGAGATTCTGTGAGATATGCACAGAAAATCTGAAATTTTTGATTTCTTGATGCATAGAGCTTTTTTCAGTATTGTTGGCGATATCCTCATCCCCTCAAACGAAATTTATAGTATTTTCGAGGGCTATATCCTGAGAGATTCTGTGAGATATGCACAGAAAATCTGAAATTTTTGATTTCTTGATGCATAGAGCTTTTTTCAGTATTGTTGGCGATATCCTCACCCCCTCAAACGAAATTTATAGTATTTTCGAGGGCTATATCCTGAGAGATTCTGTGAGATATGCACAGAAAATCTGAAATTTTTGATTTCTCGATGCATAGAGCTTTTTTTCAGTATTGTTGGCGATATCCTCACCCCCTCAAACGAAATTTATAGTATTTTCGAGGGCTATATCCTGAGAGATTCTGTGAGATATGCACAGAAAATCTGAAATTTTTGATTTCTCGATGCATAGAGCTTTTTTCAGTATTGTTGGCGATATCCTCATCCCCTCAAACGAAATTTATAGTATTTTCGAGGCATATATCGTGAGAGATTCTGTGAGATATGCACAGAAAATCTGAAATTTTTGATTTCTTGATGCATAGAGCTTTTTTCAGTATTGTTGGCGATATCCTCATCCCCTCAAACGAAATTTATAGTATTTTCGAGGGCTATATCCTGAGAGATTCTGTGAGATATGCAAAGAAAATCTGAAATTTTGATTTCTTGATGCATAGAGCTTTTTCAGTATTGTTGGCGATATCCTCATCCCCTCAAACGAAATTTATAGTATTTTCTGAGGGCTATATCCTGAGAGATTCTGTGAGATATGCACAGAAAATCTGAATTTTTTGATTTCTTGATGAATAGAGCTTTTCTCCGTACTGTTGGCGATATCCTCATCCCCTCAAACGAAATTTATAGTATTTTCGAGGGCTATATCCTGAGAGATTCTGTGTGATATGCACAGAAAATCTGAATTTTTTGATTTCTTGATGAATAGAGCTTTTCTCCGTACTGTTGGCGATATCCTCATCCCCTCAAACGAAATTTATAGTATTTTCGAGGGCATTATCCTGAGAGATTCTGTGAGATATGCACAGAAAATCTGAAATTTTTGATTTCTGATGCATAGAGCTTTTTCAGTATTGTTGGCGATATCCTCATCCCTCAAACGAAATTCATAGTATTTTCGAGGGCTATATCCTGAGAGATTCTGTGAGATATGCACAGAAAATCTGAAATTTTTGATTTCTCGATGCATAGAGCTTTTTCAGTATTGTTGGCGAAATCCTCATCCCCTCAAACGAAATTTATAGTATTTTCGAGGGCTATATCCTGAGAGATTCTGTGAGATATGCACAGAAAATCTGAAATTTTTGATTTCTCGATGCATAGAGCTTTTTTCAGTATTGTTGGCGATATCCTCATCCCCTCAAACGAAATTTATAGTATTTTCGAGGGCTATATCCTGAGAGATTCTGTGAGATATGCACAGAAAATCTGAAATTTTTGATTTCTTGATGAATAGAGCTTTTCTCCGTACTGTTGGCGATATCCTCATCCCCTCAAAGGAAATTTATAGTATTTTCGAGGGCTATATCCTGAGAGATTCTGTGTGATATGCACAGAAAATCTGAATTTTTCGATTTCTCGATGAATAGAGCTTTTCTCAGTATTGTTGGCGATATCCTCATCCCCTCAAACGAAATTTATAGTATTTTCGAGGGCTATATCCTGAGAGATTCTGTGAGATATGCACAGAAAATCTGAAATTTTTGATTTCTCGATGCATAGAGCTTTTTTCAGTATTGTTGGCGATATCCTCATCCCTCAAACGAAATTTATAGTATTTTCGAGGGCTATATCCTGAGAGATTCTGTGAGATATGCACAGAAAATCTGAAATTTTTGATTTCTTGATGCATAGAGCTTTTTTCAGTATTGTTGGCGATATCCTCATCCCCTCAAACGAAATTTATAGTATTTTCGAGGGCTATATCCTGAGAGATTCTGTGAGATATGCACAGAAAATCTGAAATTTTTGATTTCTCGATGCATAGAGCTTTTTTTCAGTATTGTTGGCGATATCCTCACCCCCTCAAACGAAATTTATAGTATTTTCGAGGGCTATATCCTGAGAGATTCTGTGAGATATGCACAGAAAATCTGAAATTTTTGATTTCTTGATGCATAGAGCTTTTTTCAGTATTGTTGGCGATATCCTCATCCCTCAAACGAAATTTATAGTATTTTCGAGGGCTATATCCTGAGAGATTCTGTGAGATATGCACAGAAAATCTGAAATTTTTGATTTCTCGATGCATAGAGCTTTTTTCAGTATTGTTGGCGATATCCTCATCCCCTCAAACGAAATTTATAGTATTTTCGAGGGCTATATCCTGAGAGATTCTGTGAGATATGCACAGAAAATCTGAAATTTTTGATTTCTCGATGCATAGAGCTTTTTTCAGTATTGTTGGCGATATCCTCATCCCTCAAACGAAATTTATAGTATTTTCGAGGGCTATATCCTGAGAGATTCTGTGAGATATGCACAGAAAATCTGAAATTTTTGATTTCTCGATGCATAGAGCTTTTTTTCAGTATTGTTGGCGATATCCTCATCCCCTCAAACGAAATTTATAGTATTTTCGAGGGCTATATCCTGAGAGATTCTGTGAGATATGCACAGAAAATCTGAAATTTTTGATTTCTCGATGCATAGAGCTTTTTTTCAGTATTGTTGGCGATATCCTCACCCCCTCAAACGAAATTTATAGTATTTTCGAGGGCTATATCCTGAGAGATTCTGTGAGATATGCACAGAAAATCTGAAATTTTTGATTTCTCGATGCATAGAGCTTTTGTCAGTATTGTTGGCGATATCCTCATCCCCTCAAACGAAATTTATAGTATTTTCGAGGGCTATATCCTGAGAGATTCTGTGAGATATGCACAGAAAATCTGAAATTTTTGATTTCTCGATGCATAGAGCTTTTTTCAGCATTGTTGGCGATATCCTCATCCCCTCAAACGAAATTTATAGTATTTTCGAGGGCTATATCCTGAGAGATTCTGTGAGATATGCACAGAAAATCTGAAATTTTTGATTTCTCGATGCATAGAGCTTTTTTTCAGTATTGTTGGCGATATCCTCGTCCCCTCAAACGAAATTTATAGTATTTTCGAGGGCTATATCCTGAGAGATTCTGTGAGATATGCACAGAAAATCTGAAATTTTTGATTTCTCGATGCATAGAGCTTTTTTTTCAGTATTGTTGGCGATATCCTCATCCCCTCAAACGAAATTTATAGTATTTTCGAGGGCTATATCCTGAGAGATTCTGTGAGATATGCACAGAAAATCTGAAATTTTTGATTTCTCGATGCATAGAGCTTTTTCAGTATTGTTGGCGATATCCTCATCTCCTCAAACGAAATTTATAGTATTTTCGAGGGCTATATCCCTGAGAGATTCTGTGAGATATGCACAGAAAATCTGAAATTTTTGATTTCTTGATGCATAGAGCTTTTTTCAGTATTGTTGGCGATATCCTCATCCCCTCAAACGAAATTTATAGTATTTTCGAGGGCTATATCCTGAGAGATTCTGTGAGATATGCACAGAAAATCTGAAATTTTTGATTTCTCGATGCATAGAGCTTTTTCAGTATTGTTGGCGATATCCTCATCTCCTCAAGCGAAATTTATAGTATTTTCGAGGGCTATATCCTGAGAGATTCTGTGAGATATGCACAGAAAATCTGAAATTGTTGATTTCTCGATGCATAGAGATTTTTCAGTATTGTTGGCGATATCCTCATCCCCTCAAACGAAATGTATAGTATTTTCGAGGGCTATATCCTGAGAGATTCTGTGAGATATGCACAGAAAATCTGAAATTTTTGATTTCTCGATGCATAGAGATTTTTCAGTATTGTTGGCGATATCCTCATCCCCTCAAACGAAATGTATAGTATTTTCGAGGGCTATATCCTGAGAGATTCTGTGAGATATGCACAGAAAATCTGAAATTTTTGATTTCGATGCATAGAGCTTTTTCAGTATTGTTGGCGATATCCTCATCCCTCAAACGAAATTTATAGTATTTTCGAGGGCTATATCCTGAGAGATTCTGTGAGATATGCACAGAAAATCTGAAATTTTTGATTTCTCGATGCATAGAGCTTTTTTCAGTATTGTTGGCGATATCCTCATCCCTCAAACGAAATTTATAGTATTTCGAGGGCTATATCCTGAGAGATTCTGTGAGATATGCACAGAAAATCTGAAATTTTTGATTTCTCGATGCATAGAGCTTTTTTTCAGTATTGTTGGCGATATCCTCATCCCCTCAAACGAAATTTATAGTATTTTCGAGGGCTATATCCTGAGAGATTCTGTGAGATATGCACAGAAAATCTGAAATTTTTGATTTCTCGATGCATAGAGCTTTTTTCAGTATTGTTGGCGATATCCTCATCCCCTCAAACGAAATTTATAGTATTTTCGAGGGCTATATCCTGAGAGATTCTGTGAGATATGCACAGAAAATCTGAAATTTTTGATTTCTCGATGCATAGAGCTTTTTTCAGTATTGTTGGCGATATCCTCATCCCCTCAAACGAAATTTATAGTATTTTCGAGGGCTATATCCTGAGAGATTCTGTGAGATATGCACAGAAAATCTGAAATTTTTGATTTCTCGATGCATAGAGCTTTTTTCAGTATTGTTGGCGATATCCTCATCCCCTCAAACGAAATTTATAGTATTTTCGAGGGCTATATCCTGAGAGATTCTGTGAGATATGCACAGAAAATCTGAAATTTTTGATTTCTCGATGCATAGAGCTTTTTTCAGTATTGTTGGCGATATCCTCATCCCCTCAAACGAAATTTATAGTATTTTCGAGGGCTATATCCTGAGAGATTCTGTGAGATATGCACAGAAAATCTGAAATTTTTGATTTCTCGATGCATAGAGTTTTTTCAGTATTGTTGGCGATATCCTCATCCCCTCAAACGAAATTTATAGTATTTTCGAGGGCTATATCCTGAGAGATTCTGTGAGATATGCACAGAAAATCTGAAATTTTTGATTTCTCGATGCATAGAGCTTTTTTCAGTATTGTTGGCGATATCCTCATCCCCTCAAACGAAATTTATAGTATTTTCGAGGGCTATATCCTGAGAGATTCTGTGAGATATGCACAGAAAATCTGAAATTTTTGATTTCTCGATGCATAGAGCTTTTTCAGTATTGTTGGCGATATCCTCATCCTCAAACGAAATTTATAGTATTTTCGAGGGCTATATCCTGAGAGATTCTGTGAGATATGCACAGAAAATCTGAAATTTTTGATTTCTCGATGCATAGAGCTTTTTCAGTATTGTTGGCGATATCCTCATCCCCTCAAACGAAATTTATAGTATTTTCTGAGGGCTATATCCTGAGAGATTCTGTGAAATATGCACAGAAAATCTGAATTTTTTGATTTCTCGATGCATAGAGCTTTTTTCAGTATTGTTGGCGATATCCTCATCCCCTCAAACCAAATTTATAGTATTTTCGAGGGCTATATCCTGAGAGATTCTGTGAGATATGCACAGAAAATCTGAAGTTTTTGATTTCTCGATGCATAGAGCTTTTTTTCAGTATTGTTGGCGATATCCTCATCCCTCAAACGAAATTTATAGTATTTTCGAGGGCTATATCCTGAGAGATTCTGTGAGATATGCACAGAAAATCTGAAATTTTTGATTTCTCGATGCATAGAGCTTTTTTCAGTATTGTTGGCGATATCCTCATCCCCTCAAACGAAATTTATAGTATTTTCGAGGGCTATATCCTGAGAGATTCTGTGAGATATGCACAGAAAATCTGAAATTTTTGATTTCTCGATGCATAGAGCTTTTTTCAGTATTGTTGGCGATATCCTCATCCCCTCAAACGAAATTTATAGTATTTTCGAGGGCTATATCCTGAGAGATTCTGTGAGATATGCACAGAAAATCTGAAATTTTTGATTTCTCGATGCATAGAGCTTTTTTCAGTATTGTTGGCGATATCCTCATCCCCTCAAACGAAATTTATAGTATTTTCGAGGGCTATATCCTGAGAGATTCTGTGAGATATGCACAGAAAATCTGAAATTTTTTATTTCTCGATGCATAGAGCTTTTTTCAGTATTGTTGGCGATATCCTCATCCCCTCAAACGAAATTTATAGTATTTTCGAGGGCTATATCCTGAGAGATTCTGTGAGATATGCACAGAAAATCTGAAATTTTTGATTTCTCGATGCATAGAGCTTTTTTCAGTATTGTTGGCGATATCCTCATCCCCTCAAACGAAATTTATAGTATTTTCGAGGGCTATATCCTGAGAGATTCTGTGAGATATGCACAGAAAATCTGAAATTTGCGATATCCTCATCCCCTCAAACGAAATTTATAGTATTTTCGAGGGCTATATCCTGAGAGATTCTGTGAGATATGCACAGAAAATCTGAAATTTGTGTTTTCTCGATGCATAGAGCTTTCTTCAGTATTGCTGGCGATATCCTCATCCCCTCAAACGAAATTTATAGTATTTTCGAGGGCTATATCCTGAGAGATTCTGTGAGATATGCACAGAAAATCTGAAATTTGTGTTTTCTCGATGCATAGAGCTTTCTTCAGTATTGTTGACGATATCCTCATCCCCTCAAACGAAATTTATAGTATTTTCGAGGGCTATATCCTGAGAGATTCTGTGAGATATGCACAGAAAATCTGAAATTTGTGATTTCTCGATGCATAGAGCTTTCTTCAGTATTGTTGGCGATATCCTCATCCCCTCAAACGAAATTTATAGTATTTTCGAGGGCTATATCCTGAGAGATTCTGTGAGATATGCACAGAAAATCTGAAATTTTGATTTCTCGATGCATAGAGCTTTTTCAGTATTGTTGGCGATATCCTCTTCCCCTCAAACGAAATTTATAGTATTTTCGAGGGCTATATCCTGAGAGATTCTGTGAGATATGCACAGAAAATCTGAAATTTTTGATTTTTCGATGCATAGAGCTTTTTTCAGTATTGTTGGCGATATCCTCATCCCCTCAAGCGAAATTTATAGTAGTTATGATGGCTATATCCTGAGAGATTCTGTGAGATATGCACAGAAAATCTGAAATTTTTGATTTCTCGATGCATAGAGCTTTTTTCAGTATTGTTGGCGATATCCTCATCCCCTCAAACGAAATTTATAGTATTTTCGAGGGCTATATCCTGAGAGATTCTGTGAGATATGCACAGAAAATCTGAAATTTTTGATTTCTCGATGCATAGAGCTTTTTTCAGTATTGTTGGCGATATCCTCATCCCCTCAAACGAAATTTATAGTATTTTCGAGGGCTATATCCTGAGAGATTCTGTGAGATATGCACAGAAAATCTGAAATTTTTGATTTCTCGATGCATAGAGCTTTTTTCAGTATTGTTGGCGATATCCTCATCCCCTCAAAACGAAATTTATAGTATTTTCTGAGGGCTATATCCTGAGAGATTCTGTGAGATATGCACAGAAAATCTGAAATTTTTGATTTCTCGATGCATAGAGCTTTTTCAGTATTGTTGGCGATATCCTCATCCCCTCAAACGAAATTTATAGTATTTTCGAGGGCTATATCCTGAGAGATTCTGTGAGATATGCACAGAAAATCTGAAATTTTTGATTTCTCGATGCATAGAGCTTTTTTCAGTATTGTTGGCGATATCCTCATCCCTCAAACGAAATTTATAGTATTTTCGAGGGCTATATCCTGAGAGATTCTGTGAGATATGCACAGAAAATCTGAAATTTTTGATTTCTCGATGCATAGAGCCTTTTCAGTATTGTTGGCGATATCCTCATCCCCTCAAACGAAATTTATAGTATTTTCGAGGGCTATATCCTGAGATATTCTGTGAGATATGCACAGAAAATCTGAAATTTTTGATTTCTCGATGCATAGAGCTTTTTCAGTATTGTTGGCGATATCCTCATCCCCTCAAACGAAATTTATAGTATTTTCGAGGGCTATATCCTGAGAGATTCTGTGAGATATGCACAGAAAATCTGAAATTTTTGATTTCTCGATGCATAGAGCTTTTTTCAGTATTGTTGGCGATATCCTCATCCCTCAAACGAAATTTATAGTATTTTCGAGGGCTATATCCTGAGAGATTCTGTGAGATATGCACAGAAAATCTGAAATTTTTGATTTCTCGATGCATAGAGCTTTTTCAGTATTGTTGGCGATATCCTCATCCCTCAAACGAAATTTATAGTATTTTCGAGGGCTATATCCTGAGAGATTCTGTGAGATATGCACAGAAAATCTGAATTTTTTGATTTCTCGATGCATAGAGCTTTTTCAGTATTGTTGGCGATATCCTCATCCCCTCAAACGAAATTTATAGTATTTTCGAGGGCTATATCCTGAGAGATTCTGTGAGATATGCACAGAAAATCTGAAATTTTTGATTTCTCGATGCATAGAGCTTTTTTCAGTATTGTTGGCGATATCCTCATCCCCTCAAACGAAATTTATAGTATTTTCGAGGGCTATATCCTGAGAGATTCTGTGAGATATGCACAGAAAATCTGAAATTTTTGATTTTTCGATGCATAGAGCTTTTTTCAGTATTGTTGGCGATATCCTCATCCCCTCAAACGAAATTTATAGTATTTTCGAGGGCTATATCCTGAGAGATTCTGTGAGATATGCACAGAAAATCTGAAATTTTTGATTTCTCGATGCATAGAGCTTTTTGCAGTATTGTTGGCGATATCCTCCTCGCTCAAACGAAATTTATAGTATTTTCGAGGGCTATATCCTGAGAGATTCTGTGAGATATGCACAGAAAATCTGAAATTTTTGATTTCTCGACGAATAGAGCTTTTTCAGTATTCTTGGCGATATCCTCATCCCCTCAAACGAAATTTATAGTATTTTCGAGGGCTATATCCTGAGAGATTCTGTGAGATATGCACAGAAAATCTGAATTTTTTGATTTCTCGATGCATAGAGCTTTTTCAGTATTGTTGGCGATATCCTCATCCCCTCAAACGAAATTTATAGTATTTTCGAGGGCTACATCCTGAGAGATTCTGTGAGATATGCACAGAAATTCTGAAATTTTTGATTTCTCGATGCATAGAGCTTTTTCAGTATTGTTGGCGATATCCTCATTCCCTCAAACGAAATTTATAGTATTTTCGAGGGCTATATCCTGAGAGATTCTGTGAGATATGCACAGAAAATCTGAAATTTTTGATTTCTCGATGCATAGAGCCTTTTCAGTATTGTTGGCGATATCCTCATCCCCTGAAACGGAATTTTTAGTATTTTCGAGGGCTATATCCTGAGTTATTCTGTGAGTTATGCACAGAAAATCTGAAATTTTGATTTCTCGATGCATAGAGCTCTTTTTCAGTATTGTTGGCGATATCCTCATCCCCTCAAACGAAATTTATAGTATTTTCGAGGGCTATATCCTGAGAGATTCTGTGAGATATGCACAGAAAATCTGAAATTTTTGATTTCTCGATGCATAGAGCTTTTTTCAGTATTGTTGGCGATATCCTCATCCCCTCAAACGAAATTTATAGTATTTTCGAGGGCTATATCCTGAGAGATTCTGTGAGATATGCACAGAAAATCTGAAATTTTTGATTTCGATGCATAGAGCTTTTCAGTATTGTTGGCGATATCCTCATCCCTCAAACGAAATTTATAGTATTTTCGAGGGCTATATCCTGAGAGATTCTGTGAGATATGCACAGAAAATCTGAAAATTTTTGATTTTTCGATGCATAGAGCTTTTTCAGTATTGTTGGCGATATCCTCATCCCTCAAACGAAATTTATAGTATTTTCGAGGGCTATATCCTGAGAGATTCTGTGAGATATGCACAGAAAATCTGAAATTTTTGATTTCGATGCATAGAGCTTTTTCAGTATTGTTGGCGATATCCTCATCCTCAAACGAAATTTATAGTATTTTCGAGGGCTATATCCTGAGAGATTCTGTGAGATATGCACAGAAAATCTGAAATTTTTGATTTTTCGATGCATAGAGCTTTTTCAGTATTGTTGGCGATATCCTCATCCCTCAAACGAAATTTATAGTATTTTCGAGGGCTATATCCTGAGAGATTCTGTGAGATATGCACAGAAAATCTGAAATTTTTGATTTCTCGATGCATAGAGCTTTTTCAGTATTGTTGGCGATATCCTCATCCCCTCAAACGAAATTTATAGTATTTTCGAGGGCTATATCCTGAGAGATTCTGTGAGATATGCACAGAAAATCTGAAATTTTTGATTTCTCGATGCATAGAGCTTTTTTCAGTATTGTTGGCGATATCCTCATCCCCTCAAACGAAATTTATAGTATTTTCGAGGGCTATATCCTGAGAGATTCTGTGAGATATGCACAGAAAATCTGAAATTTTTGATTTCTCGATGCATAGACGTTTTTTCAGTATTGTTGGCGATATCCTCATCCCCTCAAACGAAATTTATAGTATTTTCGAGGGCTATATCCTGAGAGATTCTGTGAGATATGCACAGAAAATCTGAAATTTTTGATTTCTCGATGCATAGAGCTTTTTTCAGTATTGTTGGCGATATCCTCATCCCCACAAACGAAATTTATAGTATTTTCTAGGGCTATATCCTGAGAGATTCTGTGAGATATGCACAGAAAATCTGAAATTTTTGATTTCTCGATGCATAGAGCTTTTTTCAGTATTGTTGGCGATATCCTCATCCCCTCAAACGAAATTTATAGTATTTTCGAGGGCTATATCCTGAGAGATTCTGTGAGATATGCACAGAAAATCTGAAATTTTGATTTCTCGATGCATAGAGCTTTTTCAGTATTGTTGGCGATATCCTCATCCCTCAAACGAAATTTATAGTATTTTCGAGGGCTATATCCTGAGAGATTCTGTGAGATATGCACAGAAAATCTGAAATTTTGATTTTTCGATGCATAGAGCTTTTTCAGTATTGTTGGCGATATCCTCATCCCTCAAACGAAATTTATAGTATTTTCGAGGGCTATATCCTGAGAGATTCTGTGAGATATGCACAGAAAATCTGAAATTTTTGATTTCTCGATGCATAGAGCTTTTTCAGTATTGTTGGCGATATCCTCATCCCTCAAACGAAATTTATAGTATTTGAGGGCTATATCCTGAGAGATTCTGTGAGATATGCACAGAAAATCTGAAATTTTTGATTTCGATGCATAGAGCTTTTTTCAGTATTGTTGGCGATATCCTCATCCCCTCAAACGAAATTTATAGTATTTTCGAGGGCTATATCCTGAGAGATTCTGTGAGATATGCACAGAAAATCTGAAATTTTTGATTTTCGATGCATAGAGCTTTTTCAGTATTGTTGGCGATATCCTCATCCCCTCAAACGAAATTTATAGTATTTTCGAGGGCTATATCCTGAGAGATTCTGTGAGATATGCACAGAAAATCTGAAATTTCTCATTTCTCGATGCATAGAGCTTTTTCAGTATTGTTGGCGATATCCTCATCCCCTCAAACGAAATTTATAGTATTTTCGAGGGCTATATCCTGAGAGATTCTGTGAGATATGCACAGAAAATCTGAAATTTTGATTTCTCGATGCATAGAGTTTTTTCAGTATTGTTGGCGATATCCTCATCCCCTCAAACGAAATTTATAGTATTTTCGAGGGCTATATCCTGAGAGATTCTGTGAGATATGCACAGAAAATCTGAAATTTTTGATTTCTCGATGCATAGAGCTTTTTTCAGTATTGTTGGCGATATCCTCATCCCTCAAACGAAATTTATAGTATTTTCGAGGGCTATATCCTGAGAGATTCTGTGAGATATGCACAGAAAATCTAAAATTTTGGATTTCTCGATGCATAGAGCTTTTT
The DNA here is from genome assembly GCA_029168955.1 of Aplectana chamaeleonis. Lineage (NCBI taxonomy): Eukaryota > Metazoa > Nematoda > Chromadorea > Rhabditida > Cosmocercidae > Aplectana > Aplectana chamaeleonis. The sequence continues at coordinate 11,374 of JAPDOI010000836.1, read as the reverse complement.
TCAGTATTGTTGGCGATATCCTCATCCCTCAAACGAAATTTATAGTATTTTCGAGGGCTATATCCTGAGAGATTCTGTGAGATATGCACAGAAAATCTAAAATTTTTGATTTCTCGATGCATAGAGCTTTTTTCAGTATTGTTGGCGATATCCTCATCCCTCAAACGAAATTTATAGTATTTTCGAGGGCTATATCCTGAGAGATTCTGTGAGATATGCACAGAAAATCTGAATTTTTGATTTTTTCGATGCATAGAGCTTTTTTCAGTATTGTTGGCGATATCCTCATCCCTCAAACGAAATTTATAGTATTTTCGAGGGCTATATCCTGAGAGATTCTGTGAGATATGCACAGAAAATCTGAAATTTTTGATTTCTCGATGCATAGAGCTTTTTTCAGTATTGTTGGCGATATCCTCATCCCCTCAAACGAAATTTATAGTATTTTCGAGGGCTATATCCTGAGAGATTCTGTGAGATATGCACAGAAAATCTGAAATTTTTTATTTTTCGATGGATAGAGCTTTTTCAGTATTGTTGGCGATATCCTCATCCCCTCAAACGAAATTTATAGTATTTTCGAGGGCTATATCCTGAGAGATTCTGTGAGATATGCACAGAAAATCTGAAATTTTTGATTTTTCGATGCATAGAGCTTTTTCAGTATTGTTGGCGATATCCTCATCCCCTCAAACGAAATTTATAGTATTTTCGAGGGCTATATCCTGAGAGATTCTGTGAGATATGCACAGAAAATCTGAAATTTTTGATTTCTCGATGCATAGAGCTTTTTCAGTATTGTTGGCGATATCCTCATCCCCTCAAACGAAATTTATAGTATTTTCGAGGGCTATATCCTGAGAGATTCTGTGAGATATGCACAGAAAATCTGAAATTTTTCATTTCTCGATGCATAGAGCTTTTTCAGTATTGTTGGCGATATCCTCATCCCTCAAACGAAATTTATAGTATTTTCGAGGGCTATATCCTGAGAGATTCTGTGAGATATGCACAGAAAATCTGAAATTTTGATTTCTCGATGCATAGAGCTTTTTTCAGTATTGTTGGCGATATCCTCATCCCTCAAACGAAATTTATAGTATTTTCGAGGGCTATATCCTGAGAGATTCTGTGAGATATGCACAGAAAATCTGAAATTTTGATTTCTCGATGCATAGAGCTTTTTCAGTATTGTTGGCGATATCCTCATCCCCTCAAACGAAATTTATAGTATTTTCGAGGGCTATATCCTGAGAGATTCTGTGAGATATGCACAGAAAATCTGAAATTTTTGATTTCTCGATGCATAGAGCTTTTTCAGTATTGTTGGCGATATCCTCATCCCTCAAACGAAATTTATAGTATTTTCGAGGGCTATATCCTGAGAGATTCTGTGAGATATGCACAGAAAATCTGAAATTTTTGATTTCTCGATGCATAGAGCTTTTTCAGTATTGTTGGCGATATCCTCATCCCCTCAAACGAAATTTATAGTATTTTCGAGGGCTATATCTTGAGAGATTCTGTGAGATATGCACAGAAAATCTGAAATTTGCGATATCCTCATCCCCTCAAACGAAATTTATAGTATTTTCGAGGCTATATCCTGAGAGATTCTGTGAGATATGCACAGAAAATCTGAAATTTTTCATTTCGATGCATAGAGCTTTTTCAGTATTGTTGGCGATATCCTCATCCCTCAAACGAAATTTATAGTATTTTCGAGGGCTATATCCTGAGAGATTCTGTGAGATATGCACAGAAAATCTGAAATTTTTGATTTCTCGATGCATAGAGCTTTTTCAGTATTGTTGGCGATATCCTCATCCCTCAAACGAAATTTATAGTATTTTCGAGGGCTATATCCTGAGAGATTCTGTGAGATATGCACAGAAAATTCGAATTTTTTCATTTTTCGATGCATAGAGCTTTTTTCAGTATTGTTGGCGATATCCTCATCCCTCAAACGAAATTTATAGTATTTTCGAGGGCTATATCCTGAGAGATTCTGTGAGATATGCACAGAAAATCTGAAATTTTTGATTTCTCGATGCATAGAGCTTTTTCAGTATTGTTGGCGATATCCTCATCCCTCAAACGAAATTTATAGTATTTTCGAGGGCTATATCCTGAGAGATTCTGTGAGATATGCACAGAAAATCTGAAATTTTTCGATGCATAGAGCTTTTTCAGTATTGTTGGCGATATCCTCATCCCTCAAACGAAATTTATAGTATTTTCGAGGGCAATATCCTGAGAGATTCTGTGAGATATGCACAGAAAATCTGAAATTTTTGATTTCTCGATGCATAGAGCTTTTTCAGTATTGTTGGCGATATCCTCATCCCTCAAACGAAATTTATAGTATTTTCGAGGGCAATATCCTGAGAGATTCTGTGAGATATGCACAGAAAATCTGAAATTTTTCATTTCTCGATGCATAGAGCTTTTTTCAGTATTGTTGGCGATATCCTCATCCCCTCAAACGAAATTTATAGTATTTTCGAGGGCTATATCCTGAGAGATTCTGTGAGATATGCACAGAAAATCTGAAATTTCTCATTTCTCGATGCATAGAGCTTTTTTCAGTATTGTTGGCGAAATCCTCATCCCCTCAAACAAAATTTATAGTATTTTCGAGGGCTATATCCTGAGAGATTCTGTGAGATATGCACAGAAAATCTGAATTTTTTGATTTCTCGATGCATAGAGCTTTTTCAGTTTTGTTGGCGGTATCCTCATCCCACAAACGAAATTTATAGTATTTTCGAGGGCTATATCCTGAGAGATTCTGTGAGATATGCACAGAAAATCCGAATTTTTCATTTTTCCATGCATAGAGCTTTTTTCAGTATTGTTGGCGATTTCCTCATCCCCTCAAACGAAATTTATAGTATTTTCGAGGGCTATATCCTGAGAGATTCTGTGAGATATGCACAGAAAATCTGAATTTTTTGATTTCTCGACGAATAGAGCTTTTCTCCGTACTGTTGGCGATATCCTCATCCCCTCAAACGAAATTTATAGTATTTTCGAGGGCTATATCCTGAGAGATTCTGTGAGATATGCACAGAAAATCTGAAATTTCTCATTTCTCGATGCATAGAGCTTTTTTCAGTATTGTTGGCGATATCCTCATCCCCTCAAACGAAATTTATAGTATTTTCGAGGGCTATATCCTGAGAGATTCTGTGAGATATGCACAGAAAATCTGAAATTTTGATTTTTCGATGCATAGAGCTTTTTCAGTATTGTTGGCGATATCCTCATCCCCTCAAACGAAATTTATAGTATTTTCGAGGGCTATATCCTGAGAGATTCTGTGAGATATGCACAGAAAATCTGAAATTTTTTTCATTTCTCGATGCATAGAGCTTTTTCAGTATTGTTGGCGATATCCTCATCCCCTCAAACGAAATTTATAGTATTTTCGAGGGCTATATCCTGAGAGATTCTGTGAGATATGCACAGAAAATCTGAAATTTTTGATTTCTCGATGCATAGAGCTTTTTCAGTATTGTTGGCGATATCCTCATCCCCTCAAACGAAATTTATAGTATTTTCGAGGGCTATATCCTGAGAGATTCTGTGAGATATGCACAGAAAATCTGAAATTTTTCATTTTTCGATGCATAGAGCTTTTTCAGTATTGTTGGCGATATCCTCATCCCCTCAAACGAAATTTATAGTATTTTCGAGGGCTATATCCTGAGAGATTCTGTGAGATATGCACAGAAAATCTGAAATTTTTCATTTCTCGATGCATAGAGCTTTTTCAGTATTGTTGGCGATATCCTCATCCCTCAAACGAAATTTATAGTATTTTCGAGGGCTATATCCTGAGAGATTCTGTGAGATATGCACAGAAAATCTGGAAATTTTGATTTTTCGATGCATAGAGCTTTTTCAGTATTGTTGGCGATATCCTCATCCCTCAAACGAAATTTATAGTATTTTCGAGGGCTATATCCTGAGAGATTCTGTGAGATATGCACAGAAAATCTGAATTTTGATTTCTCGATGCATAGAGCTTTTTTCAGTATTGTTGGCGATATCCTCATCCCTCAAACGAAATTTATAGTATTTTCGAGGGCTATATCCTGAGAGATTCTGTGAGATATGCACAGAAAATCTGAAATTTTTGATTTCTCGATGCATAGAGCTTTTTCAGTATTGTTGGCGATATCCTCATCCCCTCAAACCAAATTTATAGTCTTTTCGAGGGCTATATCCTGAGAGATTCTGTGAGATATGCACAGAAAATCTGAAATTTTTGATTTCTCGATGCATAGAGCTTTTTCAGTATTGTTGGCGATATCCTCATCCCCTCAAACGAAATTTATAGTATTTTCGAGGGCTATATCCTGAGAGATTCTGTGAGATATGCACAGAAAATCTGAAATTTTTATTTTCGATGCGCGATATCCTCATCCCCTCAAACGAAATTTATAGTATTTTCGAGGGCTATATCCTGAGAGATTCTGTGAGATATGCACAGAAAATCTGAAATTTTCATTTCTCGATGCATAGAGCTTTTTCAGTATTGTTGGCGATATCCTCATCCCCTCAAACGAAATTTATAGTATTTTCGAGGGCTATATCCTGAGAGATTCTGTGAGATATGCACAGAAAATCTGAATTTTTCATTTCTCGATGCATAGAGCTTTTTCAGTATTGTTGGCGATATCCTCATCCCTCAAACGAAATTTATAGTATTTTCGAGGGCTATATCCTGAGAGATTCTGTGAGATATGCACAGAAAATCTGAAATTTTTCATTTCTCGATGCATAGAGCTTTTTCAGTATTGTTGGCGATATCCTCATCCCTCAAACGAAATTTATAGTATTTTCGAGGGCTATATCCTGAGAGATTCTGTGAGATATGCACAGAAAATCTGAAATTTTTCATTTTTCGATGCATAGAGCTTTTTCAGTATTGTTGGCGATATCCTCATCCCCTCAAACGAAATTTATAGTATTTTCGAGGGCTATATCCTGAGAGATTCTGTGAGATATGCACAGAAAATCTGAAATTTTTTCATTTTCTCGATGCATAGAGCTTTTTCAGTATTGTTGGCGATATCCTCATCCCCTCAAACGAAATTTATAGTATTTTCGAGGGCTATATCCTGAGAGATTCTGTGAGATATGCACAGAAAATCTGAAATTTTTGATTTCTCGATGCATAGAGATTTTTCAGTATTGTTGGCGATATCCTCATCCCCTCAAACGAAATTTATAGTATTTTCGAGGGCTATATCCTGAGAGATTCTGTGAGATATGCACAGAAAATCTGAAATTTTTGATTTCTCGATGCATAGAGCTTTTTTCAGTATTGTTGGCGATATCCTCATCCCCTCAAACGAAATTTATAGTATTTTCGAGGGCTATATCCTGAGAGATTCTGTGAGATATGCACAGAAAATCTGAAATTTTTCATTTCTCGATGCATAGAGCTTTTTTCCAGTATTGTTGGCGATATCCTCATCCCCTCAAACGAAATTTATAGTATTTTCGAGGGCTATATCCTGAGAGATTCTGTGAGATATGCACAGAAAATCTGAAATTTTTCATTTCTCGATGCATAGAGCTTTTTTTCAGTATTGTTGGCGACATCCTCATCCCTCAAACGAAACTTATAGTTTTTTCGAGGGCTATATCCTGAGAGATTCTGTGAGATATGCACAGAAAATCTGAAATTTTTGATTTCTCGATGCATAGAGCTTTTTTTCAGTATTGTTGGCGATATCCTCATCCCTCATACGAAACTTATAGTTTTTTCGAGGGCTATATCCTGAGAGATTCTGTGAAATATGCACAGAAAATCTGAAATTTTTCATTTCTCGATGCATAGAGCTTTTTTCAGTATTGTTGGCGATTTCCTCATCCCCTCAAACGAAATTTATAGTATTTTCGAGGGCTATATCCTGAGAGATTCTGTGAGGTATGCACAGAAAATCTGAAATTTTCATTTTTCCATGCATAGAGCTTTTTTCAGTATTGTTGGCGATTTCCTCATCCCCTCAAACGAAATTTATAGTATTTTCGAGGGCTATATCCTGAGAGATTCTGTGAGATATGCACAGAAAATCTGAAATTTTTCATTTCTCGATGCATAAAGCTTTTTTCAGTATTGTTGGCGATTTCCTCATCCCCTCAAACGAAATTTATAGTATTTTCGAGGGCTATATCCTGAGAGATTCTGTGAGATATGCAAAGAAAATCTGAAATTTTTGATTTCTCGATGCATCGAGCTTTTTTCAGTATTGTTGGCGATATCCTCATCCCCTCAAACGAAATTTATAGTATTTTCGAGGGCTATATCCTGAGAGATTCTGTGAGATATGCACAGAAAATCTGGAATTTTTGATTTTTCGATGCATAGAGCTTTTTTCAGTATTGTTGGCGATATCCTCATTCCCTCAAACCAAATTTATAGTATTTTCTGAGGGCTATATCCTGAGAGATTCTGTGAGATATGCACAGAAAATCTGAAATTTTTGATTTCGATGCATAGAGCTTTCAGTATTGTTGGCGATATCCTCATCCCCTCAAACGAAATTTATAGTATTTTCGAGGGCTATATCCTGAGAGATTCTGTGAGATATGCACAGAAAATCCGAATTTTTCATTTTTCGATGCATAGAGCTTTTTTCAGTATTGTTGGCGATATCCTCATCCCCTCAAACGAAATTTATAGTATTTTCGAGGGCTATATCCTGAGAGATTCTGTGAGATATGCACAGAAAATCTGAAATTTTTCATTTCTCGATGCATAGAGCTTTTTTCAGTATTGTTGGCGATATCCTCATCCCCTCAAACGAAATTTATAGTATTTTCTGAGGGCTATATCCTGAGAGATTCTGTGAGATATGCACAGAAAATCTGAAATTTTTGATTTTTCGATGCATAGAGCTTTTTCAGTATTGTTGGCGATATCCTCATCCTCAAACGAAATTTATAGTATTTTCGAGGGCTATATCCTGAGAGATTCTGTGAGATATGCACAGAAAATCTGAAATTTTTGATTTTTCGATGCATAGAGCTTTTTTCAGTATTGTTGGCGATATCCTCATCCCCTCAAACGAAATTTATAGTATTTTCGAGGGCTATATCCTGAGAGATTCTGTGAGATATGCACAGAAAATCTGAAATTTTGATTTTTCGATGCATAGAGCTTTTTCAGTATTGTTGGCGATATCCTCATCCCCTCAAACGAAATTTATAGTATTTTCGAGGGCTATATCCTGAGAGATTCTGTGAGATATGCACAGAAAATCTGAAATTTTGATTTTTCGATGCATAGAGCTTTTTCAGTATTGTTGGCGATATCCTCATCCCTCAAACGAAATTTATAGTATTTTCGAGGGCTATATCCTGAGAGATTCTGTGAGATATGCACAGAAAATCTGAAATTTTGATTTCTCGATGCATAGAGCTTTTTCAGTATTGTTGGCGATATCCTCATCCCCTCAAACGAAATTTATAGTATTTTCGAGGGCTATATCCTGAGAGATTCTGTGAGATATGCACAGAAAATCTGAAATTTTGATTTTCGATGCATAGAGCTTTTTCAGTATTGTTGGCGATATCCTCATCCCCTCAAACGAAATTTATAGTATTTTCTGAGGGCTATATCCTGAGAGATTCTGTGAGATATGCACAGAAAATCTGAAATTTTGATTTCTCGATGCATAGAGCTTTTTCAGTTTGGTTGGCGATATCCTCATCCCTCAAACGAAATTTATAGTATTTTCGAGGGCTATATCCTGAGAGATTCTGTGAGATATGCACAGAAAATCTGAAATTTTTCATTTCTCGATGCATAAAGCTTTTTTCAGTATTGTTGGCGATATCCTCATCCCCTCAAACGAAATTTATAGTATTTTCGAGGGCTATATCCTGAGAGATTCTGTGAGGTATGCACAGAAAATCTGAAATTTTCATTTTTCCATGCATAGAGCTTTTTTCAGTATTGTTGGCGATTTCCTCATCCCCTCAAACGAAATTTATAGTATTTTCGAGGGCTATATCCTGAGAGATTCTGTGAGATATGCACAGAAAATCTGAAATTTTTCATTTCTCGATGCATAGAGCTTTTTCAGTATTGTTGGCGATATCCTCATCCCTCAAACGAAATTTATAGTATTTTCGAGGGCTATATCCTGAGAGATTCTGTGAGATATGCACAGAAAATCTGAAATTTTGATTTCTCGATGCATAGAGCTTTTTTCAGTATTGTTGGCGATATCCTCATCCCTCAAACGAAATTTATAGTATTTTCGAGGGCTATATCCTGAGAGATTCTGTGAGATATGCACAGAAAATCTGAAATTTTTGATTTCTCGATGCATAGAGCTTTTTTCAGTATTGTTGGCGATATCCTCATCCCTCAAACGAAATTTATAGTATTTTCGAGGGCTATATCCTGAGAGATTCTGTGAGATATGCACAGAAAATCTGAAATTTTTGATTTTTCGATGCATAAAGCTTTTTTCAGTATTGGTGGCGATATCCTCATCCCCTCAAACGAAATTTATAGTATTTTCGAGGGCTATATCCTGAGAGATTCTGTGAGATATGCACAGAAAATCTGAAATTTTGATTTTTCGATGCATAGAGCTTTTTCAGTATTGTTGGCGATATCCTCATCCCCTCAAACGAAATTTATAGTATTTTCGAGGGCTATATCCTGAGAGATTCTGTGAGATATGCACAGAAAATCTGAAATTTTTGATTTTCGATGCATAGAGCTTTTTCAGTATTGTTGGCGATATCCTCATCCCCTCAAACGAAATTTATAGTATTTTCGAGGGCTATATCCTGAGAGATTCTGTGAGATATGCACAGAAAATCTGAAATTTTGATTTTTCGATGCATAGAGCTTTTTCAGTATTGTTGGCGATATCCTCATCCCTCAAACGAAATTTATAGTATTTTCGAGGGCTATATCCTGAGAGATTCTGTGAGATATGCACAGAAAATGAAAATTTTGATTTTTCGATGCATAGAGCTTTTTCAGTATTGTTGGCGATATCCTCATCCCTCAAACGAAATTTATAGTATTTTCGAGGGCTATATCCTGAGAGATTCTGTGAGATATGCACAGAAAATCTGAAATTTTTGATTTCTTTCGATGCATAGAGCTTTTTCAGTATTGTTGGCGATATCCTCATCCCCTCAAACGAAATTTATAGTATTTTCGAGGGCTATATCCTGAGAGATTCTGTGAGATATGCACAGAAAATCCGAATTTTTCATTTTTCGATGCATAGAGCTTTTTTCAGTATTGTTGGCGATATCCTCATCCCCTCAAACGAAATTTATAGTATTTTCGAGGGCTATATCCTGAGAGATTCTGTGAGATATGCACAGAAAATCTGAAATTTTTGATTTTTCGATGCATAGAGCTTTTTTCAGTATTGTTGGCGATATCCTCATCCCCTCAAACGAAATTTATAGTATTTTCGAGGGCTATATCCTGAGAGATTCTGTGAGATATGCACAGAAAATCTGAAATTTTTGATTTCTCGATGCATAGAGCTTTTTTCAGTATTGTTGGCGATATCCTCATCCCCTCAAACGAAATTTATAGTATTTTCGAGGGCTATATCCTGAGAGATTCTGTGAGATATGCACAGAAAATCTGAAATTTTTGATTTTTCGATGCATAGAGCTTTTTTCAGTATTGTTGGCGATATCCTCATCCCTCAAACGAAATTTATAGTATTTTCGAGGGCTATATCCTGAGAGATTCTGTGAGATATGCGCAGAAAATCTGGAATTTTGATTTCGATGCATAGAGCTTTTTTCAGTATTGTTGGCGATATCCTCATCCCTCTCAAACGAAATTTATAGTATTTTCGAGGGCTATATCCTGAGAGATTCTGTGAGATATGCACAGAAAATCTGAAATTTTTCATTTCTCGATGCATAGAGCTTTTTCAGTATTGTTGGCGATATCCTCATCCCCTCAAACGAAATTTATAGTATTTTCTGAGGGCTATATCCTGAGAGATTCTGTGAGATATGCACAGAAAATCTGGAATTTTTGATTTTTCGATGCATAGAGCTTTTTCAGTATTGTTGGCGATATCCTCATCCCCTCAAACGAAATTTATAGTATTTTCGAGGGCTATATCCTGAGAGATTCTGTGAGATATGCACAGAAAATCCGAAATTTTTCATTTTTCGATGCTTGGAGCTTTTTTCAGTATTGCTGGCGATATCCTCATCTCTCAAATGAAATTTATAGTATTTTCGAGGGCTATATCCTGAGAGATTCTGTGAGATATGCACAGAAAATCTGAAATTTTTGATTTTTCGATGCATAAAGCTTTTTTCAGTATTGTTGGCGATATCCTCATCTCATCGAACGAAATTTATAGTATTTTCGAGGGCTATATCCTGAGAGATTCTGTGAGATATGCACAGAAAATCTGAATTTTCTGATTTTTCGATGCATAGAGCTTTTTTCAGTATTGTTGGCGATATCCTCATCTCCTCAAACGAAATTTATAGTATTTTCGAGGGCTATATCCTGAGAGATTCTGTGAGATATGCACAGAAAATCTGAAATTTTGATTTTTTTGATGCATAGAGCTTTTTCAGTATTGTTGGCGATATCCTCATCCCCTCAAACGAAATTTATAGTATTTTCGAGTGCTATATCCTGAGAGATTCTGTGAGATATGCACAGAAAATCTGAAATTTTTGATTTTCGATGCATAGAGCTTTTTTCAGTATTGTTGGCGATATCCTCATCCCTCAAACGAAATTTATAGTATTTTCGAGGGCTATATCCTGAGAGATTCTGTGAGATATGCACAGAAAATCTGAAATTTTTGATTTTTCGATGCATAGAGCTTTTTCAGTATTGTTGGCGATATCCTCATCCCCTCAAACGAAATTTATAGTATTTTCGAGGGCTATATCCTGAGAGATTCTGTGAGATATGCACAGAAAATCTGAAATTTTTGATTTTTTCGATGCATAGAGCTTTTTCAGTATTGTTGGCGATATCCTCATCCCCTCAAACGAAATTTATAGTATTTTCGAGGGCTATATCCTGAGAGATTCTGTGAGATATGCACAGAAAATCTGAAATTTTTGATTTTTCGATGCATAGAGCTTTTTCAGTATTGTTGGCGATATCCTCATCCCCTCAAACGAAATTCTATAGTATTTTCTGAGGGCTATATCCTGAGAGATCTGTGAGATATGCACAGAAAATCTGAATTTTTGATTTTTCGATGCATAGAGCTTTTTCAGTATTGTTGGCGATATCCTCATCTATCCCTCAAACGAAATTTATAGTATTTTCGAGGGCTATATCCTGAGAGATTCTGTGAGAGATATGCACAGAAAATCTGAA
>JAPDOI010000835.1:215000-267816 GCA_029168955.1 Aplectana chamaeleonis | reverse complement strand
AAAGCTGAGGTTGATATATCGGTACGGAGACGCAGTTACATCACACGTATGAGCTGTCCGCATTCTTGAAGGACTTGAGACCGGAACATTTCTTCACATGAGTCCGTTTCCTGCATTTGCTACATTGAACGCTCCCTGCAGCGGCTGTAGTACCACACTGGGTGCAGGGCCATCGAATCCGGCGAGGGGGCTAGGGTTTGCTTCGATTCCGGCACGGATTAGTAGACAACGGATCAGCAGCGCCGGTTTATGCTGACCCGCAACCGAAAAAATTGGCTCCAGGACTCGTGAAAAGTGAATTCTTGGAGGTATAGTTGAGGACCTTTGACTTCGGAAGGATGAGGGGAGGCTCTTATTTTCAACCAAGAATTAAAAAGTCATGGTAGACGAATAAAGCTCATTAGGCAAACCAAAGTGATACAATAATGCATTACTCGGCGAGCACTAGGAGATAATCATCAGTAAAGTCATTGTTCAAGTCCTTCTCAAGATCAATCTCTTCGAAAATGTCGACAAGGTTGTGGGGGTCGACATCTCCAGCAGTTCACGTCCGGTAGGAATGAGTCTCCAATGTCTTTCCAGCTGAAGGGGGCTCTAATAAAGGGGGTGTTCTTTTTATTCAACCTCCACCGAAAGGGGGGTTCAATTAGAGGGAGGGGTTCAAATAGAGGGGGGTGTTCAATAACAGGAAATACGGTATATATAAAAAAGGAAAATAAACGACCAACCTCAAACGGATAAATCAAAGCAAAAAATACTGTAATCCAATGAGACGAAAACAACGATGAATCAGTCCAAAGAATAGCATAGGGAATCGAGCAACCCAGCGCTGCGAAGGGTCACTCCGCCGCTCCGCGGAAGCCAGTTTCACGTGCACTAAGTTCTTATAGGCGCCGAAGTTTATAGGAATAGTATCGTTCCTACTGAGATCTTCGAATACCTGAAGAACCCTATTGGTGAAAAAGCAGCGCCGACATTCAATATTAGACACGCACGGTACGGTGAAATTTAATTGGACCGAGCTTTCCCAATCTATTCATGTTCTTGAGTTTGGCGGGGTTGAATACCGGGGTACAGTACTCTAGCAGAGGCCTTACCTACGTGGTACAAGCTCTGATAAGTACAGAGGGGCTGCCGAGATGTCGTACGTTCATGCCGTGGCAGTGTGGAGGAAAGAAGATCACCTCTGTGCAATCCGACGTCACCCCCTCCACGAAGAGGGTTTTTGTCATGGGAGAGGTGCTGGCCGGACGCGTCTATCCTTCGGATTCTTCTGCTAAGGGCCGGCGTGGAGAGGAATCCTGGACCCGCTCAGAAGTACCTATGCGCCACTTGCTGCAAGGATGTTACCTGAAGAGATACCAGCGTCCAGTGCTTCGGATGCCAAAGGTGGGTGCATCTCTCCTGTTCGGGTCTCAGTTCTGTGAGGCATCATAACTCTGCTTTTCGCTGTGTTTTATGCTCTTCACCTACCAACTCTGATTCCTCTTCCTCAAATCGCCCCCTTTCCATTGTACATATCAATTTCAACGGCCTTCGTGCCAAGCTTTCTGAGCTCTCTCTCTTTGCACGTACTTACCATCCAGACGTGATCATGGTTCAAGAAACCAAGCTCTCTCCATCCCCTACCTATCCTCATCCTAATATCCCGGGCTACACTGCCTTCCATGCTCCAAGGTCAGCTCTTGGCGGAGGAGTTTCAACCTTTGTTTTATCTTCTCTCTCCTCCCACCTCATACCCAACAGCCCCACGGATTGTACTCTCGAGTACCTTCCAATCCATCTCCCTCTTAAAACACCCCTTTCTCTTTCAACATATATATTCCTCCCACTACCTCATGCCCCCCCCCCCATCTTACGACCCTATTCCTCTACTTAAGCAGCTAAACGACTGCTCCCTCTCATCTTCGGTTGTCTTCGCGGGCGATTTTAATGCTCACACCTTTTGTTCGTCTTTTGATTCTGACGATAGAGGAAATGACGTCGAAGAATGGGCAGGGGAGTGCGACCTGGTCATCTTAAACGATGATCAACCCACTCGCCTCCCTACCAACGGCCATCTTCCAGCCCAGACATATATCTTGTCTCGTCCAACCTCTCTAACTCTTGCTCATGGTCCACCTCAACCACTTTGCCAAGTGACCATGTCTCCGTCTTTATCCAGATCGATCTCTCCAACTCTCTCGCTCCCTATTCTGGTGTTCGTCAACGTTCTTATCTTAATTTAGGCCGAGCAGACTGGAGCCTGTTGAGTGAGGTTGCGCTTCGCCTGTCGGCAAATTACCCGTGGAATGGCGACGTGCACCAGAAAGAGTGTCATTTATCTGATGCGATCCGCAGAGCCATGAAAGCGGCTATTCCTGTCGGCCGCGTCAAGACTTTCTATCCAAATGACACTAGGGAGATCCTCGGTAAGATCAGGACAAGAGATCCCAGGAGAGCGGTCAACCATCTGGACCCCGTCGTTGCTGAACTAGACGATGAGATCAGAAAGGATTTAGACAGGCACAAGAAAGAAGAGTGGGAAAAGTTCACCGGGCAGTTGGATTTCAAGACGGACAGTGCAGCTATTTGGAAGGTATTACGGAAGCTCTCGGGTAAGAGCTCGCCTGCTACCGTCTCCACAATCGAATTCAACAACGGTGTATTCAAATCAGGAAAAGAAGCCGCTTATGCGCTCGGTAGAGGTTTTTTCATCACCAGTGCAAAGCGTGGTCCGCAGAACAGAGTGACTGTACGAGAGCTGTGCCGCCTCCCGCTTATGAGCACGGCCGAAGCGTTCACTTCCACGCAGGTTGGGAAGGTTATAAAGGATATGCGGAATTCAAAAGCGGTTGGTCCAGACGGGATATGTCCTGCTGTCTTGAAGAAGATACCGAATGAAATCCTTCCGCTTCTCCCTGATTTGATAAGCACCTCGTTCAGATCGTGCACCATCCCACAGAATTGGAAGACAGCTAACGTTGTGCCGCTGTCGAAGCCGGGGAAACCCCAGGCTTCAGCCAAGGGATACGGACCCATTAGCTTGCTGTCCATGTTCGCAAAGGTAGCCGAAAAAACTGATTGTAAAGGATCTTACAGAGCACAATGAGAACCAGGTGTTTTAGCACGGATTCAGAAAGATGCATTCCACCACGGCAGCTCTGCTGGAAATTAAAAGCTTTGCCATCGCTGGGTTTAATGCCCAGAAGCCACAGAGAACTGTGGCTGTTGCCTTAGATCTTACCAAGGCATTCGACACAGTAAACCATGGAGTTCTGTCAAGCAACTTACTGGAATCATCAATACCGCCGCAGCAGAAACGCTGGATATCGGCATTCATCAAGGGCAGACGAGCCAGAGTTATGTTCCAGAACCATGTATCCAATAGTATTCCTATTGCAGCTGGAGTCCCGCAGGGCGGCGTTTTATCGCCTGCTCTCTTCAGTCTGTACCTCGAAGACATGCCCGCCCCTCCCCAGGATATCAAGGTGGTCGCTTATGCCGATGACATGACAATAATGTGTCGGGATCGGGATATACATGTGGCCGCCTCCAAGATCAATGAGTGCCTGGTCACACTGAAAAGCTTTTTCGACCGCAAAATGCTAAAGATCTCGGCATCCTAATCGTCGGTCTTCGTACTTACAACGGATCCATCAGAGCACATCGCCCACCCGCATGTCGAGTGGGACGGAGATCGATTACCTGCTACTCGCTTTCCCAAACTGCTCGGTCTGGTGCTCGATCCATCGCTCAAGTTTCACAAGAACACCGGGCAGAAGCAGGCCGTCGTCAAAGCGAAGCTTAATGTGCTCAGAGCCCTGGGCGGTACATCATGGGGCAGTAGCAAGGAAACTATTATCAGGACATACAAGGCCATACTTCGGCCCGCTCTGGAGTACGCTGCACCGTTGTGGCAGCACTTGGTATCAGAAGCCTCCTGGACCAAGATGCAGCGTGTACAGAATGCCGTACTTCGTACAGCTACCGGATGTGCAAGAAGTTCCCCAGTCGATTATTGCCAGTAAAGGAGCACTGTCAGCTCCAGGCCCAACAATTTTTCATCAATATCATAAAGCAACCCAACCACCCCTCATGGAGAGTGCTGACCCCCGTCAGGGAAAGAGACATCAGAAAGCCATTTGCCGATGCTCTAAGCAAAGTCAGTCTGCAAAGATGGCACGATTCACAGCAAGAACGTTTCCGTCTATTGCGCGAGGAGCACACACAGTTCGTACGGTGTCATCTGGAAAGGGCTACGGTAAATCCCATCCTGGGAGTGGCGCCGCCCCGGGTCTGCACATCCGAGTCTCAACTCGGAAGGAGGGCCAGATGCACCCTGGCATCGCTGCGCTGTGGTCACTCTACTATGCTTATGGCTTACGTCAGCAAGATTGACAGCAGCAAATCGGACGTTTGCCCAGACTGTGGATGCCACGGCCACGATAGGGCACATCTGTTTAATTGTCCGGAGAGACCAACCACGCTGACTACAATGGACCTATGGATGAATCCATTACTGGTCGCCCAGTTCCTCAACCTATGACAAAACCCTCGACGTGGCTGCAAAGAAGAAGGCAGAGGGATTGCAGGTTGACAAACCCTTGAAAATATTATTCATAGCAGAAGTTGCTTAATTCGAGGTAGATTCACAGTGCTTATCAAAACTCGGACTTGAAGTAATAGTGAACCCTAAATCAGTTATTTGGTCAACTTCTTGGATCTGACAGCCACCGACGCCAACGGGAGATTCTAATCGCGACACCAAGTACTAACATTGTCAATAGACTGTTGTAGCAAGATACAGTTCTCCGGTTGGGAAACGTCCAGATAGATCTTGATATCGTCCACAAATTCACTGAAACCGGTGCCACAGGAACTGACAAGACCGGCGATTTCGTGAGTGTACATGTTGAAAAGGATCGGAGACAATACCCCGCCTTGCGGTACACCGCTCAGGACTGGCCTTGGAGTTGAGTGAGAAGAGTCAACACAGACCGAGAACGTCATATCAGTTAGGAACGAACGTATCCATGCAACTATTCGCGGATGGATACCAACCATTGAGAGTTTTCGCAACAATTTTCCATGGGGAACCTCATCAAAAGCTTTAGCAAAATCCAAATAGACCACATATACACTCTTCCTAAAGAGAAGAAGAGCCGTCCACTTGTTATGCCCTTCTATAGTTGCCGTCACAGTGGACTTCCCTCCCTGGAAACTATGTTGGAAGGGAGAGATAACCCGTTTTGCTTCCAAGTGATGAACAATTCTCTTTTTCAGAATTTTTCGGAACAGCCGTGAGAAGATGGATGTTATACTGATTGGCCTGAAATTAACAGGGTCAGTGAAAGGGGGCTTTTTTGGAATGGATATATAAAAAGACTGCCCCCATTCAATGG
The DNA here is from genome assembly GCA_029168955.1 of Aplectana chamaeleonis. Classification (NCBI taxonomy): domain Eukaryota; kingdom Metazoa; phylum Nematoda; class Chromadorea; order Rhabditida; family Cosmocercidae; genus Aplectana; species Aplectana chamaeleonis. The sequence goes on along the minus strand of JAPDOI010000835.1, from coordinate 262,432 downwards.
GGACCTCATCAGACATGAAGTTCAGATTGAAAATATACTCCAGGGGACCTGCAATATCAAGAGCGAATCGCTTGATAAAGCTAAGTGCTAGGGTGTCGGGAGTTATAGAATTGGACGAAGGCCAGGCTAGAAGTTCCTTGTTAATTTCATCCCTGTAAAACCAACATGAATCAGCCTTAACAGCGAAAGAATTGGAGACAGGTAGACTATCCGCAGAAGAAACGTCCGAAAACGACTTCTGAAATACGTCCGCCAACAACTCAGCTCTATCACTAGCATTCCTGACTAATGCCCCATTGGGGTTTATGAGGATTCAACACCAGGTTCTTTTCCGGAGTTTGGAGTTGATAAATCTGAAAAATGAATGTTTATCATTTGACGCAACAGCTTTTTTCTCAATATTCTTATTATACTTCTTTGAATTACGAGCAAAACGTTCACTAATAATTTTGAACCGCTCCCCAAACTCGGCACAGTCCTGAGTTCTAGCCAAATGCCACGCCTCAGATCTCAACCGCTCAAGGGTGGTTAGATGCGGCTGGAGTTTTCGTTTACTGCGGTAAGACGGTTTAAGGGGAACGAAAATATAAATGCGATTATGGATGATAGAAAGGAAAAGCTCGTACTTTTCGTCCACACTGACAACAGTGCCCAAGGAACCGATCCCGATCCAGGCTACTTGAAGTAAATGGTTGCGAATAGTATTAAGATTTGCTTTCTTAGAATTCCTTCTATACACAACGGGAGCATTACACCTTGGAAGGTTCAGTGCAAACTGAAAAATCGCCTGTGATGATAGAAGACCAGCTACAAGAATTAAGGTCACCGATGGTATATACTGAACAGTTGCTCAGACAAACTCGGAAGCACAAGATGGTGTCCTGTACTCAACCAGAAAACGTAAAGGCTTCAAGTCGATTTCCAAATCCGTGCAAGGGATTTCATATGCTTCAGGGACAGAATCCTGAAAAACAAGAACTGGACAAAAAAGTTTCCTAGTCAGAAATAGAACTCCACCCTTTCTGCGAAGTCGGTTCGACCTCTTCTCTTCTTCTTCTGCAGCCTCAAAGTGGTTTTTGTCATAGGTTGAGGAACTGGGCGGCCTTGACAGGATTCATTCAAAGGTCCATTGTGGTTAAGGAGGTAGGTCTCTTCGGGCACATGAACAAGTGCGCCGTGTCGTGTCCGAGAGCACCGCAGTCCGGGCATGCGTCTGGTCGGCTGCTGTCGATCTTGTTGACGTAAGACATGAGCAGTATAGAGTGACCGCAGCGAGGCAAGAGCACATCTGGCTCGTCTGCCGAGTTGAGACTCGGACTCGCAAACCCGAGGCGGCCTTGCCCCTAAGATAGGGTTCACAGCCGCCTTCGTTAGATATCCTCGAACAAACTGGGTGTGCTCCTCACGCAGAAGACGAAGCCTTTCCATGTTGGAGTCGGCCCATCTCTGTGCATCAACCTTACGAGGAGCATCGGCGAACGGCGTCCTAATTGACTTCTCTTTTATGGGCTTCATGATTCTCTTTGTCGGATGATTCGGCTGTCTCAGAACATTAATATACATCTGCTGTGCCTGGAGTTCACAATGCTCCTTGACCGGCAATATGCAGGCCTCCGCGTGAAGATGTTCTATTGGGGAGCTCCTTGCACAACCGGTAGCAATTTTAAGCGCAGCATTCTGTACACGCTGCAGCTTATTCCAGGAGCTGTCAGACACCAGGTGCTGCCACACTGGTGCCGCATATTCCAGAGCCGCTTAAAGTATTGCCCTGTAGGTTCTCAATATAGTCTCTCGGCTGCTTCCCCATGATGTTCCTCCGAGAGCTCTCAAGATATTAAGCCTAGCCTTGACGACTGTTTGTTTCTGTTCCGCGTTTTTGTGGAACTTCAGTGACGGATCAAGAATAAGGCCAAGCAGCTTGGGGAATTTCGCTGCTGGCAACAGGTCACCATCCCATTTGACATCTGGATGGGCACTGTGTTCCTTGGTGTTTGTTGTAAACACTGAAACACAGGATTTTGCAGCAGAGACTGTGAGCATCATTATATCGAGGAAGAGCTTCAGCTCGAAGAGATAGGCGCTGATCTTGTTAGCGGCTATCTGCAGGTCACGATCCTGGCACATGATGGTGATGTCGTCGGCATACGTAACAATCTTTACATCATTGGGAGGCTTGGGGATGTCCTCAAGATACAGGCTGAATAGGGCAGGGGACAACACTCCGCCTTGCGGAACACCGGCTGCTATTGGAATTCTATCGGATACATGATTCTGGAACAGAACCTTAGCCCGGCGGCCTTTCGTGAACGCTGCAATCCATCGCTTTTGCCATGATGGTAGCGACGACTTGAGCAGTTGCTCGGACAGCAGTCCCAAGTTAGCGCAAGGGCGTGTGATGAAAAAATTCTTGCCGAGTGCGTAAGCTGCCGCTTTCCCTGATTTGAAGACGTTTTCCTCGAACTCTATAGCGGAGCTCATCGGGGGAGCGGACTTGCCGGAAATTTTCCTCAACACTTTCCACGTCGTAGTTCCGTCCGCCTTGAAATTCAGCTTTTCAGTGAACTTCTCCCAGCATTCCCTCTTGTTCTTATCCAGATCCTGCTTGATCTCATTATCCTGCACAGCAATCTCCCGGTCTAGATGGTCTGCGGCTCTCTTCCCATCTCTGGTTCTTATCTTCTGCAGTATTTCCCTGCTGACATTTGGAAAAAAGGTCTTTACACGACCCACAGGAATTGCTGCTTTCATGGCCTTGCGGATGGCACTTGTTAGATGGCGCTCTTTCTGATGAACATCACCATTCCATGGGTAGTCGACCGCATGGCGGAGTACAACATCTCTGAACAGGGTCCAGTCTGCTAGGCCTAAATTAAGATAAGTACGGTTCGACTTCAGAACTTCATAATGCGAGCACCAATCACCCAGTAGAGAAACCAACTCAACCTCACCGCTCAACCATGTTTCAGTTAAAGGCAGTGTTCACGATGATTTTCGTTCCCGAGTTTTCCACTGAAAAGAATGCGTTGGCTACAGAGTGTTACCGAAATTCTGAAGAAACGGCTCGGAACGCCCTAAAACGTCATATTTTAGTGACATCAGTATCAGGCCTGGACTAGTTGTCCGATTGGATGAACATGTTCATGGTGGTTGTCACGGGTAAAAAATGGGCTTAATCAAAAATGGAAGAATATATCAGGCAAAACAGTATTAGTGAGGGTCCGAAGGAAAGAACAGAGCAACAGAGAGTAGCGAATTCCAAAAGACGTTAACAAAAGTTTTCATTGTCACAGCGAACAGCTCCAGTGAGAGTAAAGAAGCGGGGTGAGAGAAAAGGATTTCGTGCCCTTCTGGGGCGTTTTTTTCAATTTCTTCGTCATTTTGGTTCCATCCTGGGCGAAACAATCGATTTAGAGATTAATCTCAGAATCGAAGATTATCGTGAACACTGCCCTTAAGGAGATAATGTCCGTGTCGAATTTTTGAAGCAAGGATTTCACCGCATCTACGTTTCTGACTAGTGAACGAATGATTGTGGCAATACATGTAAGGCGGCACAAATTCATCTGGGGAGGGTTTAGCAAGTTTCCCGAGCTCGTAGGGGCTGGGTCACCTAGGGTTATAATAGAGGGGGAAGCCACCAGCTGGCGGGGTGGAAGAGCAAGGGTCGCGGACGCCGACTTTGCGGCGCTCCGCCTTACGCCTTTCCAATTCCTCTTTCGTTAAAGGCAGCAGACACACTTGAAAAAGTTGTTGAGATAACTACGTTTCTGAAGTCGCATGGCTCCCAATAGACTGCTCACGCCGTTGGAAGCGTCAAAAACGAGTCAAAACTATTAAAGTTCAGCAATGCAAATCGAAAAATTTCTGCAACCCCGCCCCTGAGCTTCTGCAACCCTGCCCCAAAATACAAACTCGTCCAGATTGATAGTACTATTAAGGTCCCTTTGGCTGGTTTTTGATGCTTCCAACGAGGTTAACGTTGCTGCCGAGATGTCGTACGTTCACGCCGTGGCAGTGTGGAGGAAAGAAGATCACCTCTATGCAAACCGACGTCACCCCCTCCGCGAAGAGGGTTTTTGTCATGGGAGAGGTGCTGGCCGGCCGCAGCTCTCCTTCGGATTCTCCTGCAAAGGGCCGGCGTGGAGAGGAATCCTGGGCCCGCTCAGAAGTATCTATGCGCCACGTGTGGCAAGGATGTTACCAGGAGACATACCAGCGTCCAGTGCTTCGGATGCCAAAGGTGGGTGCATCTCTCCTGTTCGGGTCTCAGTTCTGTGAGGCATTATAACTCTGCTTTTCGCTGTGTTTTATGCTCTTCACCTACCAACTCTGATTCCTCTTCCTCAAATCGCCCCCTTTCCATTGTACATATCAATCTCAACGGCCTTCGTACTAAACTTTCTGAGCTCTCTCTCTTCGCACGTACTTACCATCCAGACGTGATCATGGTTCAAGAAACCAAGCTCTCTCCATCCCCTACCTATCCTCATCCTAATATCCCGGGCTACACTGCCTTCCATGCTCCAAGGTCAGCTCTTGGCGGAGGAGTTTCAACCTTTGTTTTATCCTCTCTCCCTCCCACCTCATACCAAACACTCCCCACGGATGGTACTCTCGAGTACCTTCCAATCCATCTCCCTCTTAAAACACCCCTTTCTCTTTTCAACATATATATTCCCCTACCACCTCATGCCCCTCCTCCTACAATCCCATTCCTCTTCTCAAACAACTCAACGATTATTCCTCTCATCATCAGTTGTTTTCGCGGGCGACTTTAATGCCCACACCTTCTGCTCGTCCTTGGTTCTGATGCTAGAGGAGAAGAAGTCGAAGAATGGGCTGAGGAGTGCGACCTGGTCATCTTAAACGATGATCAGCCCACTCGTCTCCCTCCCAACGGCCGATCTTCTAGCCCAGACATAACTCTTATCTCGTCCAACCTTTCCAACGCTTGCTCATGGTCTACCTCAACAACATTGTCTAGAGATCATGTTCCGTCTTTGTGCACGTCGATCTCTCAAATTCTCTTGCTCCTTATTCTGGTGTTCGTCAACGTTCTTATCTCAATTTAGGCCAAGCAGACTGGTGCCTGTTCAGTGAGGTTGCGCTACGCCTAGCGGCTGATTACCCGTGGAATGGCAATGTGCACCAGAAGGAGCATCACTTATCTGATGCAATTCGCAGGGCCATGAAGGCGGCTATCCCTGTTGGCCGAGTTAAGACGTTCTATCCAAACGTCACCAGAGAAATTCTTGAGAAAATCAGGACTAGAGATGCCAGAAGAGCAGTTGACCATCTAGACCCTGTCGTCGCTCAGCTGGATGGTGAGATCAGAAAAGATCTCGACCAGCACAAGAAAGAACAGTGGGAAAAATTCACAGAACAGTTGAATTTCAAGACGGACAGTGGAGCTACTTGGAAGGTTCTTCGGAAACTATCGGGAAAGAGCTCGCCAGCCACCATCTACTATTGAGTTCGGTAATAACGTTTTCAAGTCAGGAAAGGAAGCCGCCTACTCTCTCGGTAAAAGTTTCTTTGTCACGAGTACAAGGCGAGGTCCGCAAAATAGAGTGACAGTAAGAGAGCTGTGCCGCCTCCCGCTCATGAGCACGGCCGATGCGTTCACTGTGGCGCAAGTAGAGAAGATTATAAAGGACATGCGGAACTCCAAAGCTGTCGGTCCGGACGGCATTTGTCCTGCTGTACTGAAGAAACTCCCGACTGAGATCCTTCCGCTCATCGTTGATATGATTAACACTTCGTTTAGCTCTTGCACTATTCCGCAAAACTGGAAGACAGCCAACGTCATCCCGTTGCCCAAGCCTGGCAAACCTCAGTCATCAGTAAAGGGATATCGTCCCGTTAGCTTGATGTCACCTTTCGCCAAGGTGGCCGAAAAGCTCATTGTCAAGGATCTAGCGGAGCACAACGAGAAGCACTTGTTTCAACATAGGTTTAGGAGGCTACATTCCACAACTACGGCGTTGCTAGAAATTACCAGCTATGCTATCGACGGGTTCAACTTTAACAAGCCATTGAGAACTGTAGCTGTTGCGTTGGATCTCACCAAGGCATTTGATACGGTTAACCTTGGAGTCCTGTCGAGCAACATTCTGGAGTCGTCAATACCATCTTGGCAGAAGCGCTGGATATCGGCCTTTATTAAAGGTCGGCGGGCAAGAGTCATGTTTCAGAACCATGTCTCCAACAGTATTCCTATGGCAGCTGGAGTCCCTCAGGGCGGAGTTCTATCGCCAGCCCTCTTCAATCTGTACCTCGGAGATATGCCTGAGCCTCCACAGGACATCAAGGTCGTCGCGTATGCCGATGACATAACAATCATGTGTCGAGATCGGGACTTACAGGTGGCCGCCAATAAGATCAACGAGTACCTGATCACACTAAAGGGCTTTTTCGACCGCAAGATGCTAAGTATCTCTGCAGCCAAGTCGTCAGTGTCCGTTCTCACGACGGACCCATCCGAGCACAGCGCTCATCCGGATGTCGTGTGGGATGGAGACCGTTTGCCTGCTGCTCGCTTTCCAAAGCTGCTCGGTCTTGTGCTCGATCCGTCACTCCAAGTTTCATAAGAATACCGAGCAGAAGCAGGCAGTCGTTAAAGCTAAGCTCAACGTTCTCAGGGCCCTGGGCGGCACTTCGTGGGGTAGCAGCAAGGAGACTATACTCACAACGTATAAGGCAATTCTGCAGCCCGCCCTGGAGTACGCCGCACCGGTTTGGCAGCATCTCGTCTCAGAATCCTCCTGGACAAAGATGCAACGAGTACAAAATGCTGCTCTCCGTATCGCCACCGGATGTGCAAGGAGTTCCCAATCGAGCACCTGCATGCTGAGACCCGTCTATTACCAGTGAAGGAGCACTGTCAGCTCCAGGCCCAGCAGTTCCGCATTAACATTATAAAGCAACCAAATCACCCGTCGTGAGTGCTAAACCCCGTGAGAGAGAAGTATAAGAAAGCCATTCGCCGATGCTCCAAACAAAGTCAATTTGCAAAGATGGCACGACTCACAGCAAGAACGACTCCGTCTTTTGCGCGAGGAGCACACCAAGTTCGTACGGTGTCATCTTGTGAAGGTGGCCATAAATCCTATACTAGGAGATATACCGCCCCCCGTCTGCACCTCAGAGTCTCAACTCGGAAAGAATGGCGAGATGCACGCCCGCATCATTACGCTGTGGTCACTCTACAATGCTAATGTCTTATGTCAGCAAGATTGACAGCAGCAAATCTGATGTGTGCCCGGACTGCGGTATCGTCGGCTATGATACCGCACATTTATTCAACTGTCCGGAGAGACCTACCACGCTGACACCAATGGACCTAGGGACGAATCCACTACTGGTCGCCCAGTTCCTCCGCCTATGACAAAACCCTCTATGTGGCTGCAAAGAAGAAGAAGAAGAAGGTTAACGTTCCAGTACAGGCTGTAAAAGTATATCGGCTTCTCTATCTCAATCGTTTTGTTGTTAATATTCGCTGTTTCAACCGCGCGCCGTAAAACTCGTCCACTTTCACCCGATAACAAAATAACCGTTATTCCTCTATTTGCGCACAGTTTTCGTTCGTTTTTTCGTCAGTTCCTAATACTACCAGCTCCAAACCTTCGATTTATGTCATAAAATCGATACCATTTTTGAGCGTGTCTGCTGCCTTTAACGAATGCCTAATGAACAGTCCTTTAGTTTGAAACGACTTCAACCAATGGGCTCTATTACACACTAGGTTAGCATGATAAGTGGTCGGCAATACAATCTTAATCAAACGTGGTCGGCCACCTGGCCTGCCCATGCGGTGCACAGAAACGGGGCTACATTCCACATCAAGATGATATAGAACTTCATGAATACGACTAGCGTCATATGTCACTCTTTGAGATGGTAAACTACCAGATGACGCAGCTAGACCAGAAATCACAACGAATGGTTGCCTCTCATGTTCCTTAGCTACAGCCAGTGCCAGAGGTTTCAGGAATGGTAGAATTAGGATTAGAGGCCTGAGACATGTCACGCGCTGGAGGAATAACAACAGTGATCTGAGATTTGAGAGCGAGAAGTTCTGCTTGTAATGATGAATTTTCTTGTAACAACTGAACATTCCTAGTAACAAGCGCTTTTTCTCATCGGCAAGTTCCGCGTTTCGTGAGATAACGAATTCGAAACTTTCCTTGGCGATCGAAAAGTGACTTATCACAGCTCTGAAATGCACGGGAACGGCAGCATCCTTTGTCAGCTCATCAACAGCCATCGCAAAGTCCATCGGTTCCTGCGATCCAGCGTCCATTGCACGACTTGCTGCAGCTCGCGTCTGAATGATAGACTGGCGGGAAGCAGCTCGCAGCATGGCAATCACAAAAAAAAACCGTCGAAACGGGTATACCCGATCTGGTGGCTATTAAAGAAAGTGAAGACGATTTTCTCACCCCGCCAAAGAGGTACTCACAACTGTTCCGCGACACGTCGGACTCGAACATATGAACTCGATTTAGAAACAAAGCAGTTTGCCACGTCCCACAAACCACAGACATCGGATCGGCGACTATGGGAGTGGCCCAGCACCCCTGTTTTAGAGGAGGACGTAAATAAAGCAGGCGGAGCAATACAGGGGTGGAGCCAACTTCCCACTTGTGTATCTTCATTGTGGGTCGTTGTTGACGCTTCAAAATGCGTAGGCGTTGTAGTCTGAGCCATACCATTCCATTTCCGTAGTTATCTCAAACACGTTTACGAGCGTGTATGCTGCCTTCAAGAAAGTAAATGAGAAGAAATTGAGAATGACTACCTTGCCATCATCTGAGCATGCCACGATATCGTTCATTTTTTTTCGCGGTCAGGCGCTAATCATGCTCTTCAACGCCGATGCGGCACGCGCGTTGCGCGCGTGCGTGGCGGTAGAGTATGAATACTTTCTACGCGCGTCAAGCGCTGACGAAGATTACGAGAACTCCAGGGGCGGCGCCATGGTGGAGTGAAAAAAAAGGCTTTAATTGCACCAAACAAGCAAATTGTGTGCTTGCGTTCACCACCGAGATGGCAGAGGATACTAGTGGACTTAATTATCATCAAGCGGAATGAAATTGATGATGGATCCGAGATTCTCAACCTACGCGTGGTGGATCTGTGGAGTCGACTACCAAGATCAAGAAGACTCATCAAATGAGCGTCAACAACTCCACGAGGAGTTTTTTCTGTGTGGGAGTGTAAATGGCTGGCTGCTACACTCCTTGGTATTCTACTGTTACGAGCTGGCATTGAGAAGAATCCTGGACCGCGAAACAAGACTCCGCGATATCCATGCCGTCATTGTGGATTGTCGGCACAACATGCGAGCATCCAGTGCGGTGGTTGCCTTGGCTGGGTACACCTCAAATGTTCGGGGTTAACTAGTTACAGTGACTACACTGATGCCTATTGTTGTAAGTCTTGTATTAATTCACCTTCTACGGTTCCTCTTCATAGTCTCAACATTTTTCAACTCAATATTAATGGCTTGCGTGCCAAACTTATGGAACTTACATTGTACATTGAACGCTCACAACCTGATGTCATCCTCCTACAGGAGACCAAACTTAGCGTGTCCTCCCCTTCTCAGCCCGCCTTCCCGGCTATACATCCTATCATATTCCCCGTACCTGACATGGCGGTGGCGTGTCAACTTTTGTTAAATCTTCAATTCCATCTCACCTTATTGACCTCCCCAATGACAATGTTGTTGAATGTATAGGAGTTCATATAGTATTGCAAAGCTGTCCTCTGGATATTGTCAATGTTTACATTCCCCCCATCCACCTCTTGTCCCAACGCATTTGATCCCACACCATACTTACATGATGTATTTTCAATCCTCTCATCTTCATCTGTTGTCATGGCTGGTGACTTTAATGCTCATTCCCTTCCTGGTTCTCCTCCTTAGATCCTGATGACAGAGGAGAACTACTTGAGCTTTTGCGGATGATTGTGACCTAATTCCTATAAACGAAGATTCTCCTACTCGTCTCCAATCGACGGGCAGGCCCTCCTCACCTGATGTCACGTTCGTTTCCTCTTCTCTTGCCATGTCTTGTAACTGGTTCACATCTGTGGCCATGGCCAGTGATCATGTACCCATCAGCACAACATTGGATCTGTCTTTTAATAGCCATCTCGCACCTTTTTCTGGCTCCCGTAGCAAATGTTACATTAACTACAGTAAGGCTAACTGGGTCCTGTTTAAGGAGGTGCTGCTCAGCCGGGTAGCCAACTATCCGCTAGCTGGCTCTGTTCATGACAAAGAGAAGTTCGTCGTCGACACCATATGCGAAGCCTCCAGAATAGCCATTCCGACCGGTCGTGTAAGAACGTTCCACCCTAACGTACCAAAGGAAGCACTGGAGCTAATCAGACAACGGGACGACAGACGCAGAACTGATCCTTCCGATCCGTGCATTTCACTACTGTCAGATGAGATCTCTAAAATGCTGAACGACTACAAGCAGAAACGCTGGAGGGAGTACACCGAATCCATCAATTTTGCGACTGATAGCAAACAAGCGTGGACCATTCTGAAGCGACTATCTGGGAAGAAGATGGCACCTGCGCGCAATACGCTTGAGTTCCCCTCGGGCAGATTTGAATTCGGATACAAGGCTGCCTGTCAACTTGGTAAACTCTATGCTTCTGCTCCATCTCGCCGCAACAAAGAGCACAGATGTACTTTACGTGCGATCAGAAAACTCAGTCGACATGACGTACCTGCCATAAATGCTTCTACCGTCTCTACCATCATCAAGTCGATGAAGAATTCGAGGGCAGAAGGACCAGACGGCATCTCAGCCGTTCATCTGAAGCATCTGCCGGAACAGTACGCAGAGGTACTCAGTGATCTTATTTATTCGTCGTTTACCACTGGTATTATTCCTGCTCGTTGGAAACAAGCGACTGTTCTCCCAGTTCCCAAGCCTGGCAAACCAGAAGATAAAGCAACGTCACACCGTCCCATATCCCTATTATCCCCTATCGCTAAGTTGGCGGAGAAAATCATAAACCCGCATCTCCAGGGCGCACTACAGCAGAACGTCTATCAGCATGGCTTCAAAAAGGCTCACTCCACCATCACCGCATTAACGTCAATATCTGAACACATCATTGCTGGTTTCAATAGAAATGCTCCCGCCGGTAGAAGTCTAGTCGTCGCAATTGATCTGACTGCCGCTTTTGACAATGTCAGCACTTCCTTGCTATCAAAATCGATTCTGGACTGTGACATGCCCGACTGGTGCAAACGATGGACTGACAACTTCGTCAAAGATCGCTCCATACGTGTGAAATTTGACGGACACCTGTCGAAAGTCGGTTCCCTTGAAGGCGGGCGTTCCTCAAGGTGGAGTATTATCACCAAGCCTATTCTCCTTATATCTATCCGATATTCCGAAGCCGCCGCCCAACATTCACTTATGTCTGTATGCAGATGATATCACAATTGTATGCACTGACTCTGTTATCGATCGTGCCACTACGGAGATGAACAAATACCTCTGCAGCCTGGCCAAATTTCTCGAATCGAAGCAGCTAAAGGTCTCTCCTTCAAAGTCTAGCGTCACTCTGTGCACTACTGCAACGGCTGAGCATCAGCTACATCCCAGGGTTCTCTGGGAAGGTAACCAGTTGCCTCTCTCCAAGCACCCTCGGCTACTTGGAATCTTTCTGGATCCTTCACTGCGCTTTAATGAAAACACGCGCATCCGAGCTGCAACTGCCAACACGCGAAATAACATCCTCCGTGCTCTGGCGGGTACTACCTGGGGTAGCACAAAGGAAGTCTTACGCACGACATATAAGGCCATGATACAGCCTACTCTGGAGTATGGAGCCCCGATATGGACTAGACACCTGTCGGACGCCTCTTGGAGCAAGCTACAACGTGTACAAAACACTGCACTTCGTGTCATCACTGGCTGCCCAAAATCAACACCTATATCCCATCTTCACCAAGAATGTGCCCTACTTCCTGTCAAGCAGCACTGCCAACTGCAGTCACAACAGTTCCACATCGGCATAGTCAAGAATGCCACACATCCCAACTACCCCTCTTGTCATCAGACCCCATCCTCGTAATATTCGCACACCGCTGCACGCTGCCATTTCTACAGTGGATCGTCAAAGATGGGCCACCTTGGAGCTCACAAGGAAGAGGCTGCAGCAAATCGAACACACCAGATTCGTATCTGAATACATGTCCTGTGCCCCTCCTAATCCAGTCCTTGGTAGTGTGGCTCCTACGGTCGATGACAGTGAGAAGCCTCTGCCCAGACGCTCCCGCGTCACTCTAGCGGGTCTACGTTGCGGTCAATCTTCGTACCTCAAAGCCTACGTACATAGGATCGATGAATCGGTCCCGGATAAATGTCCTGACTGTCAAAATACTGGTCATGATTCACTACATCTATTTTCATGCTCTGCCAGACCTACTCCTCTGTCTGCTCGTGATATGTGGAACAAGCCGAGTGATGTTGCCGCCTTTCTGCGCCTATGAGAAGAAACTCCAATGTGGCTGATAAGAAGAAGAAGAAGAAATTGATGATAGATTAACAGTTTAAAAAATGGTGAAAAAGTCATTACGGCCGTTGCCGCCATGGCTTAGCGGGCGTCACTCGCGGGAGAGGCTTCAGGTCATTCATACTCCAACGCCACGCCCGCGCGTCACGCGCTTCTTTTTCTTTGCAGCCACATTCTTCTGAGCGGGTCCTGAGGCGGCATTAGGAATCACGGTAGCGCGCGCTATCACTGATTTCGGGCCACTATGCATGTCGGTGTCTCATTCTTCGCACACTCCCTCCTCCGCTTAGCGCGTTTGCGCTAGTTCTGGCGCGCGCCACCTCGATACCTAATACCACCTCTGGATTCCTTTCGACGCCTGCCCTTTGTAGTAGAATCTTCGGGAGAGCTGCGGCTAGCCAGCACCTCTCCCATGACGAAAACCCTCTCCGCGGAGGGATTGACGTCGGTTTGCACGGAATGGATCTTCTTTCCTCCACAGTGTTGCGGCAAGAACGTACGACATTTCACGCGCTGACGTTGAGGAGTATGAATAGCGCCTCATGGGTATGGTAGTATATCCACTGCACAACTCTTTTTCTATACCAAAATGGGCACAATTTTTTCCTGGATGCATTTAAATGATGAAAACACTTGTCATGATTGCGCTTCTGAAAAAATAGAAGAAGGGGAGCATTTGTTCAGAGAATCCATAGCAGTTCCTCTACTCCGGTAGAGATCTTTTGATGATCAGTTATGAAATACTTTAATCAGGTGGATTGGCTTACGAAGTCCATTTAATTTTACATTGTCTTTGTTTGAAAATCTTAGAAGAGTTTCGAGTTTGAGATTGAAATGTTATGTTTAGCTTTCTGGTTCTGGAGGAGCAACGCAAATACAGGGAGCTGCTAACAGTACGTCAGGGGTAGATGTCCTGCAGAATACTGCACCGAAAGGGTAGGTTTTATTATTACCTTAGGGGGTTTAGGGGTTGGAGAATGTGACTCGTTCTCATCACTATTCTGTCGATCACTGGCACTGCATCTGGTTTCGGACCTCCGGCACAGGCTGTTTTCTCTTTGTATTGAGTAGTGAAATATTCCTGAAGGCATGATGGATTTCTCCGCGATCCCTGGCTTCTTTCGGGTAGAGGTTAGAATTTAACTAGGGAACCTCGCATGGCCATCCCCACCATTTCAGAGATGGTGAATGCTTTCTGGTCAATTCTGGTCGGCTGTCTCCGAATCTGACATCGAATTTTGCTACGAACAACTCTGAACGAAGTTATACGCGTTTTTTGAAGCTCCGTGAAAAGGAAGGGTACCCATCAGCCAACCTTTAGGGTGTTTGAAAGTTTTTCGGATTCGGCTCGAAACTTTCAACCGGTGGTTATTCAGAGCGCTGAACGCGAATCTGGGGTCTGTTTGTCGCTAGACTTATGGTTACTGTGGGTTACGGTAATCGTAATGCCTTTTAACTGGCATTGCGTACTTTAATATTTCGAAAATCTAAAAAATGGACCTCAAATTCGTGTTCGGCGTCCCAAATAACACCCACAGAGAAATTTCGAGCCAAATCTGAGACTTTGACCAAGCTTCCGTACACCCATCGTAGCCTACCGTAATCTTTCAAGAGTCGATAAACGGATGGCAGAATCGTGTTCAGCTTTGCAAATAACCCTCAGAGCAGCAATTTGAGCCATATCTATCTTAGCACTCCGGAAATCGGCAAAAAAACGCGATTTGCCATCAAATTTTCCCCCGGATGATAAGCTTTGAACGAATCAAGTCGAAAACTTCGGAAAGTCGACAAATAAACAACAGATTCGTGATCGGCGCCCCGAATAACCCTCCTGGGAGAACTTTCAGTCAAATCTGCAATGTTTTTTAAATCGCTCCCAGAGCCCTCTAATTGGTATAAATAAACGCCCAAACGAAAATCCGTTCAAGTCCGAAACGCTGTCAGTCTGTGAAAAGTTTGGAAAATGTGCCTTTACCCAAAATTTGCTCTGTGGGGTACAGGGGTTGAGCAGGCCGTTGCGACCGGTGACCAAAAATTTACGACCCCCCTGGTGAACGAAATTTTTACGACCCCCCAAGGGATGGAAAAATTTTCATGACCAAGATTTTTACGATCCCCCCCCGAAGCTAATCTTCATTAAAACTGTTCAGAATTCATATGCGACTTACTACTCTTGCCTCACTCTACCTTTCCGGGTGTTTTGAAGGTAAACCCTATTTTTTCGAAAATTTTAAGAACCCCCCTCCCGAATTTAATTTTTTTTCGAAAAAATGCCGAAATTTTTACGACCTACGTTGCGACTGGTCGCAAGCCTGCCCAATTCTGGTGGGGTAGGTTTTGGGAAAAAACCAACACAAGCGTGAGGTCCGTTTTCGGATTTTGCAAACACTAATGCTCGTTTTTGATACAAAAAAGGCGGGAAATACGAACTTTGAAAGACTATAACATTTTTTCGCGGATGTCCGTAGCAAAATCCGAGTTCAGATTCGAAGGGAACGTGCCAAAGTTGACTAGAAAACATTCATGAGCTTTCTGATCCGGGTGAACACCACGCGAGGTTCTCTAGTAAGGCGTCAACGGAAAGCCGTGGGTATTCGTTAATCAAATAAAGCGAGGCAGATCCCTATTAGATTATGGCGAATTACTTTCTATTCTGGTAAGCCCTTTTCCAGGTAACTGAGAAATACTTGAGAACCGTGAAGGAATGGAATCGAGTAGAGCATAATCGTGTTGAAAAGCTCTCTTACCTCAAACTTTGTGATAACTATTCATGTGTGGCAAGTTGCACCCGTGATGAACCTAGGGGATCTACTCGCGTGAAATTAAGGGATTAGGTAGGGTGCGCTTCCTTAACGGACCGGTTATATTGTGTCATGTGTAACCCTACCGCAAAGCCTTGCTTAAAACCCAGTTGTTAATTTTAGAGACTTCTATGATCGCGAAAGTTCCATTACCACTGAAGAATATTCATCGGCTTGTTAATGGAGGTGACTCCTTGTCAGGAGATTTAGGCTCAAGCTTGGACGCGGTTGGAAGGGATGGGGGCTGTCACGTATGGAATATCTTTCTCAATTCTAGAAGAATTAAGGCAGATTTTTCATGTATTTTGTTTGGTCAAGGTAACCTGCCGTAATCCTCCGCAAGTCAGAAAAGGACAACTAATTCTTGATCAGCACCTTCTGCTTCTTCTTTGTAGCCACATAGAGGATTTTATCATGGGTTGAGGAACTGGGCGACCATTTGTGGATTGGTCCATTGTGGTCAGCGTGATCGGTCTCTCCGGACAGTTAAGTAAGTGTGTGGTGTTATGGCCGATGGAACTCCAGTCCCGACAAACATCAGATTTGCTGCTGTCAATCTTGCTGGCGTAGGACATACGCATTACCGAGTAACCACAGCGCAGCGATGCGAGTGTGCATCTAGCTTTTCTTCCGAGTTGAGTCTCGAATTTGCAGACTAGGGGCGGTACTTCTCCTAATGTGGGATTTATGACCGCCTTATCAAGATGAAACTGAACGAACTGAGTGTGCTCCTCGCGCAACAAACGGAGTCGTTCTTGCTGCGAGTCGTGCCATCTTTGCAAATTGACTTTGTTTGGAGCATCGGCGAATCACTTTCTTATGTCTCTTTTTTTCTATAAAGGGGTCAAGCACCCTTCAAAGACCGGTGTTTTGGTTGTTTTACTATATTGATACGCAATCGCTGAGCCTGGAGCTGAAAGTCCTCCTTCACGGGTAAAAAACGGATCTCTGCATGCAGGTGGTCGCCTGGGGAACTCCTTGCACATCCGGTGGCAATACCAGGAGCGGCATTCTGTATTCGTTGCATCTTACAATTAGTCCAGAAGGATTATGAGACGATATGCTGCCATACCGGTTCGGCGTAATCCATGGCGGGCCGAAGAATCGCCTTATACGTTGTAAGTATAGTTTCCTTGTGGCTGCCCCATGAAGTAGCGCCCAGGGCCCTGAGAACATTGAGCGTCGCTTTAACGACAGCCTGTTTTTGTTCGGTACTCTTATGAAACCTGAGCGGCGGTTCAAGCACAAGGTCGAACACTTCTGGAAATCGAATGCTGCCGAGATGTCGTACGTTCGTGCCGTGGCAGTGTGGAGGAAAGAAGATCGCCTCCGTGCAAACCGACGTCAACCCCTCCGAGAAGAGGGTTTTTGTCATGGGAGAGGTGCTGGTCGGCCGCAGCTCTCCTGAGGATTTTATTACAAAGGGCCGGCGTCGAGAGGAATCCAGGTCCAGCACGGAAGTATCCATGTGCCACCTGCGGCGAGGATGTTACCTGGCATAAAACAAGTGTCCAGTGCTTCGGATGCCAAAGGTGGGTGCACTTCTCCTGTTCGGGCCTCAGTTCTGTGAGGCATCATGACTCATCCTTTCGTTGTGTTCTATGCTCTGCCCCCAACAACTCTGATTCCTCAATTACCAACCGCCCCCTCTCCATTGTTCACATTAATCTCAACGGCCTTCGCAACAAGTTATCTGAACTCTCTCTATTCGCACACGTTCTCATCACCCGGATGTTATCATGGTTCAAGAAACCAAGCTCTCTCCATCTACCACTTATCCCCAACCTAACATTCCGGGCTACACCGCCTATCACATGCCAAGGACAGCTCTTGGGGGCGGAGTGTCTACTTTCGTTCAATCTGCCTTACCTTCTCATATTATCCCTAATACTCCTAAGGACGGTACTCTCAGTACATTCCTGTCCACCTCCCCTCAAAACCCCTTTATCTCTATTTAACATATATATTCCTCCTATATCATCTTGTCCCCCCTCTTATAATCCTATTCCCCTCCTTAAGCAGTTGTACGACTGCTCACTCTCCCCTTCAGCTGTCTTTGCGGGTGACTTCAATGCTCACACGTTCTGTTCCGCTCTTGATTCTGACGCCAGAGTTGAAGATGTCGAAGAATGGGCTGAGGAGTGTGACCTGGTTATCCTCAATGATGACCAGCCCACTCGTCTCCCTGCCAACGGCCGACCTTCTAGCCCAGACATCTCTCTTGTGTCATCCAATCTCTCTAATGCTTGCACGTGGTCCACATCCACAACTCTCTCCAGTGATCACATTCCCGTCTTTGTCTATATTGATCTCTCTGACTCTCTTGCCCCTTACTCTGGTTTTCGTCATCGTACTTATCTTAATTTAGGCCTAGCAGACTGGACCCTGTTCAGAGATGTTGCACTCCGCCATGCGGTCGACTTCCCATGGAATGGTGATGTTCATCAGAAAGAGCGCCATCTAACAAGTGCCATCCGCAAGGCCATGAAAGCTGCAATTCCTGAGGGTCGTGTCAAGACCTTTTTTCCAAATGTCAGCAGGGAAATACTGCAGAAGATAAGAACCAGAGATGAGAAGAGAGCCGCAGACCATCTAGACCCGGACATAGCTGTGCTGGATAACGAGATCAAGCAGGATCTGGATAAGAACAAGAAGGAATGCTGGGAGAAGTTCACTGAAAAGCTGAATTTCAAGGCTGACGGAACTACGACGTGGAAAGTGTTGAGGAAAATTTCCGGCAAGTCCGCTCCCTCGATGAGCTCCGCTATTGAGTTCGAGGAGAACGTCTCCAATTCAGGGAAAGCGGCTGCTTATGCGCTCGGCAAGAACTTCTTCATCACACGTGCCAAGCGAGGCGTGCAGAACAGAGTCACGGTTAGAGAACTGAGCCGGTTGCCGCTCATGAACGCTTCTGAGGCCTTTACTCTCACGCAAGTAGAGAAGGCTATCAAAGAAATGCGGAATTCGAAGGCTATCGGACCTGACGGTATCTCCCCAGCCATCCTGAAGAAGCTTCCCACGGGACTTCTACCGATGCTTGCAGATATCATTAACACTTCTTTCCGGACCTGCACTCTACCCCAAGCTTGGAAGACAGCCAATGTGATACCGTTGCCAAAGCCAGGCAAGTCCCAAAGCACGGCAAAGGGCTTTCGACCAATAAGCCTGTTATCGCCCGTCGCTAAATTAGCTGAAAAGTTGATCGTGACGGACCTGGCTGATCAAAATGAGCGACAGCAGCATCAGCATGGGTTCAGGAAACTTCACTCCACTACTACAGCTCTATTAGAGATCGTGAGCTTTGCGGTCGATGGGTTCAACATGAGAAAGCCCTGAGAACGGTGGCCGTCGCCCTCGACCTGAGCAAAGCGTTTGACTCTGTTAACTTGGGACTGCTGTCCGAGAAACTGCTCAAGTCGTCGCTACCATCATGGCAGAAGCGATGGATTGCAGCGTTCACTAAAGGCCGCCGTGCTAAGGTTCTGTTTCAGAATCATGTATCCGATAGCATTCCAATAGCAGCCGGTGTTCCGCAAGGCGGAGTGTTGTCCCCTGCCCTATTCAGCCTGTATCTTGAGGACATTCCCGAGCCTCCCAATGATGTAAGGATTGTTATGTATGCCGACGACATCACCATCATGTGCCAGGATCGTGACCTGCAGATAGCCGCTAACAAGATCAGCGCCTATCTCGTCGAGTTGAAGCTCTTCCTCGATAAAATGATGCTCACAGTCTCTGCCGCAAAATCCTCTGTTTCAGTGTTCACAACGAACACCAAGGAACACAGTGCCCATCCAGATGTCAAATGGGATGGTGACCTGTTGCCAGCAGCAAAATTCCCCAAGCTGCTTGGCCTTATTCTTGATCCTCACTGAAGTTCCACAAAAACGCGGAACAGAAACAAACAGTCGTCAAGGCTAGACTTAATATCTTGAGAGCTCTCGGAGGAACATCATGGGGAAGCAGCCGAGAGACTATATTGAGAACCTACAGAGCAATACTTCCAGCCGGCTCTGGAATATGCGGCACCAGTGTGGCAGCACCTGGTGTCTGACAGCTCCTGGAATAAGCTGCAGCGTGTACAGAATGCTGCGCTTAGAATTGCTACCGGTTGTGCAAGGAGCTCCCCGGTGGAGCATCTTCACGCGGAGGCCTGCATATTGCCGGTCAAGGAGCATTGTGAACTCCAGGCACAGCAGATGTATATTAATGCTCTGAGGCAGCCGAATCATCCGTCAAAGAGAATCATGAAGCCCATAAGAGAGAGGTCGATTAGGACGCCGTTCGCCGATGCTCCTCGTAAAGTTGATGTACAGAGATGGGCCGACTCCAACATGGAAAGGCTTCGTCTTCTGCGTGAGGAGCACACGCAATTTGTTCGAGGATATCTAGCAAAGGCGGCTGTGAACCCTATCTTGGGAACGGTGCCGCCTCGGGTTTGCGAGTCCGAGTCTCAACTCGGCAGACGAGCCAGATGTGCTCTTGCATCGCTGCGCTGTGGTCACTCTATTCTGCTCATGTCTTACGTCAACAAGATCGACAGCAGCCGACCAGACGCATGCCCGGACTGTGGTGCTCCCGGACACGACACGGCGCACTTGTTCATGTGCCCGAAGAGACCTACCTCCTTAACAACAATGGACCTTTGGACGAATCCTGTGAAGGCCGCCCAGTTCCTCAACCTACCACTTTGAGGCTGCAGAAGAAGAAGAAGAAGGAAATCGAATGGCCGGCAAATGGTTTTCATCCCACTCTACATCCGTATGAGCGCTGTGCTCGGATGGGCCCGTTCTGGGGACGGATACTGATGATTTGCATGCGGAGATCTTCAGCATGTTGTGTAGAAGAAGCTCTTCCGCGTGACCAGGTACTCTTTGATTTGGCCGACGGCAACCTGTAATTCCCGATCTCGATGCATGATTGTTATGTCGTCGGCATGCGCGACAACCTTGATCTCCTGGGGGTTGAGAAGCTGAACTGAGATCCGAACAGGAGAGATGCACCCACCTTTGGCATCCAAAGCACTGGACGTTTTTTTCCTCTCCAGGTGGCATCCTTGCTGCAGGTGGCGCATGAGTACTTCTGAATGGTCTAGGATTCCTCTCCTCGCCGGCACTTGGTAGAAGAACCCGAAGGAGATTTGCGGCCAGCCGGCAACTCTCCTATGACAAAAACCCTCTTCAAAAAAAAAGGAAATACTATACAGAATCATTTCTGTAGTATGTATTTCGTGGTCCCAACCAGGGATGAGCGGAATTCCGCGTTTCGCGTTCTGAAACTCGCAGTTTCGCGCATTTTTGGCATTCCGCGTTCCGCATTCCGAAAACCTCAAAAAACGCCGCGGAATGCGAAAATATCGGGTCATCTGCGGCGGAAGAAAAAATCTGACGAATTCTGAATCATTCCGCGTTTCGCGTTCCGAAAACCGAATTTCCGCGCATTTCAGGCGTTTCGCGCCCGATTTCCGAAACCCGAGAAAACAATTTTTGTTCCGAAACCCGAAAACCGATTTCCGAAATTTCATATTTTTATTCCGCTCATCCCTGGTCCCAACCAAGGGGCGATACTACCTACCCTCTTCGTGGAGGGATGACTTCGGTTTGCACGAAGGTGATGTTGGTTCCTCCACGCGGCCACGGCGCGAACATGCGACATCTCGGCAGAATGATCAGCATCCAAAGGAGCTCTTACTGGTAAAGTTCACATCACTTCTGAAACATGGAC
Source organism: Aplectana chamaeleonis (assembly GCA_029168955.1). NCBI lineage: Eukaryota > Metazoa > Nematoda > Chromadorea > Rhabditida > Cosmocercidae > Aplectana > Aplectana chamaeleonis. The sequence continues at coordinate 241,355 of JAPDOI010000835.1, read as the reverse complement.
CAAGTTACCGCTTGCTTAGTGTAGCCTTCCGAAAACTGGGAGCAGACCTAATGTTAGTGCTAAGCAACCAAAGTGACCACCCTGGACGAAATTTGGTCGAAAATTTTTTCGACTTTTCCGATTCCAAAATGTGAAATTAGTTTTTCATTTTTAGTTCGCTTTTTTAGATTGCCCCACTTCGACACTAATGCGCCGCCGGCTTCCCTAATGGTTGTTCCGTCTGTTCCGGAAGGTGAAGAAAATAGGAATCGACAAAAGTCGAGCAGGTAGGTCTTGACTATCTCGCGGCTCTTTTTTCAGTTATTTACTATGTTTTCATTCAGGGGTGGCCCCCATAATGGTGGCTATGATGACAAGAATAACGATTATATACTCAAGGATGGAGAATGTTTTAACTCGCGGTTAGTCCCGTTCCAAACCGAAAGAAATAGATGGTTGTCATCGTGTTGTACAAACCTATGCACATGTTTTCAGCTATATCATTCTCACCGAAAAGCCAATAGGCAAAGGTTCATTCGGACAGGTTACCCGAGCATACGATTCTGTTGCTAAAGAGGATGTCGCTATAAAAATTATAAAAAACAAAAAGACGTTCTTCGATCAAGCACAGATTGAGATCAAATTGTTGGAAATGATGAGAGCTCACGACACGGAGCGCAAGTATAATGTTGGTAAGCGGTCGCTCCTTCTTCTTCCTTGTTTTCTTTGCTTTGTTGGAGACATTGTCGTTTTCAGTCTTCCTCAAGGCTCATTTTGTCCATAGAAATCATTTGTGTCTGGTATTCGAGCTGCTCTCCTATAATCTTTATGATCTTTTGAGGAACACGAATTTTCGTGGAGTTTCCCTGAATCTCACGAGAAAATTCGCGCAGCAGGTTAGTTTCTGGTTATATTTGTTGTCTGCGTGTTATCCACTAAGTGTGATTTGTTCCGATGTACTAGCAAGGGAAGTGTTTTTAGTGGTAACCGCGTCCGCGAAAACGACTAGTATTGTTAGTATCTCTTGTGTCTGAATTGTAGAACTGCGCAGTATCCCGCCTCGAGCTTCAGATTCCATGAAGCTATAGGCGTTTTCAAGCTTCGGGAGAAGGTACCCATCAGGCATTTCTCGTGTATTTTGGAAAATTTTCTCGGATTTTGCGCAAAACTTGTATATAGGGGTAATTTGGGGGGTGCTGAATACGAATCAGGTGTACGTTTGTCGGAATTCTGAGGTCTGTTGTAGGTTACGGTAGGTGCAATATCATTCAGGAGCAAAACGTACTTTAGATTTCGAAAATCGAAAAGCAGACATGAAAGGCGTTTTCAGCACCCCTAATAAACCCCGCATAGAAATTTTGAGTCAATTCTGGGACTTCGACCAAACTACCACCGTATATTCACCGTGATCTACCGTAATCTGTCAAAAATCGATAAGCAGACTCCAGATTCGTGTTTAGCACTCCAAATTACCCATAGAGAGACATTTTGAGCCATTTCTGTCGTAGCGTTCCGGAAGTCGTCAAATGTCACATTTTGCCCTCAAATTTCCCCCGTTGGAGGCTTTGAACGAATTGAGTCGAAAACTTCGGAAAATCGACATATAAACCTCAGATACGTGTTTAGCGCCCCAAAACCCTCTCGAAGAATTTTTAGCCAAATCTGGAACACTTCTCTGAAGCGCTTTCAGAACCCCTAATTGATATACAGTAGGCATGAGTTCTAGCGCTGCTTCGCTTTCCCTATTGAAGGTTGGCGCAAATTCGGTGCCATATGCTATAACATAGGTGCACCGAGTTTGCGCCAACCTTCAGCCTGGAACGTAAAGTACCACTAGGATTCATGTCGAGTGTAAGTAACCGCTCAACCGAAAATCCGTTAAAGTCCAAAACGCTGTCAGTCTGTACAAAGTTTGGAAATGTGCCTTCACCCAAACTTTGCTCAGGTGGGTAGTTTTGGGCGCTAAGCACGAATGTGAGGTCTGTTTTCAGATTTTCGAAAGATTAATGTGAGTTTTTGAAGACACAAAAAACCACCGTTTTAAGCTTGTAACTTCTTGGAGCCCGCAGATCGGGGTGGGAAACTGCGCAGTTTTACTATGGAGACCCAAGATATACAAACACTACTAATCGTTTTAGCAGATGCGTTCACCGCCATAAACACTTACTTTCTTTCTAAGCGAGTCTCAAATTCAATGCATGCGATCAACATTTAAAAAAAACGAAACAAAATGAGTGCTAAATAGGATTCCGTCATAAAAGTCTTGCTGTTGAAGCGCAAAACCTTTGAACACCCATTGACGGGTCTTCCTCCAGATGCTGATTAGCCATGGTCTAGAATATAGTCTTATCCACCCGGCGCACAAAAGAATGTAATGTATCCCGTGCAATAGCCACTTTTGTAGCTTAGTAGTAGTAAAGGGTGTCCATTTAGCAATGCGCGGTCGAGTTCGATCCCCACTCAAGCTTAACCAAGCCTTTTATCTCTCCGTTCGCGGCGTTGTTTCTAGTTCGTGGTGATATAGTAGGCTAAGGAAATTGACGTGAACATGCGCACGTACTGTGGGACTTTAATTGGGCCACAGTACGTTTCTAAATCGAGTGCATATAGTTAGGTCCGTGGCTTGTCTCCTGGTGGCACCAGCCAGCCGCTGGTGAGATTTAAATTGCCCGCGCTAGCCGCGGTTCAGATTTAAATGTTTTTTCTTGAGGAAACAAGCCACGGACCTGACCAGAATTGCTTTGGGAGGTTCGCCGGAGCAGGATCTTTAGCAGCAGCACGTTCTGCTCCCAGGATCCTATGGCCGATTCGAAGCGTCCACGTGGTTCTGAATGGTAAAGGTTTTGCCACACTTCCATTCTAATCGCAACAGCACGTCGTTCGGTAGCTGAAGCACGTGTTGCTAAGAGGCAAAACGTTTGCTGCACCCACACCGTCATCGCTGTAACGTGTGCTCCTGTGAGAGTCGTGGGATCGTTGCGAACTGCGGTGGACTGGCCTCCCCAATAAGAACCACGACAAGCACCGTACCCTTGTTGCAAAAGACCCAGTTCCTACCGAAGAGGTGAGGATCAGAAGATTCAGGGATGTTAGGCAAATTATTTTGAGATTACGGCAATCGGCAAAAAAATCCCAAAATGACCGACAAACGGCAAAAAACCTCATCCCTCAGATTGACCCAAAAGTCATTCACATGTGCCGCTCTACTATTTTTTTTTACCTTTTTTCCAATACTGGGAGTAGCTCCATTTCAAGGCATCAGATGAACAAAAACAAGACATGTGGGATTTCTTGGTAATCAAAGAACTCGCCGCTGCGGCTTCGCGAGGAAGCGGCTTCGTCTCGTACAGGCACTGAAGCGACACTATCGCGGAGTCGTAGCGACAATGTCATGCCGCCCCTGCGATAGTACCGCTGAGGCTCCGCAGTAGTGCCGATGCGGCTCCGCGGTAGTGAAGCTGCGACTCCGCTATGGTGCCGCTGCGGCTCTGCGATCGGTGGATGCGCTTAGACAAAAATAGGGCCGACTGCGAGCAACTCATAAAATGAGTCATAATACAACTGGGTGGGCCCACGAACAAAAATACATCTGCGGTGCTTACGTCCTCTATCTGATTGGGACAGAGGGTATCCTCGTCATTGCGACCTAGCAGATACGGGATGTACGTCAAATGTAGGCTACTGAACCAGCAACGATCTCGTTCTACCACACAGAACAGTGAATCGGAGTCGACGCGGGTCGCTGATGCATCCTCGCGGAGTTCGTGCGGTTCCAACACGGAACGGCCGCGGTACTGTCGCGGCAACGTCTTTGCGTTGTCGACCCTCAAGACACTGCAACAGAATCTCCACGGCACACTAATCATCACGGAGCTGCTGCGGTACTACCGTGGAACTACAGCGGCACAATGGAGGGTCGCGGTACTTTCCTGGCACTGCCGCGGCACGCTTACTCAGAGTCTCTGCCTACGTGTGTCGCACAAATGATTCTGTATCGCACAAGTGCTTCCTGCTTCTTTTAGCTACACTAGAATCTTTCGAAACTCTGGAACAAAAACTAAAGCACCATTTTGGAATTGCACCATCTACTGCACTACAGTGCGTTGCAAAATTATACGACATACGCCAATTTCCGCGGTTCCAAACTTCGCGTCAATTAAGGAGATAAGCGGTAAACGCCAATCGATGCAGCAACCTCGAAAACCCCTGGGTACGAATCTTCATGAAATAAGAGCCACAGGAAACTGGCAACGGAAATTGTCAAAAATGGCCATTGCAAAATTATACGACATAGCTGTCGTTCTCGCAGAACCTTCGATTCTAGACCCTCTGTATCAGTTCGTTCGCGATAGGAATCATCAGATACATCAAGTTAACAGTCTTCAGAAATGCCTTGATGCTGAGCCACTTCGAAAACTCTCTTTGGTATGTTTCCACCCAGCTTTTTGTGAACGCCCCTTTCAATCTGCGCCATTCGCTTATAACGGCTAGTTTCAGCCGAGCCATACGCTCGTATTGTCTGTTCTGGATGTAAATTCAACGCCTAAGAATACCTCACACGTTTTCCACAGGGTTGAGGTCCTGCAAACCGGCCGGCCATTCTAGCAAATTTGCAGGATCGGCCTGAAACCAAGCCTACGTTGTCCTACTGAGAAGAAGTGAAGGCGGAAGCGGACTAGAAAGAACTGGAAATGATTTTCCGGCTCATTCTGATAATCTGTGGAGTTCATAGGTCATGTCGCTATTAGCTTGTCTAGCTTGAAACCCCACCTGGATCCGGGTCAATGCATAACTCTTTTTCCTCTGAAATTCCTACTCAAGGATAAGTTCGGGTCCTTGTGTGGATCCTTCGAAATCCTTTTTTATCGGTCGAAAGCAAGTGCAATCCTAACGAGCTTGATCAATTCTATTACATTTATTTATTTCTGACTAAGCATTCCAAGCATTGGAGAGATTGTTGTTCAGTTTGAGAATGGTTCAAACTAAATCTGACGGAAAAGACCACATCCACAGTGAGTTTGGTTTATTTCAAGAAAATATAGTTCCTGTCGATATGTGAATTTCATTCCTTGCCCTTTTTTTACATCAAAACAAACTTCCGGTTCAGGTTTAGTTCTTGAAGGACTTCCTAAAGGGGTGGCAGAAAACAATGCGTAAACTTCTAAAATTGTAATATTCTAATCATTTCCGATTCTTTCCGCATATTGGGGAATTTTTTTGGAATTCGGAAATCGAAAGCCCAAAAACCATCGAAAATCGGAATTCCGCTCATCCCTGGTGGAGACCCTCTCAGCGGTTAAAAATCGTTCGGAGAGCGACTCAAGACCACCTTTCAGGACCGATCTTGATAGTCGAACAGCGCTTTGTATGAGAGGGGGGGGGTGCCTTAAGCATTTCCTAAGCTGCTTACTGCACGAGATTTGGACAAGGCCAATTTTCGCTCAGACCACCCCCCCCTCCACGAGCAAAATTGTTGGCTATTATCTCAGACCCCCCTTCCTCCCCCAAATCCCCCCCCCCCCCGGTGTGGATATCCGCACCCCGCGCCGTACCCCGCTCCTACGCGGCTGATAAGTACCTGAACAGCTGCAAAGCAGTAGATTGACACGTGCAATGAGAAGCCGATTGTTGTCTAAACCGCTTTCAAGTTGAGTTGAAAGGTCATCGTGATCGAATCGGGTCGTCCGGGTCGCAGACTTCTTGCTTGAAGAACAAATTGTACTGAGAGCGCGGTCTTGAGTTTGGTCGGTGATTGAAACCCTGACAGGTGTAGACATTTTCTCCATCCATGACAAAACACGTGTGCTGTCAACTAGTCAAACAAAGCGAATAGAAACGATATTAGGGTGCCTTTGTTATTTTTCACCACCCAGTATATGGATCGTTTATGGGCGGTCTCATAATTCTTCGTTTTCAGCTGACCAAAACCCTTCTGTTCCTTTCATCGCCGGAGTTGTCAATTATTCATTGTGATCTCAAGCCGGAAAATGTTCTGTTATGTAATCCCAAGCGCTCGAAAATTAATATCATCGACTTTGGATCATCTTGCCAGATTGGGCATAGAATATATCAATACATCCAGTCCAGGTTTGTGGTGTTGAAAATAAGTTTTTTCTTCTGACTTCTGAAGTAACGATTCCATATTCGTTGACCATCGATTTAACGATTGGATTCTTTCGCAGACTCAACATTTCAGATTCTACCGGTCTCCCGAGGTTTTATTAGGGATCGCTTACGACACGAAGATAGATATGTGGTCATTAGGTGAGTTCAATGTGTATGATATGCAAAGGATGATTTCTCGAGTGCCTATCAGTTTGTCTCCATTTATATTCCTGCTTTTTTAAATCTCAAAGGCAAGGCCCGGCTAAATTTTCGATTCAGTGACGGACCTTTGCACGTACGCGCTAAAAAATGAGTAAGGTACTGGGGTCCTATACTATCTCAAACCCGAGATTTGGGGGGTGTTTAATGGATGTGTTAGGGCCCGTTTAGACTTTTGCCGCCGGGCGTCGCTGTTCAGACCCCTGCCTTCGGGCGTTCTTTTTCTTCTTCTTCTCAGCCATTGTGGAGCTCAGCATCAGAGGCGCAGAAATGTGGCAATATCGCACGTCCTGTACCATAAGTCTTGTGCCGTCAGAGATGTAGGTCTAGCAGGACAAGAAAAGTTGATGAAATGAGTCATGTCTAACATGTTGACCATCAGGACATTTATTGGGGACTGACAGGCCAATTGTGTGCGAGTAGGCCTTGAGGTAAGTAGAATGGCCACACCGTACACTTGCGAGAGTTGTCCGAGAGTGCCTTGACAGGTCGGCTTCACTATCATTAACACGAGGGGGCACTCCGACGAGAATGGGATTGGGCTGAGCAGAGGACAAGTAGTCAGCAACGAATTGTTTGATCTCAGCCATCTGCAGTCTCTAGCGTGTGAGATGCAGATGATAGAAAGGAAAGGTGGGGGTGGGCAGGATTCTTTAAGATGCCGGTTGGGATTTGCTGAGACTGCAACAAGCATTGCTGCTTGATCAGGAGTAAACCGCAGTCTTGGTGGAGATTGTAGACAGGCCTGGATTCTGGACGGCTCGTGGCGAGTCGGAGCGCAGTGTTCTGCAATCGTTGCTGCTTGTACCAGGACGTGTCAGTGAGATGCCTAGACCATATCAGGGCACCGTACTCGAAAACCGGCTGAATCATGGATCTGTACGATGCGCAGATGACTTCCTTGGTGCTGCCCCAGGTGGAGCTAGCAAGAGCACGGAGGATGTTGTTGCGTGAGCTGCCGGCCGCCGATCAAGGAGAATCGATCGTGCGGCGCCGCGTGATCGATAACCTTCCATTGCATGCAGCCCCGCCTTCAGCGGCGGGAGTCTAATCGAGCCCTTTCGGTTATTTTTTGAAGAGATCCTCGAGACGTTGCAGTCAGAACTACACGCGCCTCTCACGCGCGCTCCTAACGACATAATATCGTGATTTCAAATCGTGACTTCTCTGCTGAATGATAAGAGTCCTTGTCATTGATCGCTTTCACGTGCCACAACGAGAAGCCAAGAGCTAGCTGTCAAGCGAATTACACTGCCGCAGTGCAGATTTTTGGATGCGCGGCTATTCGCGCTAGCTGCGGGATTCAGACTAGAGTAGTGTAGGAAGGGGCATTCTCTCTCCATTGCTCTCAGGTTGTTTCTGGCGCTAATGAGGGCAACAGCATCCAGTAAAAGGGAAATGTCGAAATCAAAAACTTGGCCGGCCCTCACCTTTAAATTTGCTTCCATGTCATCGGCGTGGGTTTCAAACCTTGTTTGTGGGACTGTTAGTTCTCCGTTTTCTTTACACATGAATTGGAGTTGCAGGGTGCATATTGGTGGAGATGCACACTGGAGAGCCACTATTCGCTGGGTCTTCGGAGTTGGATCAAATGATGAAAATTGTCGAGGTTTTGGGAATGCCACCAAAAGAGCTACTGGACATTGGGCCGAAAACTCATAAATACTTTGGAAAGACTGAAGGTTGGATCTACGATGTGCTCATTTTTTCCTTCAGTGATAATAATTCGATCATATTGCAGATGGCGTCTATTTTTGTAAGACTACTCGTGATAACTTTAACAAATGCTATCGTGGGCCAGGACAAAGGAAACTTCATGATATTCTCGGTGTTACATCAGGTGGTCCAAATGGACGTCGCGCTGGAGAATCAGGACATACCGTGGAGGAATACAGCAAGTTTAAGGTTAGCCCGATAGTTCGCTTAGGTCAGAGTACCTTCCAGCAGTGATCATTTCCATGACATGATGAATTACCGCATTTACTAGGCAACTTTGGTAATCATATATCGGCATTTGAAAATTGGTGAAACTCCCTTGTCAACTCGGCCGTGCTCTTCCCGATTGAAAACTGGATTTTGCAACGGACCAAGTAGCAAGTTGTTATTGGTTAAAACTGCTACTTTGGAATCTGCAGATTTGTTTCCCACAACCTTCTGAATAAGAAAACATCGCTAACTAGGAACCTCCGTAGGTGCTGATACAGGAGCGGAGAATTTTTGGAGATGCTTGACTCGTAGCGATCATGTAGAGGTATTCAAATTCAGAGCATCAGTGTTTTTGGGTAATCAGCGCGTTTCGCTACTTTTTTTAATTTGTCAAAAAGCATAGAGACTGGCATTGTGCTCGTTTACAAACCTTTCCTAATCCAAGATTTCTTGGATGAAGTTTTGTGAGCTCAGCCACCGACTTTGATAAGGAATTTCTTCGAGATGTTCTTCGTTTTGGTTTTGCTAGCGCTGGGGAGCAATTGTTCTTTGCCATGCTCCTAAGAGACCTGCATGGAACGTTTTTCGACAAGTTCACACATTTGAAATCCGCAGAAATAGCCATCTTCCTTACATGATGCGCTCTGATGATGAGAAGTCGGTTTTTTTTATGTTGGACTTCGGGTTCAAATAGAAAATGGGCCACTTGGAAGTGTTCAAATTGTGGAAACATTCGATCGCTGGCAAACCTTCAAGAGGAAGTTGACCGATGAAAATGCGGTGTGGCTACGGCTTCGTCATCCGAGGAATCTCGGAAAGATGTTTTTAGGAGAATAAGATTACCTGGATAAGTCATATGACCCTAAATTTTGTTACACCCTGAAGGATGTGGGGCGTACAAATGGGCTTTATCACGGGTCCCGGGAAGTATGAGATCGGCTCCATATGTCGGCGCTACTGGCTATATTTCCTGTTTTGTGAGAATGTGTGTTTGGGAAGTGTCTCGATATGTTCCGATAGATTCTTTTTATTGCCAGGACCTGATCAAGCGAATGTTGACGTACGATCCGAAGCTTCGCATATCACCTTACTATGCCGTCCGACACCCCTTCTTGAGGCCGCGAACGACTTCTCAGGCTGGCCAGCCAGCTGATGTGGAAAGCCCGACAGTAAGTAGTTTTCTTTTGTGTTTTCATGATATATCGTACTGTTTCCAGCTGTACGAGAAAGGAGCGAGGGCCTGTCCGTTTTTAATATTCAGAAAATATCATTATTTGACTAGTTTCGGCGTGCAAGAGGGAAGTTTTTCAGCATCATCCCTCTTCAAGGACGAGTCAAGATATGTGGGGAAGTCAAATGGATTGTAGTGAAGATACCACACAGTCTTTTGCGTAAGCTGTTACCTTTTCGTACCACTTCACACTCACCATAGCGCATTGAATTTCAGAAGTACTTCTGCAGCTACGTCCATGACACAGCAGTCAGCCAATACTTCTCAAAGGAGGCCAACAGTTGATGAAGCACCACAATTCGGTGGCCACTACTCGCATTCAACAGGGGATGTGTACCGACAACCATCTGTTCGTTTATGAATATAAGTTTGTGATGAAATTCATACCATTTCTAGGCTTTTCGGCATTTTTCCTCTCAAGACGGCCCTTCCTTTCTGCTAGTTTGTTCTTTGCGTGATGTAGGTTGATATCACCTCTACCATATGGACAACTTGTGCTTGGCCGCACAGTGTGTTTACCGTTATCCCATATCCCGCGAATTTGAAATTAATACTCAATTTGGAGCTTTTTTCGTTGACCTAAACAGTAGTGAGGTTGCATGCTGACGTTCGGTGCACAGCTTTGGGGATTCAAACGGCTCATTCTTGTTTAAACACGAAATCATTAACAAGTTATGTCAGCTCAGTGGCTGGACGAGCTCTGCAGCAATAGTAGGTAACAGTGTTCCGACGATTCGTTGTAAGGTGCAATTCATACTCGTCAGCACCAGCGAGCTACGCGCGTCACGCGCTTGCGGAGACTATGAAATTGACAGCGGGGACGCCATGGCGGAGCGGCAAAAAAATGGACCTTAATTTTTCCAAACACGCGATTTCTGTGCTTGAGTCCATCACCATGGTAACAAAGGATAATACAGAAATGAAATATTATGAAACGCAATGAAATTGGTGGTGTATTAATAAGCTACTGCGGAGCGGGCGTCAGATGCGTGCCGCGTGGGCGTGTCTTCACGCCATTCATACTACAACGCCACGCCTGCGCATAACGCGCTGGCGTTGAGGAGTATGAAAAGCGCCCAAGCAGCAATAATTCTGATTGTGTCGAAGTTGGATCATGTCAATTTGTATGATCGAAAAGTGTACCAATCATGGTATTTTCGTTGAAGAAATCGGCAAAATTTCACTCATTTTCGCGTCGCCAAAACTGAAATTCGTGGCGTCGTCAAGTGTGTAGTGCCTCATGATATTGTGTGCCGTGTCATGACGGTAGCGTTTTACAGGAAGCATGCACTATAGCACGTTTCACAGGAAGCATGCATTATAAGAAGTGGGAAGCGATCAACGAGGGCAGCGTCGTGGAAAATAAGCAATGCTCCGTAAAGTGCGTGTGCGCTTTTTGGGAAGTAGCGTTCCTTTCAGAGTGCGCGCAGTCTTTGAAGGTGATTAGCGTAACATCGAAAGCCTGCGCCGCATCAATGAGATCGGGATAGCGCATCGTTGGGGGGCGAGCGCGCTTAGTGAAAAGTGCATAGCTCTCAACAGGAAAAGTACTGCGCAAATGAGTAGCGAAAGCGAGAAGCGCTTTGTTTGAAGCGTGCTCAGTCTTGGGAAGTGAGTAGCGCTTCTCAGGGAAATCGGGGGACACTCCGCGCAGGGTCAAGCGGGGTTGCGAAATTTCACAACGGGGGGTCGCAAAAGTTTGGGTCCGAAAATGAATGTTATGTGGATCGCAAAAATTGCGGTCCAAAAATGAGAATTTCGTGGATATACCATAAATTATCGATTACTTTTGGTCCCCAAGGGAAGGATCGTGGCACTCGGTTTTAGACGCTTGGGCTCGACTACGGAACGAATTTTCGGCGTCTGTCACTTTTAGTAATCAACTATAAACTGCCCGGCCTCGGGAAGGGGGGGATCGCAAAAATTTTGGATTTTGGAAAAAAAAATGTGACGGGGGGCCGCTCCGATTTCGAAAAATTACGCAACGCTCCGTTTGACCCTGACTCCGCGTATGACTCCCGATAGGTAAGACCTACTCGGAGTCATACGATAAAGGGCAGCGGGAGTACAGCATCGCGACGCTCGTGATGCCGTCAAAATCACGGTCGGGACACTACCTAAATGCCTAGCGGGAGACCCAAACGAGCAGCCCAACGATGACGTCATTGACTTCACGGGTTATCCATTTTAATACTCACCACAAGCATGCCGCCCCGGGTTGTCGGGGTCCCACGGAGGAGAAGGACCCCGCCTGGATCCATGACAAGGACGTAATCATCGGCGCGGTCTGCGGTGAGGAACCACCCACTCCACGGATCGCTGCGAACCCCCCCCCCCCCCCCCCCGAGAGGATGCCCCTATCCCCCAGCGGTCAAAAATATGCTGGCCTCCGGAGAGTGACTCGAAGTCACCTCTCAGGGCCGGCATCAGATCAGAATGACGAATAAGGACTCGAGTGAAAAAATAAGCTTTTTATACCTGCTGTGCACGTGATAAGCACTTCACAACGTGATCACGTGTTGACAACCACCATATCAAGCTACGCTGTGATGCTTATCACAGTGTTAAGACTTGTCATCGTGTTCAAACAAGAATGAGCCGTTTGAATCCCCAAAGCTGTATACCGTTCCTCGTTGTATGCTTCTACATGGACTTCCTTCGTCGTCCGGGCTAGGATCAGTGGCCGCTAGATTAAGATGAAGTGCATTAGGGATTTGTCCATGGGTTCCGGACACGTTGGTTTGGTCCCGCCGGTTCTCTCTTTGGAGTCATGCCTAAAGCACCTTATTCCTGAAAATTGCCCTACAGATCGGATCTCTCCTCTATGTGCTGAAGAGAAGTGTTTGAAGCTCTAAAATCATTTTGAAATTCATCCAAAATTAGTATGTTTTGGGAAGGTTACAGACTTGCTGCTTGTAGGTGTATGACTTAGGCGCACAGCTCTATACGTACAGTGCCAAGCTTTCGAACTTGGTTTCATTATTGTGACTTTCTGAAGGCTACATTTTTGACGGGTTTACATGTTTTATGCCATGATAATTTTTTGTTAAGATTCAAGTTCTGATAGTTTCGGTGTGTTAGGTTCTCATGAAGGCAGGGTCCGCGCAGAAAACCACATTTGTTTCTTCTTCTCGTTTTCCATTTTTGAACAAAGTCAAGGTCTTTGGTAAAGCTTGAGGGCTCTATTCCTCGTATCCGTAATGTTATAGGCCCGTGAAAACGGTTCCGTGGCCTAGAAAGGCGCACATTCCAATAAAAGCTACACACTGCAGAGTGCGGCAAACGCTCCGCAGGAATCGTTACACACTTTTCAGGAAGCGGTTCACGCTGCCTACCAAGCGCTAATCACCTCCTAGACCCGAACTGCGTTCCCGATCAGTGGTGTGCGGAAATTTCTGATTTCTGTTTTCTGGCCGTTCTGGCCATTCTGTTCCTGTTTTCTGAAAAATGAGCGAAAATCAGAAAAAAATCAAGAACCAGCTCTGTGGAGCAGTGCCGCTTATTTAGGAGTCTACAAGGCTTTGCTCTTGTTTGTGTTCAATGTTGTGATTGGTGCTAAAGGTAGGGTACGCCATAAAAACAGCTGTTGTAGTATCCCCGTGAGAAGATAGATCTGGTCATCACAAAAATGAATATAGATGGAAAGTCGGAGGAAAGACGCTCAGGAACAAGGTATTGCTGGTTGTGAGCTCTCCCACAGTTGACTGTGTTTCTACGAATGCTCGCTTTGCCGTCTATTGCTCTTACACCCTATTCCTACTTTTGCGAAGCGGCGATTGTCGCGGATTATCAGTAGAAACTGGGAAATCATGCTTGATCACGGCGCCAGACATCTGATTTCTCATTTTTCTACAGATTTTCCGCGGCCTTTGGCGCTTTCACAAATATCATGAATATGGTGTAAAACGGAAAAACCAGCATTTACGAGTTTCTTGCTAGTTGGAGGAGGGGGGGGGGCGTGCGCAAAGCCCCCAATTAGCCGTTTTAACTTATTTTTGTGCATTTTTTCCGGCCATATTTCTCTCTTCTCGTTGTTGTGATGGCCAGACCGGCATTTTCATGAAGAGGACTCAGCAATCGATTTTACCGCGAAATATGCTCACGTACTCGTACAGAAGTACTTCGGCACAAGAGGGGTGGCATTCCAGGGCAAACGTCGAGTTCAACCCTTCGCTTTCAGTAGCAGCTGCTGCTGACAACGAGGGGTTGAATCCGGTTTCGGACCTGGGATGCAACCAGGGATGTGCGTAATTACGACTAACGAATTTAACGACTAACGGGCTTTTTGGGTGTTACAACTAACGAAAATAAAAATATTTTTCCGTAAGCAATCCCAAAATTCGTTAGAAAGTCAATAGTCATTCAAATCGCGCTCCAACCCAAGGCTTACACCAGGATTGATACATCTTGGTTGTTCTAGTTGAATGGCTCAAAATAGCCGTAGCCTCCAGTATTTATTCTTTCTATTGATACTGCTTCGCAGTTCTGGAAAACCCATATTAAAACCCCAACCGACCTTTGCGCAAGGTTAGGCGCTGCATTTACGCGACTTAGTGTCGGTCGCGCGACTTTATGGTAGGCTCACTGAACCGGTTCTAGCACTGACCGACTCCGGCTGAGATTTTCACAAAGGGCGTGAAGTGATAATATGGAGCGGTGCCTGCAGACCACAACTACAGGAACTGTATCCGATGATTGGATTGTAAAGGGTGCCGTCCTTCAATTTTCAGTCATAAATTCGAGATATAGGATTTCTGTAAAGTGGTGCTGGGACCTCTCAGGGGGAAAATTTTCGCTGCTAATTTCTTCCGACCTTTCCCCATTACGGGAACAAACTCTAAACCACGTAAGCGCTCGGCTCGCGACGCTGAGCAAAGAACAATTTGTGCCAAGTCGGTGCGATTCTCCGTGTTGTCACCATCGGGTAGATCCCAAATAGGATCATATAGCGCAGAATGATAAATTTCGTATTGGAAAAAAAGCAGAGTTCTAGATTGTCTCCGTTTCCCATTTTGAATCTTTTCCCACAAAAAAAATTTACGAAAATCGATGAACACACATTCTCGAGTATTAGGTTTCGTGCAGCGATATCCAAATGGTTAAGGAGATATTTTTATTTATGTATATGTAGGCTTGCAGTTTGAACTAGGTTCTCTAGCAAGGAGTGACTCATGTCTTCAAAGGCCATGAATGCTTCGGAAAACATACATCTCTCCATGCCTTCCTTTTTTCTATTCATAAGGGCTTTTTTCTGCCTCAGCTGTGTTTGTTTTCAAAGCCTAGATTTTCAACGAGTAGCGATTAACGACTAACGACTAACGAGGGTTTTGGCCGGTTGAACGACTAACGAATCACAAAATTTCTATTACGCACATCCCTGGATGCAACCCCCTATTGTGCTGACGTACTGGCGTGCTCTGAGAGTTTCACCCAATCAGTAGTCAATAAATAGTCAGGAAATGTCTTCTTTCTGCGTGATAGCTAAGAAATGGTCAGGAATTAGCTAGTTGTCGCGAAATGGACAGGGAATAGCCGCCAAATAATGCTCGCCGCGTAATGGTCCCCAAATAGCGTTCTCCAAGGGGTGTATATGCACACGACGCATTCCTGAGGCATGATCTAGATGTCAACACCACCGTATGTTCAACTACCCAAGTTTGCGGTACTTGGACCCTGCCTAGCACCAGGAGGCCCCGCATAACCGCTGGAACCCTTGGTGGCCGGTAAAGGCCCCGTCCCGTGTCGGCTTGCCTGTCACGTCTTGGTTATTTCTCGGTTATTGCTCGGCTACTTCTAGGCTATTCCGTAAACAACATGGTCTCAGCCGCGTAATATCCGAGAAACTACTAAGAAGTCTCCGAGAAATAGCACATCAAGAACCCCCGTGGAGCATGTTGGGCTATTTCTTGGCGAAAACTCAGAGTGTGTGGTTTTAATGATGATCTACCCGTCATTGACGTATCATTGCAACCATCAATGTCTTATTGGTGACTTGTGCAGTCTCTTGTATCACAGGTAGAATAATGGCGCTTGGAATTACTCTTTTTTTCATTTGAAAAAAGTTCAAACTCAATCAATATTTTTTTCTGAAAAAATTTCTGTTTTCTGGCCGTTTGACCTTTCTGTTTTCTGAAAATTTTTTAAAATTTTACGCACACCCCTGTTCGCGATTAAGCGCCGCAAACTGTTCATGTCGCGACGCGTGCTCCCTAAGAGGGGCCACTCACATTCTATTCCTCGGCTTATGCTGTCCATGAGACGCAGTTCTATTTTCACGACGCTGCACACGCTCTGCATGAAGCAAGACTCAATCTCTGTGACTCGGAGTGCGCTTCCGAAGAAGCGTCACTCGCTTTCTATGACGTTGTGTGCGCTCCCCCTGAACCACTTGTCACTTCCCACTACGCGGCGCGCGCTATTCTTTATTCTCTTATCGTTTTCTGCGATGTTGGACGCGCTCCTTCTAGCCTTTGGTCACTTTGCTCGATATTCTTTGCATTTTCTGAAGGATAGAAGCCAGTTCCGCTCGCTGTTTCCTGTCTTCAAGTGAACCACACCGACCGCTAAGGCTCCTGTCAGAGTTTGTTGAGTCGCCGTATCCATCCCGGTCGATACACTTAGAAAGCATTGGGAATGTGATGCAAAAAACACCCGCCGACACCCCCCCCCCCCCAACACCCAGCGACACCCACCCGGTCGATACGTATGATTAAAATGATGGGGTGAGGTTGAGAGAATCACCCGGTGTGGCCGACATGGTTGATATCCATGCGAAACGTGGATTGCGGGGGTGAGAAACAGGGCTGGGCAGGCCGTTGCGCCAACTTCTCGTGAAGCTACGACCCCCTCCCCGGCGACCAAAATTTGTTTTAAATTCCCGTAATTTTTATGAACCTCTTCCGAGAAAGAGAGTTCTCTGAGGCTTTTGAGAGTGAAAAAGTTCAAATTTGAGGTAAAATTCGGTAGAATCGTACGAGCTCCCTCCCGATTTTCTTTTTTTTTTCAAAAACCAATTATTTCACGACCCCCCGTTGCGCCGAGTCCCAACCCTGCTCAACCCTGGTGAGAAAGGTGGCGGGCCGATAATGAAACATTGCGTATCGCTAGGAAGCTATCCACACTGCTACCTCCATTTCTTCACAATACTCCCCTTCACTATTTCTCTGAACAGGTGAAATCCTGCTGGCCTCGTGATCATCGTCGTCACTCACGGTGGGCTCTAGTCGGATACACCGGGTGATTTTCTCAACCCCAACCCACCATTTTAATCATACGTATCGACCGGGCGGGTGTCGGTGGGTTACAGATGCAAATAGCACCAACTCTGACAGGGGCCTAAAGCCTCAGTCACAATTGGCTGGCCGATTGCAGCCAGCCTGGTGATGGCCATGGTATGCTTCTGCGACACTCCGTCGCTGTCGCTGAAAACAGCGACAATACCACCTGTCGCGGAACTCCGGTCCCTCAAACTTATCGCTGTCGCAGTGCGTTGCACAGCGAAGATCGACGGTGGCATCGGTAGGCTTCGGCACATTGGCGAAATGTCAGTCGTCCGCGACCAGTCGCTGCGATGGGCACGGGGCAACTGTTTTTACGACGGCCAATACCGTTGCCCCGATGCTGGTCCCGCCGCGATTTGTTCCAAAGTCATGCCTGTTGCTCAAGTCAGCGACGAGGTATATCATTGGCCTGACGGTACGCCGGTCATAGAAACGGTCCAGTAAGCTATGGATCTCACCGTGATAGATGTTTGTTGCAGATCTGTTTACTGTGCTTCTCTGAGCCGAATTCCGGTTGGCAATTGCGTTTCGACACGCTTTGCGGCCGCGCGCTTTCGAGTCGGAAGAGTTTCTAGCGCCGCAGCCGCCGATCTGTTGACTCTAGGTGGGTTTTAGAAACTGGAAACTAAACAAAATTGTAGAAAACTATAAAAAGTCATATCGAGTCGGTCTTTGCGCTGGAAACTCGACTGACTCGAGTGCGTGCGGCCGCAAAGCATGCCGAGACGCAATTGCGGACCGGAATTTGGCCCAGAGAAGCACAGTACACCATCTGAAATTGGAATTGATCGAAGCGTAGAGCGGTCCGAAAGATACTCCGCTCACGCGGTCGACGTGCGAGTCAGGCGGCCTTCGCGAAGGCGTTTTTTCGAACTTGTGAATCGATCAGAAGGATTATTAGACGAATAGTGAAAACAATCCCTGTAAGCTGTTTGCAGCCGTAGGAAGGCTTAGTGCGAAACAGTGCCTTCGCGGCAGCCGCTCGACACGCTCGTTGACCGCGTGGGCCGACAACATCATTCGGGCGGACTTATGTACCACCAGCGGCGAGAAGGTGCATGTTCTGAGGAACTGGTTGGGAGCGGCTTCGTCTGATTCGCAACCCATAACACAAATTGTAAATTTTGGATGTGATCCTACTCGTGGTCAGACACGAAATCCTTGCAGAGCAAGTTGGAGCAAACAATCAGTGGAAAAATCGAGCGCAAGCAGATAGTCTTTGCAAAATAAAATTCCACGGTCTTGCTGTCCCAAGCGGTCGCTGCTATTCATATGCTATCCATTCCTACTCGCTCCACCAACATGGTTAGAATGTTCAAATGTTTTGCGAAAGCGGCATACAGATGCAACTCATTTCAGGGTCCACAACCTCATCGAAATCCAAGTTTCGATGAAACCCCATCTCGATCACATAATAAGATGCAGACATTCGCATCACAGGCAGCCCTTCCCAATCATCTCAACAACTTGCAGTATAATCAAGTGTTGTATAACTAGAATGGTGTTTGCAAATATTTGTACAAGCTTTAGAGATTCATATGGTGCTCACATGATTTAGATTAGTTGTTACTTACATAGTTGTTTAGGTTTATATATTTAGGTTTTTTGCAGTTGCTTCGTGTCCTTTTGTCAATTCTTGAAACACAGTCAATTTGGGTGATTCTTGCGAAGATTGCTTGACAATTCGATTATCACACGTTTTATTATTGCCTATACCAACACATTCGTTATGGGTACTTTGATTTACCCATGTCTAGTCCTGTGTTGTGTGGTCTATGCATACATTGCTCTTCATGGGCTTAAGTAGAGTTGTCTTTCATCGTTTCACATCGTTCCCTGTTTCACTCATTTATTAACATCTAACTAGGGAACATTTGTAAGTAGGCAGTTGACCGTGGTGTGTACTCTCTTCTGACTCCGAATCTTCTTGCGTTATTATGCCTAGTAACCCTTAAGACTCATTGTACCATTCACAGTATTCTCACAGTCGGGTAAGTGCAGCAAGCTCGGTGAAAATGGCCACGTTAAGGTTAAACATGTGGAGTGTTTGAGCTATACTGGGTGCCTTAAAATATGCTTCAATTAGGTAGGTGTCCATTCCCACTTGTGAACGCAGGAAAATGGTTCGATACGGTCATTCTAGAGCAGAGGGTTTTAAAAACATGATCGCTGAAGCTCCCGAACCCTAAAAGACCATACAAGAATACGAGAGGGAAATGAGAGTTTGCGCCAACCATCAATAGGGAACGCAAAGTATCACTAGAATCCATGCCGACTGTATGAGAATTCCAAAAGGCGATGAAAGATCCCCATCCGCGATCTTTGTTTGCCGCCTGGATATCGTAGTACTTAACGTTTCGCGCGCCCCAAGACTAATCTGCCCAAGTGGCCGCGCGCCCCACGCCTGATCAATTGAGTTTGTTTCAGAGGAACAAAAAAAATCGAGTTCGGTGAGCATTGTGGACACGCGGTCTCTTAGGTGTTAAAGGCAGCGGTCGCGCTCAAATATGCTCGTCTTCTTTTCGTCTCTAAACCCTTTTCTGGGTATAGAGTAGTAGAACCTATGAGAAAAAATCGCGAAAAAATAGCTGTTCTGGGCCGAACTCGAAGCCTGAACTTTCTTCTTTTGATGGTGGACGAGTCCACCCCTTTTGATGGTGGACGAGTCCACCCCACATCATCGGCATTGATGATTTCTAATATCGAGAACATCAGCTGGCTTGAAATTGAATTTCAATCAATGAACTTTCGGATTTATGTACACACCTCGTCAAAAACATTGGTTGAAGTGCTTGCTTTCATTGTTCAACTGTTTTATTAGGTTAATTTGCATTTATTTCTTCCTCTGAGTGTCGATGATTTTTGAATGCTTGGCTTGAGACTGTGATCTTTCTGTGCACGTGTGCACGAACTGGAAATTTAGAGTCTTAATAACTCTAATTCTAGCCCGTTTTTCACCGCTTTACCTTCATAGTTTTTGAGCTGTTTTATATCTAAGCTGATTTTTGTAGTTTTTTTCGATAACGTTTTTCATCTTGACCACTGCCTTTAAAGAATATCGAAAGTAATGGTAATGTACTGTGGCTTGGGGAAGTCTATCACGCAGCAATGAATTTCGCGACGTGAACAAAAGCCAGTTTACCAGGGTTGCTGAATATTGTTTGAACTCGACTGTGATTGACCTCTGTGCTTGGTGGTAGCCATTCTCGAACGTCTATTTGCTAGTTTTGTTGTTAACTAATACGGGGTTGGTATCCAACATATCCTTACCTAGTTGCATTTTGTTGGTCACCGATTCCGGCTCCTCACATCCTTTTCAGCGACGTTGATTACTATTATTCTCGTGATTTATTCAGGCGATTCTCGGCCCCGAGCCGCAACGAATAGGAATCGGACCCGCCTGACAGTTCGGCTCGTTCTCCCAATCTCCGTGCTACTGCTGTTGCTGTTCGGGCCAACTGGAATAGCCCGTATAGCAACAGCAGTGGCCCGAAAAGCAATAGCAGTGGCCCGGACAGCAACAGGAGCCGACTCGCAGTTTGGAAAAACGAGCCGAACTGTCAGGCGGCTCGGGGCCGATAATCGCCTGAGTAGGAGCAATATAAGGTTTAACAACGTTGAATAAACATGGCGGTTTCGTCACGAAGCATCTCATCGCATTGATTACGCATCCATAATGGTTATATCGCTCACGACAGAAATGTGTAGTTTCTGCAAGAAGTGTATAGAGTAGTTGGGGCGATACGTCGATCCTGCACCGATTCGGGGATTTTCGGACCCCCTATCCGATCCTACCTTGACAGTCCAAAAAGACGGACAAATGTGCGGGGATATTTGGGATCCGGATCCCAAACTGGACAGGGTTCAATTGCTTATATTTATTGCGTCCTCATAAGGTACTCGTGAGAAAAAAAGGCACATAAATACAATGCACAAAATAACAAAACTAAGCAATTAATTAAACAATATGCAGGAACAACACAATTTAACGAGAACACCGAATCAAACAGTCGGTTTCAACAACCTCAAGATGATTAAACTATGCAGAAGCGTGAAACAATCGCTCTTGAATTGCGGCAACGTCTGAGAAAAGCGGTATCGCTGGTTCCGCGATAGCCCCGAGATTATCGCTGGTGTCGCGATGGGGTATCGGCAGTTGATTGGCGGCTCCGCGATCGTGGAAAAGTGTTGTGACGCAGTGGCCCCGCGATAGCCTTACTCAGACGTTGTGGGGGTGTGTAACGCTCAGAAAATGCGGGCACAATCTGAACCGCTGCCGTTAGAAACGGAAAAATGGGCAAGGCGGGTGCCCATATCCGCCGTTTGCCCCGCGATATCCGGCGATTCACTGCCGTTTGCAGGTTTCGACCATTCTCTGTTTAGCCCGCAATATCCGGCGATTCACTGCCGTTTGCAGGTTTCAACCGTGCTCGGTTAGATTTATAACGGCAAGGGAGGTCGTCGTCCTATTCCACTGATCCCACCACTTCGATAGGAGCGGGTCTCCCCCAACAAGGACACGGTCCATGTCACGGCCCGCGGGAAGGGGTTACCCCCTGCGGTCAGCGACAGGTACATCATCCTCGCCACGGTCGACAGCGGGGGAGCCTCCCTCGTTGAGGACCGTGGGGGAGACCCCTCAGCGGTCAAAAATCGTCCAGAGGGACTCGTACTCAGAAACTCGTGGCGTCCAACGGGTGGTTGACACGTCACCTTCCTGGCTTACCGGTCGCTGGGTGGTTTGACTGCAATGGGCGGATCGACTGTCTGTCGACCGTGATGTGACCTATCGACTGTCTGTTGACCGAGGTCCACAGACAGTCGACCGGTAACATGAGGTGACGTCACTTCGTTGTTCTCTTGCGTTTGTGCGCGTATTGACGTGCACAATTTCGACCACCGAACCCGTTGCACTGCCAATTGTTACGCGCGAAATTTTTCTTTTCGGTTGTCTTCATGATCCTACGGGGAAATTTCCTATTCTTCCACGTCCTTTTTGAATTCTTGGATTGCCGAATCCTTTCCATATCCTGACTCGTTATTAAAACATGGAGTTTTTTCATTTTTTGATTCAGCTTCTAATCTTCTAATTTTGGTTGATTTCTTTGTGCAAAACTAGTTGGGGGGGCACTTAGGACTTATGTGTAGAATGAATTATACCGCTCTCAGAAACCGAAATAATTTCTTGAGCTTCAAATGGCTGATAAGTTTGCTGGGCTCCACTCGTAGTACGCGAAGCGCCAGGAAAGTGCGCCGGACTTTACTTGGAGTGCGCCAGGCGCCGGAACAATTGTGCGGGACCCAACTGGGGGTGCGCCGAGCGTCGGGGGAACTGTGTTGGACCCTACTTGGAGTGCGCCAAGCACCGGCGAAAGTGTGTGGGACCCAGTTAGAAGTGTGCGAAGCGTCGGGAAGAAAAGTGTGCGGGAATCCACTGGGAGTGTGCCAAGAGCCTGGGAAACTGTTGGACCGACTTGGAGTGCTGCGCGTGCCGGGAAAAGTGTGTGGGACCCAACTTTGATGCTGGACCTAACTGATTCAGCAATGATTCGATTATTCTAAGCGCCACAATACAAACCTACAAGAACGTTGCGAAGCGGCGTGGGTGTGCACCTTATTTAATAAAGTATTAGGTCTAGAAGTTAATTTCCGCGTTTTTTTACGCTTTTTACACTATTGAAAACTGGACATACTTAAACAAAATTTTTATTCAAAATAATTTCCGTCATTAATAACAACCATTTCCCAGAGTTTGGGTAACTTATGGATTCCATCATAATAAAATTTTTCTGGTTTGGCCTCCACCCATTCATCAGGCCATTTTTGACATCTTGACGATCTTGAAAGCGCTGCTCCGCTAGAACCATGCGCCATTGACCGGAAAAGGTGATAATCCGACAGGGCGATGTCTGGAGAGTACGGCGGGTGCGGTAAGACTTCCCATTTGAACTCTTTTAGCGTATCCTTTACCGTTCGAGCAACATGAGGTCGAGCGTTATCATGAAGCAATATGACTTTTTCGTGTCGACTCGCCCATTCTGGTCTCTTTGCTTCGATTTCATGCCGCAATTGCGCTAGTTGATGTTGATAGCGATTCGCAGTAACTGTTTCGCCAGGTTGAAGAAGTTCATAGTACAGTATACCGCGTTGATCCCACCATATGCACAATAAGACCTTCTTCCCGTGGATGTTTGGTTTTGCGGTCGAAGTTGTTGTTTCACCAGGACTAACCCACGATTTTCTTCGCTTCGGATTGTCGTAGTACACCCACTTTTCATCACCAGTTATGATGCGGTGTAAAAGACTTTTTTTGGAATCGGTCCAACAAGATTTGTGAAGTTGTTTTTCTCTGCTCTTTGTTGCGTTCTGAGAGCTCATAGGGGATCCATTTTCCTTCCTTTTGAATCTTCCCCATTGCCTTCAATCGAATAGAAATTGCTTTTTGGGTGACGCCGAGAGATGCCGCGAGCTGTTCTTGCGTTTGAGCCGAATCTTGATCCAACAAAGCCTGAAGTTCTTCGTCTTCGAACTTTTTGGCTGTCCTGGTCGATCTTTGTCCTTAACGTCAAAATCACCCGATTTGAAACGCTGAAACCATTCTTGGCAGGTTCTTATGGATGGAGCAGCATCCCGTAAGCTTGGGCAAGCATTTGGTGCGCGTCAGTGGCTTTCTTCTTGAGATGAAAAAGGAAAAGGAGAGCTTCCCGCAAATGGCGTTTTTCCGGCACAAAAGTTGACATATTCTGAAACTAAAATAATACTTTTTTTATAAGGTACGTGAAGCAAGTTATATATCAATAGAAAGCTGATAATACAGTGAGCATTATAACATAAAATTCGTTATATAAAAATAATTTTATTTTTTACAAAATATCAATAACAACAAAAACGCGGAAATTAACTTCTAGACCTAATAGTATAAGCCCAAGCTTCTTGGTACGAACCGTCACCAGGGGAGGGTAAAAAATTTTGCTGAACGCATTTCCGATTTCCGATGGCTTTTGGCGTTCCGATTTCCAAAATTCAGAAAAAAATTTCCGCCCATCCCTTGTTCGAACTATGGAAAATACCCATAAAGAACCAAGTGAGTTCATCTAGAACAGTATGGTGGAGTTTTTCAAAACATTTTCAGTGTTCACAATAAGAATCGTTTTTCTGCTTTTTCGCCTATCCTGAAGACAGTCCCATGCTGATTCCAATGATGTTTTTGGAATCGCACAAGACCTTCTAGGAAAGGAGTAATGGTCCCTCAAAAATTGAGCTAGGGAAGCATGGTGGACGAGTTGTCCGAGGCTTGTAACTTCCGTCTTGTGCAGCCGATGTATGCGAGCTGACCTGAGTAAAGAGAGAAGTCGAGAATGAAGGGAAGAACGGGGCTATTGACAGGAAACCATAGCTCATCTCACAATCTCGAGCATTCATTTGTTCACGTCGGTGGGCGAGGAATGTGCATCAGGGGTGTGACGAGCTGACGGGTGTCCAACTTTGGGGCCCTAGGGGACCGTTCCGAGCTCATTTTTCTTAGTTGTTTCAACGTTAGGGTTGCGCTAGGCCCCACAGCTGCCGATCTCCACCAAAAAATCAGAGATGGTTTTTATCGTGGACACTGCCTTTAAGGTTCTGCAGTCTCTGCGGTACTCGGCGACTAATGCCCATCAGACAGTAATCGCTGGTGCATTCGGCGTCAGTCAACAGACCGTTAGCAACGTCGTGGCCGAAACGGTATAGGCACTAAACCACGCCAGCATAGAAGAACGATTCATAAGTTTCTGGGCCGACGACGAGCGATGGAGTTGGCAACGCTCAAGAGAATTTTCTCGTATGAGCAAATTCACAAGTAAGTTCTCACTCATCCGTAACTGTTTCACCTTTACCTCTCCCCTCCGTTGACTGTCGTTCCGTCCCGAGCATTCCCACTGTGGTCCCGCACACTTCCTACGGCGCCTTGCGCACTCCCAATGGGGCCCCGCACGTTTTTGATGGCGTACTGCGCACTTGACTTAATCGCTTCCGAGTAAAATAACTGAGAGAAGAACAGTCAGACTAAAGGGAAGTGCAGCGTTGCACTGACCGGCAACTGGTCGCCAAGCGTCAGTTTTGACGCGGCGACAAAAATTTCCCCGAACTTTATCGTCGCCGGGTCTGTTGCCGCTCACTGGCAGTGACGCAGAGTCGTCGCAGCTGCAAAACACTCTGCGATGCCCCCTCGTCGCCCTTTACGCCGCGTCGGTCGCCTTCGTCGCCGAATGTAATCGATATTGCATCACCAACCGCTGTTCGTCGCTGCGAGCAACGTCGCGACTTCAGCTCTGCGAAACCCTCAGGCAAAATGCTGGTAATGAGTTGGGAAAATTCCTTGAAAAGAGGGAAAGAACGCAAAGCACGGGAAACTATAGAAGAAGATAGAAACTCATCGACATCGACAAAACAGCTGTGCGCCACCGGCGAGGAGCTAGCGTAATTGCATGTTGCGATTACAAAGACATCTGTAACGCAATACTACGTACACCTCAGCTGTCAGCCCGAACCGGCTCCGTCGGAACCAGGGATGTGCGGAATAAAACTTTTGAATTTCAGAAATCGGAACTCGTAAATAAAAAAATTAAAATGTCGGAAATCGAAACAAGATTACAATTTTTCAGGTCGAAAATCGGAAATCGAAACAAGTTTCAAACTTTCGGAAATCGGAGAGCGGAATTCCGAAGCCGAGAAACTGCGGAAATCGGAATCGAAAAGCGGAACAAGGTATACTTGCTGCTTGGATCGAAAATATGTCCTTGAACCTCGGGCTGAAAAGCATAGTCATTATCAAATCATCATCCCCAGAAACTTCTCCATCCTGGACCCTAGACCATTAGCAATCAAATTTCTAATCCGATGGAGATCCCATCAGTGATGTGCGTAATTGCGACTGGAGATTAAGAGCTTTAACGACTACCGGACTTTTTTTGGTGTTACTTCGAAAGACTAACGACTAAAGAAATGATTATGATTACTCATTATTATCGCTCTCCAGTGGAGGAATCACATCAACTTTGGCCTATATATCGCTGGTAGTTGTTCGGAATATGCACAGTCTGCACTGATTGTCGGATACTTTGCGCTCAGTACTAACGGTTGGCCCAAACTCGGTACCATGTGTTATAACATACGTTCACTGAGTTTGCGCCAAAATTCAACACGGAACGCGAATTATCAGAGCCATCCATGCAAACTAAACATATGTCGTAGAGGATGTTCAGAACCTACAGTCATTACTGTTCCTAACAAAGCGGCTTTTGAACCTTGGATGTCAATATTTTGACCCCAAGATAACGTCTCGCAGCTGGTGCTGCGTCGCTCCGGTGCTAAACAGAACCGTTACACTCCTGAGAGGGTGGAATTTAGGTTCTGTCGCAAAGAGCCCTCAATAATCCTGATGGTGCTCGAGAAAATGTACGGCTGGAAAAACGCTCTACTAGTTGCCGATCCAAAACAAGAACTTTGGTCCAAGCCACACAACTATTCTGTGAGCATTCTACTCATTGTAAACCAGTCGTATTCAAGAACTCAAAGAAGTTTGTTCAGAAATATATCCTGGAAAATATATCCTAGAATGCTATTTGCAGAGAACAG